>JAKOOJ010000001.1:117298440-117820940 GCA_022577455.1 Arizona elegans
CCTAGCAGTCAGAGCTTGCTAGGTGTTAGAAAGGAAAAAAGCCCAGAACCGAGTAGATGAGATTCTACTGAGCTGGAGCTACAAAAAAAACCTTGGCTACGTAGGGAAAACCTGGCTAGAAGAAAAACACACATAGACCCTACGAAGAAGTAAGAAAATTGATACTATGCCTTTACAGGGAGGAGGTGGGTGTGGCCTACTGACGACAGCTAACGAGCTAGAAATGGATCTATTTAGGTCTCCCACCTAGCAGTCAGAGCTTGCTAGGTGTTAGAAAGGAAAAAAGCCCAGAACCGAGTAGATGAGATTCTACTGAGCTGGAGCTACAAAAAAAACCTTGGCTACGTAGGGAAAACCTGGCTAGAAGAAAAACACACATAGACCCTACGAAGAAGTAAGAAAATTGATACTATGCCTTTACAGGGAGGAGGTGGGTGTGGCCTACTGACGACAGCTAACGAGCTAGAAATGGATCTATTTAGGTCTCCCACCTAGCAGTCAGAGCTTGCTAGGTGTTAGAAAGGAAAAAAGCCCAGAACCGAGTAGATGAGATTCTACTGAGCTGGAGCTACAAAAAAAACCTTGGCTACGTAGGGAAAACCTGGCTAGAAGAAAAACACACATAGACCCTACGAAGAAGTAAGAAAATTGATACTATGCCTTTACAGGGAGGAGGTGGGTGTGGCCTACTGACGACAGCTAACGAGCTAGAAATGGATCTATTTAGGTCTCCCACCTAGCAGTCAGAGCTTGCTAGGTGTTAGAAAGGAAAAAAGCCCAGAACCGAGTAGATGAGATTCTACTGAGCTGGAGCTACAAAAAAAACCTTGGCTATGTAGGGAAAACCTGGCTAGAAGAAAAACAGACATAGACCCTACGAAGAAGTAAGAAAATTGATACTATGCCTTTACAGGGAGGAGGTGGGTGTGGCCTACTGACGACAGCTAACGAGCTAGAAATGGATCTATTTAGGTCTCCCACCTAGCAGTCAGAGCTTGCTAGGTGTTAGAAAGGAAAAAAGCCCAGAACCGAGTAGATGAGATTCTACTGAGCTGGAGCTACAAAAAAAACCTTGGCTACGTAGGGAAAACCTGGCTAGAAGAAAAACACACATAGACCCTACGAAGAAGTAAGAAAATTGATACTATGCCTTTACAGGGAGGAGGTGGGTGTGGCCTACTGACGACAGCTAACGAGCTAGAAATGGATCTATTTAGGTCTCCCACCTAGCAGTCAGAGCTTGCTAGGTGTTAGAAAGGAAAAAAGCCCAGAACCGAGTAGATGAGATTCTACTGAGCTGGAGCTACAAAAAAAACCTTGGCTACGTAGGAAAACCTGGCTAGAAGAAAAACACACATAGACCCTACGAAGAAGTAAGAAAATTGATACTATGCCTTTACAGGGAGGAGGTGGGTGTGGCCTACTGACGACAGCTAACGAGCTAGAAATGGATCTATTTAGGTCTCCCACCTAGCAGTCAGAGCTTGCTAGGTGTTAGAAAGGAAAAAAGCCCAGAACCGAGTAGATGAGATTCTACTGAGCTGGAGCTACAAAAAAAACCTTGGCTACGTAGGAAAACCTGGCTAGAAGAAAAACATATATATATATATATATATATATATATATATATATATATATATATATATATATATATATATATATATATATATATATATATTGAGTTTAAATTATTTTTATCCAGTTTTTCTATTTAAAAAGCACTTAGTGAAGCTATGATTGCATATCATATCATATGACTACAATCTAAAAACGGGTGAGAAAATAGGTCTGGGTTTAATTGCATTTCAAATCTCTTTTACTTCTCAGAATCATGGCAAGTTCAACATAAACATTTCTTTATTCATAGTAAGAGCTCAATTAATATTGTGTCATAAGCTTTCAGCCTACACTAACAGGTCATCCTATTACATGCAATTATAACTTATTCTGTTTTATTCTCCAAACAAATCAGTATGATGAAGTCTGCACAACAACATCAATAGAAAGAGATATTGGGTAATTCTTACCCAAAAAGGCTGTTGTATACTTATTTAACTTTCATGAAACCTTTCTTTTTAGATTTTATAAAATCCCATTTTTATTATTTTTATATGTAAAATAACATACAGAAACATACATAATACTCCTCCCTCTTCCCTTTTTCCCCATAACAACAACTCTATCAGGTGAGTTGGACTGAGAGAGACTGATTGGCCCAAAGTCACTCGGCTGGTTTTCATGCCTAGGACTAGACTAGAACTCATGGTCTTCTAGTTTCTGGGTCAGCATCTTAATCACTAGAACAAAATGGCTCTCCTATGCTTATTGCTAACCATGTGAGAACACAACCAGTGAACCAAGTTTTTCATAATGTTAAATAATCCAAAAGATTAGTTTCCTATTTATTTGCATTGTTCCCTCTAAATTTGTCAAAAATGGACAACCAGACCCACACATGTAAAGATCAAATGACCTACTTTCTTGTTCACTGCCAATAATACAAGAATCTTTCCACACTGGCTGTTTTTGCCTGGGAAACACTAGATAAGGCTCAAAGGCATTGCAGGGTGGGGGGAATCAGACCTTGCCCTCTTGTGCTTACATAGTGAGTCTAAGCTAATTCCCCGCTTGAGTCCTCCTCCCAATTGGGACAATTGCTCTCCAACAAAATTGTGCATGTGTGTGATTGCACAGATGCAATGCAGACCTGCATACCGGTAGGAAACTCAGTCTCCTATTCGCTGTCAAAGACAGCATCCTAATGAAAGGAGTAAGCAAAGGAAGGAGACAATGAAGGAGGAGAGGGAAGGTGTAGGAGATGATCAGGCTGAGTCCAAAGGAAGGGTCAAGCACATCATCAAAGTCTTGAACCACTTTGCACTCACAGGAGATCCAAGTCCAGCCAATTCCATTGAATTCCATTGAATTTTATTTACCACCAATTTGCTTTGACCAATAGTAGTTCAGATTCTTTTAAACAGCATATGCTTGCAATAAGCATTTATGTTCATTTGAACTGAACAGATTTCCTGATGATCCCATGCTTGACAGGAGGAAAGGGAAAAGGAAAAATGACTTATCATCTGGGAACTACAAGTCAGTCCTGGGACCTTCTGCCAGACTGCAGGCCAGGAGGAATGGGGCAATGGGAAAGGAAAAGCAAGCAGGACTGCTAAGGAGAGAAAACAGGAAGGGAGGCTATTCAGATAGTCCTGTGTTTAGTGAGTTTTTAGAAGTGTTTTGATATGTATAATTACACTTCCAGTTGAATAAAACCATTAACCACTCAATTTTTTAAAAAATAATGTGGGAATCTTACAAATATGAAGTAAGTGGTGTACTTCTTTAGAAATCACTGTCTCCTGGCTCACAGTTGCCTGGGGCAACCCAACTGTTCATCAGAGGACATTATGACTAGTACATCTGCTTCCCTGGCTTAGAGACAAAGTGGTTTATTTGTTCAGTCATTTATCCAATCTTTCATAGTTAACAGCACTACTTTTTTGAGTGGTCAGCACAAACTGAATGGGTGATAGGGTAGAAAAGATTTGTCTGGGCACAAATTGTTCTACAAAGGAATATGGGGTACTCTCTTTCTATCCTTCTCTCCCTCTCTCTCCCTTCATCCCTCCTCCTCTTCCCTTCTCCTTTGTTCCCTCCATCCATCCCTCTCTCCCTCCCCTCTAACCTGTTTATTGACTACTACCTTGCAATCTTCTAGAACTTTCTCAAACTCTGTGTAATGTCCATGCTGTATTCACACATACCCCTATTCCTGACTGACTTCTTTTGCTTAAATACAAACTGGACTCCAGATTTTCAGTAACCTGGTTTTGTTTTGGAACTCCTGAAACTTGATCACCCTACTCTTATAATCTTTTTACTATGAAAACTCTTTCTCATAGCATTCTGAGATAGGGTTTTGTTGCTATTTCAGTTATCTCTCCTAGCATTCTCTTTATCCTTCAGCTTTTATAAATGCCCTTGTAATTATTGTTGGTTACATTGATCACTAATCTAATGCATGATGTCCAAGAGTTCAAGATGCTTTAATAGGGAACCTCCTTTCACAATATCAGCCCTGTGGGATAGATTGTTCTAACAGATAACAATTAGCCCGAAGTCCCCAAATGAGATGCTAGAGTGGAAGTAGACTTGAACCTGGGTGTCTCTAATTCAACTCTCAATCCTTCATCGTCCTGGTTAATCTCTGCTTTATATCAATATCTATAGACTCAGCCTTGTTCTTGAGAATTATCATCATAGTCTCACTTCATCTCTTAAAAAAAACACACACACATTCATTCTCTGCTCACACATTAAAATATATGTGTTTAAGTCAATGCCCTTTACTGTAACTAGTGACAAGTAATATAAATCAGTACAAACACTTATAGAAATGATAAAAGTTGTTGAACCGTTTCCCAAATTACTATATTCAGTAGAATTCTGTTATCTCCCTGGAAATAAAATAATGACCCAGTCTGAGGAAAGCAAAGAAAAGTATAATGAATATCTTTTGGCCCAAGGAACAGCTTTTAGAGTTTAATTTAAAGATTATTGTCAATCCAACATTTCTGGAGGGCATCGGTTAGAAAGATATACTATGCCTTTCTGTGACACTGTGCTTCCAACAAATTTCTAATCATTATTAGGACATTTTATAAGCTACATTGACTTACAAAGAAGTGGCATTTTCTGCCTTGTGAAACGTTTCTACTCCAAGAAAGCAGATTGTTAGTAAAAGGAAGCGTAACTAGAATCCTATAAAGCAGAAAATGACAGAGTCAGTATATGCAGCTTTAAGCATATTTTCATCAAATGATTCCTCCATTCCAATCAAATCAAATTAAGGACTAACCCCTTAAAAATAGTGGCTCAGAATTGCCAAAATGTTTCACCAGCATATCACCCTCTGTTGTAAGAAGACAGAAATTAGAAAGGTGAAAAACATAGCATAGGATTTAAATGTGGTGAAAGTTGGTTTATTGAAAATAATTAATGGGAAGAAAGTGACTGATTCATTTGCTATTCTTTTTAATCACTTATGAGAAGAGATCATATAATTTGCATGTACATCGGTCCACGGTCAGGGGTTGATACCACCATTTAGGTATTATTGAAATGGCGAGGCAGGGAACAGGATCAAGTTATACATAAAAGAAATCTATCCTAAATTTGTGAAACAATTACCCCAGAAACTAGCACTATTGAGTTAATTCAAACAAGAGCAGGAATAAACAAACATCTTGTTTGGGGGGTGGGGGGTGGGAGAGAACAAGCAACCTTGAAGCTATTGGGTACTATATACTCTTGTTTTAGTGGAATGAACATAAGAAATATTCTGCTGATATATTAAGGAGATTTTTGAGCACAGCTGTGGATTTAACCCAACATGATTTAATACCGTTGAAAATGATAATGTATTTTCTCTACTTAATTCTTCCAGCTCGCTTTTCCTAGCCATAAATTCTTTCCCCGACCAGTATGAACTATCGATAGACATTAGTTTTATTTAAAATTGGCCCCAAAAAGAGAACATTACACAAGAGGATTGTTGGAGAAATTCTCCCTCCATTTTTTTTCTTTGAAATCTGACCTTCAGGGATAAAAAAGACAATATGCATTTAATACTTTATTAAATAATTGTAGATAGCCAAAGTAGCCCTACCCAGTACAAAGAAATGAAAACATAAATCAAAACTTCAAATTCTATTAAACCAACTTGGATCAAGGTTCCTACAGATCTCATTACTAGCATATCAACACAGCCAGAGTTCCATCAATGTGGTAGTCATGCCTCTGTATCTCAAAGCCTGCACAGTTTTCATCATGCTGGCACAGGCAGGACAAGAAACAATGGATGGAATCAAGGAGAGAAGCAACCTGGAATTAAGGAGAAACTTCTTAATAGTGAGGACAATTAACCAATGGAACAACTTGTCTTCAGAAATTGTGAGTGCTGCATCACTGGAGGTTTTTAAGAAGAGACTGGACAGCCATCTATCTGAAATGGTATATGGTCTCCTGCTTGAGCAGGGGGTTGGACTAAAAGACCTCCAAGGTACCTTCCAGCTCTATTCTGATTGACTGATTGAGTTGTCATCTTGACATTTTTATGCCACTGCAGAATACCCTCTGCCTGATCCCACTATTGAAGAATTCTGCCCCCTCAACAAAAATATTCAGCAAATCTCTCTCTTTATACACAACACATGTACATACACACAAAGGTATACACACTACTTATAGACCCCAAAATACACTAGAAGCTATATGATTATGAAGAATTGGTTTTTTACACATTTCTTCCAGCCACCTTTGTTTGTTTGTTTGTTAATCAATCAATCAATACCACCCGTCTTGCCAAAGGCAACTCTAGGCAGTTTACAAACACTGAATTCAATGTCCTTACAGTGCTTTTTCCAAAAGGCAACTGGACTTTCTTGGTAATGTGTCTGAAAATGGTTTGCTTCTCAGCCAAGAAACTTCTTCAATTCAAAAAACCAGATACTTAGGTCTCTGGTGGGGGTGTAATGACACCAAACTGATGATGTGTTTAATCCCACCCTCAGACTCAATCTGGTGATCTTCTACAAGTCTATCCAAAATTGCAAAATTAAACCTTAATTCTATGTTCTTATGCTGAACACTGTGTCTCTAGACCATGTGTACATTAGGAGCGCTGACAGTTGACAAATTTCTGTGGGACAAAATGTTTTAAAAATTAAGTACAATCATCCATTAAGCCGCCTGGCTTAATATTTAAAAATAACAATAAAACAGATGATTTGTTGCTATCTGGCATTTAATAAAACACAGTTATAAGAATAATGGCTTTACAAAACTACTCTCTTAAAGTAGACAACATATTTTTATGCCATTGATTATTTTATGCCATAAATAGTGATTAATGAAGTGTAAAATCATTGCTCGGTTTGAATAACATTAAACGCAACACTGCTACTTATAAGGAGAATAATTCTTGAATATAATTTAAACCTTTGAACATCTTCAGAACCCTCTAATGAAGTAATAAACTCTTGTTCATCTTTTTGAGAGCAATGCTACCAAAAGTGATGGCAAAACTGAGAGAAAAGACAGTGAGAAGAGATTCTATAAAAATAAAATAACACTGGAACAGAAATGGAATTTCACAAATGGGAAAGAAAAGGTTGCTGGTTAACATTTTTAGTTTCTACTTAAGGGACAAAGATTTTTTTTTTCCCCATAGCCATGCATCAGCTTTTAATCTAACTGAAGCTTTGTAATGCTGAGATTTCTCAATCATAAAATAAGATCCTGATGAGTCAGTCTCACCTTTATGTGGCACAGCTAGAAGAAATGACAGCTATGTTCCTTAAACATCAGCACTTCCCATGACAGCTTTTGTTCCTTCATTTCTCACCCCACCCCACCCCCAAAAAAGTTAAAAGCATTCTCCAACTTAAAAGATGTCTTACCCTAGCCTAGCTTAATGGTAAAGCAATCATTTGCTATTCCTTCAATAAAATATGGCTTAGTATGATACTGAGCCCAATCTATCAGGCCTGGAAGCCATCTTTTGAATTGGATCTTCAGGCCTGCCACGTTTAGTGCTGTGGGAAACTGGGAGGAGGGATTGTATGGAGCAGGGGAGATATATAGTCATAATGACATTCATTTCTCTGAAAGTCAAGGACATCCTGCCCCACACCTGGTGGTGGTGTGACTGGGAGGCATCTCCAGTTGGGACAGTGCATTGATTGGGCCATGTGATAGACATGTGGGTACTGGGCAGGGACTTTAACTTTCCTATGGGTGGGGAAAACCTGGAAGCTCTCAGATTCCGGTTTTCTCAGATGTGTCAAAATGATATCTCTAATAAAATGGAGTTTGACGAATTTCTAGCCTTGGAGTCTTCTTTCGTTGGGGGTGTTACTTGGAACCCTGACACAGGCATTGTAACGTTTTACAGGTAGTCCTCAACTTACAACCACAACTGAACCCACAATATCTGTTGTTCAGATATTGAACAATATTAACATTTGTTAAGCGAATTTTGCCCCATTTTACGACCTTTCTTGCCTCAGTTGTTAAGTGAATCACTGCAGCTGATAAGATAGTAACCTATTTATTAACTGAATCTGGCTTCCTCATTGACTTTGCTTGTCAGAAGGGGATCACATGACCTTTGGACACTGCAACTGTCATAAATGTGAGCCAGTTGCCAAGCATCTGAATTTTGATCACATGATCATGTGGGATGCTGTAACTGAAAAATGATCATAAGTCACTTTTTTCAGTTCTCTTGAACCTTTGAATGGTCAGTAAATGAAATCTTGTAAGTCAAGGATTACTTGTATTCATGCAGACAGGAAGAGCTTGTCCCCAAAGTGTAGCATCCCAGGGTTTTAAAACTCAATGTGACAACTTCAGAATTTTTCCAAGACCGTGAGATCCTTGATGCTCTCTAAATTTGGTTGTTTTCTTGCAGATGTTTTATTATCAAACTAGGTAATGTACTTGATGCACTGATGATGTTACCTAGATTGGTAATAAAACATCTGCAAGAAAACAACTAAGGCCAGGCAATGGTTTTGGACTTATATATACTGTACAAAAGGCTTCCCACTAAAAGTGTAGTTTGGAAACAAAAAAATAATTTTGCTTTCATTTGTTTCAAAATGAAACATCAGGAATATGATTGCCCACAAGTAATGTAATTATTTTCCTTTTCAATATTAGAAGAAACAATCTGTGACCAATTTTTGGAAGGCTTTGGAGTTCATGTGAATTCACATCCTAGGCCAGGGGTCTGTAACCTTAAACACTCAAAGAGCCATTTGGACCTGTTTCCCACAGAAAAGAAAACACCGGGAGCCACAAAACCTGGGTGGGCATGGCCAACTCAATGTCACTCACTTCCACCAGTCACATGACCCCCTAGCCACGCCTATCCAGCCAGTCATTAGAGCAGAGAACCGGTTGTTAAAATACACTGGGAACCACAAAACCCTTTTGACATCTCTCTCTCTTTCCCTGTATCTATGTCTCTCTCTCTCCCACTCTCTCTGTATCTCTCTGTCTCTGCCCCGGCTGCTTCTCCATCCCCTGCCGTTGCCCTTACCTTCTCAGGACAGACAAGGAGTGACTGGGAGGGGAGGGCGAGGGGCAGAGCCAGCCAGTGATGGGATCACCCAACAGGGAGCTACAGCAAAGGGCCCAAAGAGCCGCATGTGTCTCTGGAGCCGCAGGTTGCTGACACCTGTCCTAGGCTTTGGGGAGGGACTTGCATCCTGAGGCCTTAGATTAATGTATGTCGCTACTTTGGGGAGATCTAATATATTTCTAAGACTGACCTTAGGTTCCCTTTGCTTATAAATAAAATCAGACTTCAACAGCTTCACAAAAAGTCACCTGATCACTGGACATTCCAGCAACGCTGAATTGCATTCTCTCTCGGCTTAAATATGGGTTTGGGAACAGAGGATCAGGTATTCAAGTTCTTTCTCCAAACCCTTTCTCAGTGATACATTCTCCAGCGCAAAAATTACAAGCATCCTTTCCACCAGACCCCTGAGGATCAAAGCTGTAATCCTATTTCACATACAGATAGACGTCTGGCATTTTATGCTGAAAAACACTTATCATGCATAACGTTTGGGTAAGCCTTACAGCAACTGAAATCTGGATTGAATGTTAATGTGTTGGCCTTTATCCAGTCCTTTATTGAGTTCTGGCACTGATTCAGAGTATCTTCTGCCTCCCAAGCATGGGATGAAAAGGAGAGGTAAGACTGAATGTCACCTGCATACTGAGGATCATGCATCTTTGGAATCATCCTATTAGAATCATGTGGATGTTAAATTACCTGAGGGAGAAAATTAAACTTGAGGAGCACTGCAGTATAATTGCCAGTGCATTGAATGATAAGGCACCAGGGTTACCTTCAGAAAATAACAGCCAAAGAAGAATAGAGTTTCAACTTCAATTTAGCTGGCTCAGAAGGATAATTGTGGTCAATGGAACTGAGTGATGCTAAAATATTAATAGCAATTACTATTTCCTCCTGAAAAAAGTATCTTGGAATAGCAGTTGATCGCAAACTGAGAATGAGCCAGCAGTGTGAGGTAGCACATAGAGAAGACAAATGTACATTTAAGGTCTGTCAGGAGAAATTTGATATACAAACCAGGGGATGTTAATTGCTCCATTTGATTCTGTTTTGATCCATTCCAAGTACTGTGTACAATTCTGAGTGCTATATTTTATAGAAGGATCCAAAGAGAAGAAGGGCAGAAGGGATGATTAGAGGATTAAAAGCAACACATCGCAAGAAGAGAGATTGAAGGAGTCAGGAACATTTAAGGCCGAGAAGATACAATTGAGGTAAATATAGTATCGTATTTCAAATCCTTGAAAAAAAACATCACATAGAAAAAGAAACTGCTCTTTTTCATTCCAGGACATGAAACAAAGGATTTAAGTTAAAGGAAGGCAGATTTTGAATTAATGTTATTTCTAACATCCTAAGAGCAAGAACAATTTTACTGTGGAACCAAACCCAGGGAGGGTTTCCTATGTGTTGGATGTGTACAAGTGAAACCAAGACAACCATCTGTCTGAAATACTTTAATCTGAATCCCTGCACAGGGTTCAACAAGATGGCCCAAATGCTTCATGTGGAAGTTTAATTATTAAGTTATTTTTATATCTTAGAAATAGATTAGTTTAAGTATTAAAAAGCATGTAGCTCAGTGCTGTGACCCTGAAATGGAGACAGAAAGCAAACAATGCTCCATCCTTCTGAGTCTGGATGGAATGGTGTGAAAGAAAACAAAAAACAGTAAAAGTAAAAAATAAAATAAAATAAGGGAAAAAAGAAAAAAATATTTAAAGAAGTGACTTCCAATCTTCTTTGTAGCCATTACCAACATGGTTAACACTGTTTCTGCCCTTCTAAATTACATAGCATGATTCTCTGCTTCTCATAAAGAACCCCACTTTTATCAGTAAATCTCCCAAATATTTTTGTCCATTTTCAGGAAGGAGACCATAAAGGGTTTCCAGTCTTTTATAGAAAGTAGTTATTACTCTTTCCCTAATCTAACAGATCAATTTAGCCATTTCAGAAAGCTGTACTGTGTTCACAATCCAATCTTGTATTGTGGTATTTCTGTACTTTTCCACTTTGTGTATATAATAGCCTCGCTGCAGTTACCATACATAATTTTATACCATATGTAAAACCAATTGTCCATGAAATTTTTTTTAATTAGCTACCCACATGTTCTAGTTTTTAAAAGGTTCTGGTTTCAATGGAATATTCCATTTTAAAATTCTAAAATGTAAATTTTTAAATTCTATAATTTGGAAATATATTGTGGGAAGCTACTCCCCTCCCTAGAAGAATAAAATATTTTGATGAATATTTTAAAAAGGCAGGATAAAATATTTCCCCTAAAAGAAAAAGAAAAAAATCTTAAGGGAGACAGAAACTCAGAGCCCCAGCTCCCTGTCCCCAGCAGCTTTTTGGGCCCATTAAGAAAGACTAGGCTTCCGGTCTGGCTTCCATCGCCACCAGACGGTCCTCTGAGACCGCCAGCCCCGTTGCCTGTAAAGAGCCGTCTTTACATCTGAAAGGCGGCTCGAAAAACTCCATTTCCTGAAGGAAATGTGAGACAGAGCAGGCAAGGGCAGGTAGAGCCCTCTGCGAAGTCCCCAGAGTTCTTTTTTTACTCTTGGGGACGAGCAGGTTGTGGCTCCCTATTTCCGCTCGCCGCTGCTCCAGGCTTCGGGAGAACTCTGCCTTTTTGCAGAGCTAGGCGCTGGAACTGGACCAATCAATGAAATTAACACATGGATTAATTAAAAAGGACGAGATTTGGACTTGGGACCCTAAATCGCAAGTATTTTTAATGATTTTACAAGCGTTTCAGAGTGAAGGGAAAAAAAGTTTAAAATGGCGACTGCTGAGGCTTGAGAAGAAGAAGAAAGCTGAAAGTGAAAGTCCTTCCGTAACAAGCTACAAAGTAGCGGAATAAACAGTGCTGGTTAGAATCTAGAAGAAAAATATCTATTTTAAGTTTCTTTTTTCTTGGAGATTTGTACTTGATCTTGCTTGGGGAAAAGTTTTCCTTCTTTAAAAAGAGTTTGTGTGGCAGGATGGCGTTAAAACTAATAAAGCCTGACAAACAAGCAGCGGGGGGGGGGTGTTCCCCCATTTACAATTATGTGAACAAGTTCTGAGCTTACAGACTCAGCAGAATGGCTTTAATTTAAAAGAATTTGTCCAGGAGGAAATGGCAAGATACCATGAGACTGTGAACCAGAAACTTGAGAAATTTAGGCAAGAAATTAAAGAAATGATACAACTAAAGTATGATAATTTGCAACGAAAGATTGTAACAGTGACTAACGCTTTTTCAGAAATTGTTATAAAGATGGATACAAATATCAAGTTATTAGAGTCTAAAATGGAGGAAGTTGATGATAAGATTTATAATTTGGACAATAAAATACAAATAATTGAAAATGATTTGATAAATATTCAAGACAATAGTTTAGAAGTAAAGTCTAAAAAGGAAGCTGGTTATGAGACTTACAATGCAAAAGATATAAAGCAAGGGATTGAAAAAGAAATTACAATGATGCAATACAGGTTCACGGAATTTGCGGTTAGAATGAGAGGGTTACAGGAAAATAATAGAGATGATTTAAGAAAAATATCTGCTCAAGTTCTGGCCGGGATTTTAAAGGTTCATCCTGAGGAGGTATCTTGTAAGATTGACAAGGTTTATAAAGTAAATTCTTGGATTGCGAAGCAAAGGCAATTGCCTAGAGATGTGGTGATTTACTTCACAGACAAAGAAATAAGAAATGATATTGTGCAAAAAAATTTTAATTCTACTCTACAATTGTATGGAAGAAAGATCTGGATATATAAAGAGTTGCTGCCTAAGATTCTAAAAGATAGAAAGAAATTTGGATTTTTGGTGACTGAGCTAAAGAAACAAAATATCTCATTCAGGTGGGACGTTCCAGTTGGTATAATATTGAGATATCAAGGAGAAAGATACCAGCTAAATACTGTTGAAAAAGCGGAAGAATTTTATTACAAGGTTTTCCAAAAGCAAAATCAACAAGAGATAGAAATTCAAGATAAGCAAAAGGAGGTGGAAGTAATGGAAAAACAACAAGTTACAGAGGTCCTTGTAGATGAGCCACTTCTGGATTCTCCTTCAGAGGTCTCAGCTGGACTATTTATAAATACAAGAGAGGCGGCTCTGGATTCTAAAGTGATGACTTATCAAATTACAGACCAGCATGGAAATCAATCAGTTGATATAAAACTCATAGAACCAAAATGGAGATTTAAGCCACAAAAGCAAAACCAACAAGATCAAGTTATAGATCAGCATGAAAACCAAACAGTTGATATACAATTTACAGAAAGGAAATCAGGATGGAGATCTAACCCACAAAAAGTCAAGAAAAGAAGAAGCAGGTCACACAAAAACAAAAACTTTTAAACCAAACAACAGTGTAATGCCAGTTATTTAAGAGATGATTGAACACATGAAAAGATAGTTGAGGCAAAGTATTGGTTTATATTATCCTGAGGAGAGTGACAGACTTCTGCAGTGCTGTACTTTTGGGATGTGAAAAGGGCCTTGAACTGAATGGATTGGAACTATCTTTTTTTTTTTTTTTTTTGAATTCTTTGACAAATGTACTACGTTTATGCTGAGTTACAAGGCAAGAGAGCTATGGAATTGGGGCACGCAGATGATCTGGCTGTTACCCTATTACGGTGGTTGGAATTAATAATTTGGATGAAAGACACCACTACAGACACTATATGGAATACAAATATAAAGTCACTCGGGTGGTTGTTTTTTGTTTTTTTGTTTTTTTAGAAGATATTTGTTATTGATGGGGGCAGATGGTAATTGAAGATACCGAACATACTGTTGGAATTAGGATGTGATGTTACCCTAACATGGGCGTTGGAGTTAACAATCCAGTTGAAAGACATTACAGAAGATATCATATGGATTACAAGCTTAAAGTCTTTTTTAAGAGGATTTTATTTACATAAGGGAATATTTTTTAGTGGTGTGGGCAGAAGAATAAAGATATTATGAATTATTAAGTATGGCAGTCTTGTAGGAAAGTGGGTGGAGACAGGTTAGCTTATTGATTGTTTAGTTTAAGAAAAGGGATATTATGTTTAGATATGAATATATGTAAAAGATTTGAATTAAGAGATATAACGATGGGGGTGAAGGAAATGGGTAGACTATGAATTGAATAAATCTTAAATTAGGATTTATTATATAGTTTTATAGCAGAAGGTTGCTTTGAAATGTTATATTAATATGGATAAAAGATTTGATTTAAGAGATATGTATGGGGGGTAGAAAAGGGTAGATTATGAGCAGAAATCGCTAAACTGGGAGATATAATAATATTATTATGCTAAATTAGGAGTTATTATATAATGTTATAGTAGAATGTTATTTTGAAATGTATAGTATAAGGGGGATATAATAATATTATTAGAAAGAAAGAGTCAGCATATTGGGATGGAGTAAGGGGATGGTAAAGTATTATATAATCTGTTATGAATTTGGGTTTTATTATGAAGAAGCCACAGGGGGAGGGAGGGGGAGGGGGGTTAGGGAGGAGGGGGAAAAAAGGGGGGGATTTTTATTTGAAAAACTTTTTCAATAAAAAAAAAAAAGAAAGACTAGACCAGCCTATCTACAAAACAAAAGACCTTCAGCTCCAGGGTGAAGGAATTAAGACATGACCCTTCAGGCAGTGGTGGGTTTCAAAAATTTTTACTACCGGTTCTGTGGATGTGGCTTGGTGGGCGTGGCAAGGGAAGGATACTGTAAAATCTCCCACCCCACTCCAGGGGAAGGATACTGTAAAATCTCCATTCCCTCCCCAATCTAGGGGGATGTTATTGCAAAATCTCCATTTCCAGCTGGGACCTGGGAGGCAGAGAATAGATGGGGGCGGGGCCAGTCAGAATTTTTACTATCGATTCTCCAAACTACTCAAAATTTCTACTACTAGTTCTCCAGAACTGGTCAGAACCTGCTGAAACCCACTTCTGCCTTCAGGACATAATAGGATTATCCCACTAAGACACAGAGCTCACTACATTGCACAATCTCCTAAAGACATTGCATCACCCTCAGAAACCTCAACCAAAGTTAGCTCAGACAACCTATAGAACCAGCTATGACCCTTACATAACCCCTACATGGCCCCATGGGAGTCCGAAAACAGCCAATAGAATACATGTTCTTGCACAGGAACAGGAAGCTCAAGTGCAAAGCCCAAGAGAAGGTATAAAAATCCCTCACTCTCAACTCCATGGGGTCAGCTGCCCAGAACACATGTGGTTCTGCTTCATCATTAAACCTTCTTTCCAATAGCCTCTATGTTTCCAATGTCTTTCTCCTGGCTTGGAACTGAACCAGATGGATATTTCTTCCAACAATATTGCGTATATTTGTCTCCAGTATTTTTTTTTTTTTTTTGCTTTTTTCACAAGTTCATCTTTTTTTCCCCCTGAAGTGTAGTAAACTATATTCTGTATATATTAGTGGCTGTTTTATCTGGGGCTCTCTCTCCCCTGCAGTCCATTGTGAGAAGCTCAGTGATCATTATAGCGCATTCCAATAAAAGTATAGCTTGTGCATCTCCAATTGCTTTGGTTTCTTATTCACCGTAGTTTTCTCCACATTTTTCAACACTATTGATGCTATTGTCCTTCAAAATTGTCCTGCTTGCTGGCTGTTTCTAAGAGGCAAGTACCAGTCTGTTTCTCAAGGAGGAATTAATACATTTTCAATGAGTCACAGCTCAGTTTCTGATCCATCTGAGAGACAGCAATTCTTCCTGCTACCCACAGAGTCTTCCCTTTGGGGGAAGATGAGAAAGATTTCACTTCTTTCCTTTTCAAGAAATAAACACAGAACCTGCTTCATGTAGAGCTTTGAGTAGATATTGGCATGCCGCAAAAGGTTGTGTACTGGGGGAATGAGAACTATCTAACACCACAATCAAACTCCAAGTGAGTTTAAAGCACAGGATAGAGGTGACTTTTTCTGACAATATCCATTCGATCTGCTCGTCTCACATTTACAGACAGGCTGTTACGAGTTGTGCATTGGAGTTGACTTGTCACTTGATAGTGAAAGAAAATTATTTTCAGCACGACCTCATGCTGGCCTTTACGGGTCAACTTTCAGGCCTGCTTATTACAAGTCGAATGAAGTTTTATATTAAATTGGAGTTGAACTTTTCAAGAATGTTGACATTTTGGATTTAAAAATTTTCTGTGCTCCATCAAGCTGGGCTGCATGGTTGAAATACGACTTGTGGCAATTATGAGGGACTTACATTAGGGACCCATGATGAGTTTTTGATCGCAAAAGAGCCCATTCAAAGAAGCACACTCAGTGGATTCTTTGTACATAACAACCGTGAAATGTGCTTTATTAAAACATTTAATCAGCAGTATGAAACAGGACTTCAGATGTCACAATGGCATTTTATTCTACAGGTTCGTGTTAAAAATTGGCAGTATCAAACAGTAAGGTCTCACAGTTGTAGTGTTCATATACAACCTGACACACCTGGGCATCGCTTGCAGGATCCTAACACACATACAATGTATAATCCTAAATTAAAGAGTGGCTCACAAAGGGGCCTTAAAAGAAAGTAAAATTGCAGACATAAAGTTGCAGCAAACAACAGGACTCTCCGTCTAAACAAAAAATCCTCCCAATGAAATTGTCTTGTTGAATATAGAGCATTATCTGGCAGAAATAGGGTAAGGTATGATAGACATACCATCCAAACTTCTGTTTTAAGCTCAGTCATGGCCACATCAATAGTGTTAATAAGTAAGTTGTCTTTTATCTGCACTTAGCCAAAGTCCACTGTAGTTAAGTACACATGAAACTAAACAATAATTAAAAATTGAACAGCTAGTGCTTTAAAAATGGATTTTTAAAAACCCAGCTTTAACATATTCTTATAGCTTGGGCAGACTTGCATAACCCATAGAAGTTACGTATGGACAAATAACATTTAAAAGTTCCACAGTTAAAACTCTCAATGATTTATCACGAGGCTGCCGTAAAATAACAAACCCAAAGTTCTCCCTTGGGTCCTTGTACAATCGGCAATGTAAGAGATATAAAGGACAGTGTGTTCTACACGCTTGCAACTGAACACATGGAAGCATTCTTCGGGAGGAATATTAAAATGCCACCCTGCGCAGCTCTTTCATTCACACATAAGAAAAGCACACAGAAAAGGGCATCTTGTCCAAGGAAACAGGAGTGCTAATGTTACAAAGAGCCTCCCATGGTTCTTTCCCTTATGTCTCTCTTACCATTGCTGACAATTGCTATTTTGTCTCCCCTGTGGTGTTCCAGCAAGTACAATTGATGAAACCAAGGAAATATATAACACATGTTGGAGAAATGGAGGGCAATACACCTTCATCTCAGCACTGGGAAACACTAGACATCTACCAATAGAAGAGAATATCTGTAGCTCAGGATTGAACTATGGACTGCTCTGAGCAGGATTGTTTGCTTACAGAAGTTTTATTCTTTGACTAGGTAATGGTCATTTCGCTAATGATTATATCTAGATGGCTAATGAAATGTCTGCAAGCAAGCAACCCAGCTCAAAGAGAGCATCAAGAATTCCACTGATGGGCAGGGGTGGGTAGAACTCCCCGCAGAGTCCCAAAAGTTTTTTTTTTAACTTTTGGGACGGAGCGGATGAGAAGCCCCATATCCCCTGCCGCTGCTCCGGGCTTTGGGAGACCTCTGCCTATGCAGAGCTAGGCGTCAAGAGCAAGCCTGTGAATCTAAAAGAATAATTAAAGAAATGAAGAACTGGACCCTTAATACTGAACCGCAAGTATCTCACCCTTTCAAAAACTATTTAAAAGAAAAGAGCAGAGGAAAAGAGGGAAAAAGAGCCTTCTAAAATGGCGTCTGCTGTGGCTGGAGAAGGGCTAAAAGGGAAAGTCCTTCCGTTTTTCATTATTACAATGTAGCGGAATAAATATCATTGGCTACATTTCTAGAGAAACCTCGCTCCTGTGCTGCTCAGAAGTTTTTTTTAATGAGGGAAAGTCTTTTTGTTTTCTATTTCTTCTCTTATTTTTGCTAAATCTTGTCTGTGTGGGAAATGGCATCAGGACTTATACAGCTGGACAAACAGGGGGGGGGAATTTCCCCCCTTAAGAAATTGCGCCAACAAATTTCAACTCTCCAGCGTCAGAAACCCGATTTTAAGATATTAGAATTTATCCTTGAAGAGATTGTAAGAAGGGATGAGATTGTGAATCAGCAACTTGAAAAATTTAAGCAGGAAATTAAAGAAATTGGTGAATTGGTGAAATCAGAGTCTGACTTCTTGAATAAAAAGATTTCAAAAGTTGCTAATGGTTTATCAGGCTTTCTGATTCGGATGGAGGCAAAGACTGAATTATTAGAGACTAAAATGAAGGAAGTCGAGGAGAATTTGGATGACATGACTCAAAAAATTAAAAAGGATTTGATAAACATTCAGGATAATAGCTTGGAAGACAAATCTAAAATGGAGACTGACCAAAAGATTGGTAATGAGGAAAATGTACAACAGAGGATTGAAAGAGAAGTTTTAATGATTCAATATAATTTTACAGAATATGCAATTAGATTGAGAGGTCTGCAGGAAAATAATAGAGATGATTTAAGGAAAGTATCTTCTGAAATTCTGGCTGGGATCTTAAAGGTTCAATCTGATGAAGTGTATTGCAGGATTGATAGAATTTATAGAATAAACTCCTGGTGGGCAAAGCAAAGGCAACTGCCTAGAGATGTGGTGATCTATTTTACAGATAAAGAAATTAGGAATAATATTGTGCAGAACTCTTTTAATTCCAATTTGCAATTTCATGGAAGAAAGATTTGGATTTTCAAGGAGCTCCCGCCCAAGATGTTAATGGAGAGGAAGAAATTTGGCTTTTTAGTGACTGAATTAAAAAAAAGAAATATCCTATTCAGGTGGGACATCCCAGCTGGTTTAATATTGAGATATCAAGGCGTAAGATATCAATTGCACACTGTTGAAAAAGCGGAAGATTTTTATCAAAAAATTCTAAAAATGAATTTAACACCTTTAGGCATAATACAGGATAAGCAAAAGGAGTTGGAAATAAAAGGAAAACATCAAATTACAGAGGCTGTGATGGATAAATTGTCTTTGGACTCCTTGGAGATCCCAGCTGGACTGTTTATAAATAAGAGAGCAGTGTCATCCGAACCCAAGGTGATGAATCATCAAGTCACAGACAAGTGCGCAAATCAATCAGTTGATATACAAGTGATGGAGAAGAAAGATGAGATGATAAAATTAACCCAACAAGAACAATCCACAAAGCAGAATGAAAATCAACCAGCAGATATACAATTGGTAAGCAAGAAAAGAGGATGGAAATTCAACCCGAAAAAGAAAAAGAAAAGAAACAGATCTTATAGAAACAGCAATTTCCAAACTAAGCAACAGTGAAGCCAGGCGCTTTAAAAAATGAATGAATATTAGAAAAGACAGTGGTGGCGAACAATTGTCTGATACTATCCTGAGGATTGTGGCAGATCTCTGCAAGGCCATGATTTTGGGAAGTGGAAAGAGCCTCACTTTGTTGGATTTGAATCATCTAATTTTTTCTTATTTACTTTTTTTTTCTCTTGGAAATATATTATAACTACTTTGAGTTATAAGGCAGGAGAGTTTTGCTGGGGCATGCAGAAGATCTGGATGTTACTCAGTAGGATGACGGGAATTTACAATCCTGATGAATACCACAACTATAACCATACGGATATATTCATAATTATAATGTCACTCGGGTGGTTGTTTTTACTTTTATACAGGTGTGAGGATATCTACTACTGATGGGGGCAGAAGATGACTGAAGATTTTGAACAAACTGTTGCACCAGCATGTTATTTTACCCTATTATGGGTGATGGATTTAACAATCTAGTGGAAAGACATCAAAGAAGATATTATATGGATCATAAACTTAAAGTTATTGTCTTTTCTCTTTTTACATAATGAAATGCATATATAGATATGTGTATATCTTAGTAAAGTGGGCAGTTGATTATATTTAGAATCGTATTGCATGATTTTGTAGGAATTGAAGGGCTGAAATAGGTTAGTTTACTGATTGTTATAAAATGGGATGCATATATAGATATGTGTATATTCTAGTAAAGTGGGTAGTGGATTATATTTAGAATTGTATTGTCTGATTTCAAGTTATATATTTAGAGGAGTGGAGGAAGTGGACAGAATTGAACAAATTTGGTTGCAGGGAGAAGGCCGATTTAAAATGTTATATTAATATATATAAAAGATTAAAGGTTAATTTGTAATAATACTCAATAAGTTTAGGGGAGGAGAAAAAGGGCAGATTACCGTAAAAATGGGAGTTATAAGATTAACAAGTTAAGGGTCAGTATTCCGAGAAGGGATTAAGGGAAAGGGAAGATATTATGTATGTAACTAGTTATGAAATAGCCTATTGTTGTGAAGAAGTCACAGGGGGGGTTGGGTGGAAAGGGTGGGTTAGGGAAGAGGGGGGGGGGAAAGGGGGAAAAACTTGTATTTGAAAACTTTTTCAATAAAAAAAAAAAAAAAAAGAATTCCACTGATGGAACTTGATGGAAGACAAAGAGGTGTTATGTCAGTGGTGAAATCCTCCATGGTTTGCCACCGGTTTTCTGCCCACGCATGTGCGGAGTGCGCCAAATGCACGCTGCATGTGCACACATGCACAATGCGTGCCAAACACATGCTATGTGAGTGTGCATGTGTGGTGCACACCAAATGCACTCTGTGCATGCATTCATGAGCAGTATGCACCAAACTCACGCACTTCACGCAGAAAAAGGAGGCTTAAGAAGGTAAGTAGAACAGCGAGGGGGGGGAACAGCTGTGTTGTGTGATTTAGATTAGCTAGAAAGCAGGATTTCCTGCTTTCTAGCAAATATAAATCACGTGGCACAGCTGATCATTAGAAATACCAGTTCGGATGAACTGGTAGCATTTTTTTACTACTGGTTCACCTGAACCGGTAGCTTTTTTTACTACTGGTTCACCTGAACTGGTAGCATTTTTTTACTACTGGTTCACCTGAACCGGTAGCTTTTTTTACTACTGGTTCACCTGAACTGGTAGCATTTTTTTACTACTGGTTCACCTGAACCGGTAGCTTTTTTTATTACTGGTTCACCTTAACTGGTAGCATTTTTTTACTACTGGTTCACCTGAACCGGTGCGAACCGGTAGCATTTCACCCCTGTGTTACGTGAAGTGGTTCCCATGTTCAAAAAGCAGGGAAACATCATGTAACAGAAGCCACAAACCTTAGCAACTCCTGCCTTCACTTCATTCTGGACACTGCATACAGTCAAAAACAATCTATATGTCATTACTAAATCCACCAGGGTGTGTACGTGTGTGTAAAAATTCTTCCCCATACTCATGAGCAATCCTCAAGAAGAATTAGCAGAATTTTTTTTAAAAAATTGTCACTTCTCCCCAAATGAAGGACAAATATTTCTCGCTCAGTTGGCATTGGCCGATGTGTAGGACCACACCAACAAGCATCTAGTCACCTTTGGCAGGGGAATTTGTACTCTCCCTTCAGCAAAAGCCCCTGCCACATCCAGGAAGCCACATGTGCTTGCCTGTCATGTCTTGGCGATGCTCTTTTCTGAAACTAAGAAAAAAGGGGCAAGATGAACTGCACTAGAAAGTGCTGCTACAGCTACCACTAGACATTGTTGTTTCTTGCCTAATCCTTCCTTGCCTAGATCTCCTACTTGATCTACAGGCAAAGAAAGACAGAGTAAAAGATGAGTGGACAGTTAACAAGCTGGGTTATGCTGGAGGCCTATGGCACTGGCCTTCATCCCACTGTTCATTTAAGGCTGCATTGCTCTGAGATAGTGGTGTTCCTGCCATTTTTTTTTAATGTAGTGCTGTTTATGTTTTCCTCCTCAGACCCATATTGTTGAAGAATTTCAGTACAGCATTGGCAATACAAGGACAAGGTAGAGGGAATGGTACTTGTCTCACCAGAGCTGGCCTTTCTACTTCACCCTATTAGGATATTTCCTCAAGAGAAGGTGTAGCATCCCAGTTCAGAATTTCCTACCATCTACAATTTGAAGTGGTCTCCTACAGAGTGGAACAGGGGAAAACAGCACATAGGCTTGGTCCCTAAACCACACTAGGTTTGGCCTTTGAGACATTTTGGCATACCATTCCCATCAGCCTTAGGCAACAAGACCAAAAGTTAGGAATAACGAAAACGGTTAATCGTGGGGCCATAAAATCAATATGTATATATGCTGACTCTGTAAACTGCTTAGAGAGGGCTGTAAAGCACTGTGAAGTGGTATATAAGTCTAAGTGCTATTGCTATGCATGTATGTATGCATTTATTTATTTATTTATAAAATTTATTAGCTGCCCTTCATATCATGCGGTAACTCTGAGCAGTTTACAGTCATGATAAAAATATGTCTATACTGGTGATGTTTGGACCAGTTCACAAGAACCGGTAGTAAAACCAGTGGGAGGCTCCGCCCACTGACCCGGATGTCATCATAGGTCATCTGCGCATGCACAGAAGCTTCTGCACATGCGTGATGTGAACCGGTAGTAAAGTAAGTAGAACCCACCCCTGGTCTATACATATACAATAAAAACATAAATAATTAAAATCAGACAAAATCTAAGGACACATAAGGAGGGTGGGGGAAGAGTGGGGGGAGGTGGGATCTGTTCTTACTCAATCAACCATCTCCACTGTGCTGTTCCTTCACTGGGGCCCCAGGCCATATTTTTAGGCCCTTAGAAAAGGATAGGAGGGTTGGGGCCAAGCTCATTTAATCTACTTGATAAACATGGCACTCAGAAAATACAACCTTTTCTTCTCTTTGTTTAGATTTTGATAAAGGTTATTGTCTCTTCTTCAGAGGCTGTGGTGAATAAGTGATGAGCTTTCCTTTGTACAATGCATTTCCCTGTACATTTCAATCCCATTCTAAACTATAAATAAATAAATAAATAAATAAATAAATAAATAAATAAAGAAAGAAAGAAAGAAAGAAAGAAAGAAAGAAAGAAAGAAAGAAAGAAGAGTAACCGGTTACTTGTATTTTTCAGCCAGCAATTACTTAGATGTTGTTAAGGATATTCTTGACTAATAACCAATGTTGTGGGTTATTGAGCAGAGTACCCTTTGAGTTTACACATGAAAGCGACTGAGAATAATTATGGATAATAACAGTTCACATACAAACAAACTGGGTTTTGATAATAATTTACTTTTAGGGAAAAAGCAAAATCATAGTCCAAAAACATTCCAAGTCATACACATATAAAGTGAGATAAAGATCATTCCAGGGATATTTTCCAATATAAAGTCTTCTGACCAGTTGTAGAAAAATACAATAAAACAGATCTTCTTTAGTTTCATTCAGGAACACAGTTCAATATAAAAACAGTCAATAAATATTAGAAAAGCAATGAATAGCCATGATCAAGCAATGATCATGCAGAGAGATCAAATATAGAGTTACAACATATCAGCAGGTAAAATGGTGTAGTGTCCTCACAAACCATAATTCAGCTCTCCTTAAGTACATTGGCTACGTAGCTCAGCCAATCAGGATGCAGGTTGATGCAACACAGTTTTTAAAGCTACATAATACTTTTAGCTACAAACACACAATGTTGGTTTATATATTTCCTGACCAACCAGCTGGGTAATAACAATTTCCTAACAGATGTGATTAACCTGGCTGGATGCTATGGATTCAACCTTTCTAGAAAAGCCACTGGGTTTTCCCTTTTCATGTTTCTTGAAAAGATGATGAAATTATCCATCTAAGACTAAGCAAAACCCATCAGTGATATGGGGACAGATTTAAATAAAAATCCGATTGCTGTTGCCTTCACTGTGGTCGACCACATTTGCCATCTCTCGTTCCTGATGCTGTTGTATTCAGCTGAGCCAATCTGCTACTATCCACAGGTGGGCTGTAGCTGGGAGTCAGATGATTTATCTTTCATGCTCTTCCCCTTGACTGTGTCCCTCCGCATTAAGGATGTTTCTCAGGCTGCACAAATATGTGTGAAATCTCTTGATTGCATTTGTCCCCATGCGTACACATTGTCCTTGACTAGCTATTATTGTGCCTTCTTAGAGAAGCTGAAAACATTCTCACAATGAAACTTCATATTCTCTTATAAACATACTTTACAAAAGATGTGGTTAATACTGGACACATTGTTCACCAAAAGAAAGGATCCCATGCAAAAGACTTCTTTCATTCTCATGCAGAAATCTGGGTTAATCAAACCATATGACTATCATTAAGTGTTGTACCTTATGATTCTTGATGAACATATCTTTTCTTTTATGTATACTGAGAGCATATGTACCAAGACAAATTCCTAGTGTGTCCAATCACTCTTGGCCAATAACGAATTCTGTTCTATTCTATTCTATTCTATTCTATTCTATTCTATTCTATTCTATTCTATTCTATTCTATTCTATTCTACTCTACTCTACTCTACTCTACTCTACTCTACTCTACTCTACTCTACTCTATTCTATCTTGTACCTTCTTCAAACTTTCAAAGACATTTCATTCTTTACCTATAAAGAGGAGGATACCAATGCAGAAACACTTCACAATGGTCTAATTTTTTTTTTAAAAAAACTAGCCCCATTATTGTCATGGCCACAAATTGTATGATGTCCAACTCTGTGCACTGATTTCTTCTTCCTCAACAGCAAGAATAGAACTCTGCAGGATGTTTTCAGTCAAAACTGCAGATTTTTGACAGGCTTTGTGTCATAATAGCTATGAGCTTTCTCCAAGAAATTTGTGTGGGAGGATTAAAGACTCTTGTATAATCATTCCTTTTCTTGGTCCTGCTGGGGAACGCTTACTCCAAAGAGCTCATTAGCATAAATAAAGCACAAGAATGTTGTTTGTTGCTGCAAAGGTAAGTTTTACACTGAAGGAAAGCTGGAAGGGAGATCTAGATGCATACATAATTTATATAATTAATAGTTCATGGGAAATTGGGTTTAAAAATAAGTATTAAATCATTGCATCAAATTGAATGCGATGCAGTCATTGAGTAATTTTGGACTTCGTCTTTGTAGAGTCATTAACAGCAAAGTGATCATTCGAGAGTAGTCTTAATTTCTAATGGAGATTGGCTGAAAGAGGTTTAAAAGGGCATGGAAATGCTCTTCTGGTAGCCCTGCCAGCAAAGCTCTGCCAGTGGAGTACTAGTGGATATATATCTTGGAGGAAAGCAGTGTCCTAAATCTATCAACATCTGAAGAAAACATAGGATATTCCATCAGAACAATGGGAATTTTGGATCCACCAGAAGCAAAACTCTTTGTTCCCACCTCAAATCTAACCTGAAATGATAGAGGTATCAAATGTGCTAAGAGTAATTCCCCCTCACATTCAGTTTACTACTGGTAACAGAGGTGTTTTTTTTTTTAAAGTAGGGAATAATGCAATGGCCTATTCTTAGAATAATGTTATTGTCACTTTGAATGTACACTAATAAGCATACATTAAAATGAAATTTCATTGCATACAGCTCTCAAAGGGTCACCACCTCCAATATACACCGCATAAAACAGGCTCATCGCAATATCCCATCATGTCCAAAGTGAGCTGGTAAGACTTTAGAAATACCATAGAACCATATCCGTGTTGAGATTGGTGATTAGACTAGAAGCTGAGGCAGATTCTCTGAGAATAACTGCCAATGGAAGATTAAATACAGATTATGTTCTTTCAAGTAACCATGGGAGGCTAAAAATATTTAGTAGATGAAATATAACAGCAGCACCACAATGGTGCAAAACATGTTTTGTTTTGTTTTTTATAATTTGAAATGTGCAACTATAGGTGATCGTTCCTAACCACAATATGGTTAATATTCAATTTTTTTTTTTAAAAAAAATGTGTAGCTAGTCATAGCCACGTGATCACAGAATGCTGCTTCCTTTGGCTGAAACGGAAGATGAAGACTGTACCGTAGAATCAAACATGATTGGACAGAGAAAGCCTTTATCTTTTACATTATAGACGATGAATGTTAGATATCGGATAGACTGGCATGGGAACCAATCAGGAGCCATAGCCAGAGCGGGAAAATCAAGTGTGCGTCAGTGGCTGAAGCCGCGGACAGCTCCCATTTAAAAAGAGCTGCCGCGGCTCGGTTTAGCATTGCGGTTACTGGAGCTGAATAAACCTGTTATCTTGCTGCACATGTCCTGTGTCCTTTACCTACCACCCACAACTCAACAATGAAGTCTTATTTTTAAAATGTATAAGAGCCTAAAAACTTGGCTCTGCCATTTGGCCTGGAGCCCTGCTGCTAAGGTTGCCTATCGTTTTGGTTTTTAACTTTTAATCTTTTTGTTGTAGTTTTTATTCCTTTTTTTAAAAAATAACTTTTAAACTTTTTATTATATTGTAAGCCACCCAGAGTCACCATATTAGTGAGATGGGCAGCATAGAAATTTAATAAATAAGATAAAAATGGAAATGATGAGATGTGTGCTGTGATGTTATGATGAAAGCGCCATCCTTCCGAATTTGTGTCGCAACATCAGATGCAAGTACATAAAAGATGCCGTTTGTGCTGCATGCCAAGGATGGAGATAAATAATATATCTTAAAACAGTTGAAAATAATTTCCCAGAAATGTTTCTGTGGCATATAAAAGATGGCAGTAAATTTTCATAAGCAAACCTTTAAGATCTGAATATTCGGGGCAACATAAGATATATTTCAAAATTCCTTTGAAAGAAGAAATTGAATATACTAGACATTACAAAAAAAGGAGGAGAGGCTGATGAAAGATCAGCACTAAATTCTCTAGCAACAATGAGAAAAATACTCCATTTATCTGGAGGTTGGCTAAACAGCCTTAGGCTAAACAGGTAGGCCTCTGATTGGGGCCAGCCAAGAAGGTAAAACTTACCCTGCTGAAATCTGTACAGTTGTAATATATTTTTCCAGTCCTTTAAGATGGCAATGAACCTGTAGAACAGAGGTGTTAAACTCACCTTATCACAGTGGTATCATGTGACGTATCGGGACTTTTTCCCCTTCGCTAAACCGGGCATGGGCACGGCCAGCACATGATGCATCCGGCCTGCATCCGGATGACAGCCCTACTGTAGAAGATGATGAGACAGAGCCTGGGTGTAGAGTCAAGAGAGGAATCAGTTTGGAGTCATTACATTGCCAAAAGCAATCCAAGTCCAGCCTCCCTTGAATTCTATTAACTTTTATCTAGTGCCAATTTGGTGCTGACTGTAGATTCTTATCTACAGGTTTGGCCCTAATCAACTTAAGTAGAATTTAATGCATGGTTCCATTTCAATCTGACAGGGTCAGATTGTTTCTTTTTTCGATGTTGTCCTTTGTAATTTTCCTTGGTTTCTCTAAGTCACATTAAAGTATACATAAAAGAGTCAGTAACATCACCTGCATTGGGGGGGGGGGGCGGGGAGGAGGCACCAAAGTTCCACCTTACTTGCTGTGACATGACTTCACTCTCAAAGTATGCACACAAGTGCTTGATGCCTGACTCTGAAGTAGAATTTCCTTTTTTAAAAAAAAATCAGAAATATAAGGAATTAACTACTGCTTAGAGAAATCATTACACAAGTCCCGTCCCAACTTTCTAATTTTTCAGTCTCTTGGGTAGAAGCTCATGCACCCAGTAAAATAGCACGGCTCTTATTTTTTTATCATTCCTCCCTATAGAAGGAAGGGGAGATGACCCTGCAAGGATAGGATCCTTTGAATCCCTTAAGTCTAGTTCTTTCAGGCATGATAGTTGGATCACAAAGTCAATCTTTGAGCTAAAGGAAAGAGGTCAAGGATGCAAGGTTGTGACAGGATGAGTTGAACATTTTTTTTTCCTTTCTTTTTTCATATGAATCAACACTTCTCACCTGGATAGCCTTTTTTCTTTTGACATCAGAGTTTGAACTATGAACCCTACTTGATGCAGCAATCTGAGTGATAAAAGCATTAACATTTTTAAGTAAAAACTAGATGACACTTGCCCTGTTGGGTTCTTTCAAACATATTTCCTTACCTAAGCAGGGAAACATAATGAGTGGCAAACACAGTGAGAATGGAAATAACTTCTGACTTTCTGCCAGTTTCTCCATTGAGTTTCCTTGAGGGAAGTAATAGGAAGCATTTTCCTTCCTTCCTTGCTCCCTCCTCCTCGCTCCCTCCCTCCCTCCCTCCCTCCCTCAAATTTTTGCTAACTTCTCTACTTACTTTGCTTGTCAGACACTTGCAGTGAGAGTCACTGGGGAAGCCACTATGAAGTCGTAAGTCAAAGGCCAGCAGGCAATTAAGTAGCTGCTGCTGGGTGGAAAGGCAGCAAGGGGAAAGATTGAAGTGTGGTTCAGGAATGGAATGTTGGTGTATGCAACAGGTGCTGTGGGAGTTGAGAAGGGTATGTGGGTGCATAACAGAGGTGCTGCCTGGGTCAGAAAGGGCACAGAGGTGGGTGGCATATATTGGGAAGGGTGCCTGGTATTTGGAATTGTGTGAAAGGTATTGTGACGGCAATAGGCAGCATGGATCAGGAAAGGTGTGTGGAGGTGCCCAAGAAGTACCACATGGATTGGAGAAGGCATTCAGGAAAGGTGTGGGCTAGGGAAGTTATGTGGAGATACACAAGATGTGTCATACAGGTCAGGGAATGTGTAGAGCTATGGTGTAGGTTGGGAAGACTGCATGCGGTACCCAAAAGGTGTGTGAGTTGAGGAAGGTCCATAGGGGCTGGTGTGGGAGGTATGCAAGTGGTGGTATGTGGGTGAGAGAAGATGTGTGGAGATCAGGGAATATGTGTAAGAAGATAGCATAAGTTGGGGCAGCTCAAAAGGAGGCAGCCAGGAAAAATGCATGGCGGTTAATGTAGTCTTTTAGTCCTTTTTTCCAACCCTGTTCAAAGGCAGCCTCAGGCTATAGAAAATCAGTTGGGCATTGTCCTTACATTAGTTTGGAAGAAAATCAAATGATTGCAGGAATTTGAAATAGAACCAATAGTGGCAGGAGAAATTTCATGCCTGCATAATTTTACATTTCATGCTGATTCTAGGATGGGTGGAGAGCACTTCAACTCAGCAGTGGAGGAAAGCCCTTTGCCAATGTCAAAAAAGATGATGAACAGGAAATCCTGTTAGACAAACAGACAGACAGACAGACAGACATGTATGTATGTATGTATGTATGTATGTATGTATATGTGTACATACATATATACACACATATATATCTGTCTGTCTCTCTCTACATGTGTGTGTGTACACACACACACACACAGAGAGAGAGAGAGAGAGACAGACAGACAGACAGCAACATAGCCTACATTTTGTTTGCAAGTTTATTCTGTACATTAATTAAAGTAAAAACAGGTTTTTATTTTTTTTAAATTCACGCCATTTTGACGTCTTAATTTTGTACTTTTACTAATTTGATGGCTTGTTCTTTCCTTCAGAATTAGTTACATTGCTGTATCATTATTTGTCATGTGATATCTCAAGTATACTACATTAGGGACCAGATTTCTAACTTATGAGCTACTTCAGTAATGAAGCTACTCTGTTGATCCATCACGGGGTTGTCTTAGACATATGGCATGCAGAAATATAAAATCTAGCAGTAGAAGTGACTACATTATTGCTGAAAAGACAACTTTCCAGTGTAGTATTTTGCAAATTTAATTTCACCAACTGAACACTTCTTCACCTTTCAAAAGTTGTTAAATGGATAAAGTTTCTTATTTGACCTTTCCTATTGAATCTGGTCGAATGCATTCTTTTTCATATTTTCTAGTGCAAACACCAAATGGTTGCTGTAGATTTCAGTTGTTTGTTTCTTAAGGAGTGAGAAGCTGGGAGAGAAATTTCATCCGCTGTTTTCCAACATGTTGTCTAATGATCTGATGGCATAACTAGAGTTTAATGTAAAGTCTTCCCAAGTGCATACAAGAAATGGATGGGGATAATTGCTTTGATACATTACAAGAATAAACTGGATCGTGAGTGAATGCTTGTTTAGTTCAGAGTTTGCTCACAGTGTAAATATATCAATGGTTTGAATCAATAATTAAATATTGTTGCAATATATAGGATTTGCTCTTGAAACACAATACTTTCTATAATTTATTGGTTATGGCTTACTAGCTTTATTTTAAAAAAACACCCATCAGAAAATCTTGGATTCATGTGAGCTTGTTTTAATTAGTTTTGACACTGATGCCACATGCCATATTAGGGCTTGGATTTTTAAAACTGCCAAAGCAAACTCATATGGCACAAATATCAGCACTTAATAGAGCCTAGTAGCACCCACCCTTATCTAATAAAAAATATGTACACACAGGATTTGTTGGAAGAGATGCATCCACGAAAGATTGTGCACTTCCAAAAGCTACACACACACACACACAAAAACAACCCCACCAAAACCTGTTACTTATGAAAAAGAAAAAAATCCTAATACATACTTTAAAAATATCTTCTCTGGGAAAAGAAATGCAACTAAAAGCTGGAGTAAAATATACAGTCTAATAAAAAATCTAAATCTCTAAAAAAGATTTCTCAGAGAACTTAGAGGAAAACAGTATACTACAGAGAAAATTGAAAAGCCAAAAAACAACTCTAAAAATTCTTTTTAAAAAGCCAATAAATCCTTGACACTGCTACTTGCCATATAAAACAGAACTGTATCGATCCAAACATTCCTGGATTAAATTAACCACACATACAAATGCTTATATACAAATGGAAGGGTGAAAGGAGCAAATGACAATTACTGTATATATAATAACATATCTATGAAATTTACACAGGCAAGAATTTTAACAATTTATTAACCATCGATTCAAAGGAAACAGACAGCATCTTAGAAAATATCCTTTGGTTGACGACTCCCTCCTTCTTGTTGGTAAAGACCCAGAACGTGGTGTTCATATAGACAGAAAATCTGATTCTAGAATGGCTTGCAATCTAGCACATGGGCGTCCTTTGTAAGCAACTGCTATTTTGTGACTGCGTGTATATATTCGTGCCAAAAATAATAGCACACAACAGCCAGGAGAACAGAGTACAAATTATAGTCCCTCAAGGCTATAGACAATGAAATTAAAGGATAAAATTAGATGGGGTTGGCACTGAGGGATGAAATTGCAAGTCTGTGCTGTGCTAATGTAGCATAGAATCAACATGGACCATTCACCAATCTGAAAAGTCAGGCTTTGCATTACCGGTTGGAGTTTACAAAGGGCAAGATAAATTAACATTCAAGTAATAATGTCTGCCATCGTAAAACCAAAACAACCAAAACTGTGACAAGGATGATCAAATATTATGAACAGACGATAGAACACACACACATACACACACACACACATCTGTTCCCCTTTTTCAAAAAATATGTGCCTCTATAAGTTTTATTTTCCCCGATATTGATTTGTTATTGCTGTTTCATTAATGCGTAATCCTAAATTTACTCCATGGCTATTAGAAAAAGGATGCAAAGCCTGGTTGGGTTTCCAACCATGAAATGGTCTGTTGAGTTTGCATAGATCCTGAGTGTTCTCTTTTACACAATGTATGCCAGGCCCCTGACTCTATTTACTGGAAATTAATGATACTAAAAATGTCCAATTAGTTTAAAAGGTTGCCATTTAGTAAGTCAAATGAACGCTTTTCTTTTCTCATCCCACTTAAACACTCTAATTTTGCTTTAATTATTGTGTGCTATTAGGTCTTTGACTCTTTAAAACCTTCAGATCATTCCTATGCTTTTCCCCTACTTCTCCAGCTCTGCTGTTCTGCTCTATTACCTTCATTACCCTCTATTGACATGAGTAGCCTTGCCTTTTCACCCTGTTTGGTACTTTGCCCTTGGCCTACTTCTTAATTTCAATTCACCATTAAAACAAAACAAATATATTTTGAACAGGGTTAGAATATTTAGGGAGCTATTCCTACAGTTCTCAAGGAGAAATAGAGAAGTTTTTACAGCTTCCATCTATATCTTGACATAACTCAGAATCCTACTCCAGCTGCTCTATCAAATTTTTATACATGAAATTAGATTCTGAAATCTTTCTGAAAAATTTGCTCATTCGTTCATACATTTTTTTTTCTTGACAGCCACATTTTATAAACTGGGCCTGTTTGATATTGAAAACCTCAAATAACAATAGAATTTGCTAAAAACAATCTTGCCTATCTTTGCCTCAGGGCAAACTCATGGATAACATGATTTATTAGATGAAAAAAGTTAGGTTGGGAACATTTGTCAGGTTTATATTTTGATAGATGTTAAGCATAGCTTTAAATAATAACCCAAACACAGCACTGAAGGAGGAGCTCACCAAATCAGACTCACAGGAAGAAAACTCGATCCCTGAACTTGAATTCCAAACTTGATTTCTTCAATTCTCTGAACAATTTCTCCCGAGTCTGAAAACTCAAAGAATTGTCATCTCCCAAACCCAGGAATAAGCACCAGGAACAGAGTGTGTGAGAGAGGCAGATAGAGAGAAAAAGACTAGATACACAGACTGACTTTAATATAGTAATTTACAAACTAGATAACCAGATCCATTTCTGGATTCCTGGCCTGTCCCTTTTGAGATTCAGCACTCCTTAAGCAACCAGTAAAACAGGAATCCACTGCAAGTCCCTTGGACTGCAAGCTCATCAAACTGTTCAGTCCTAGAGGAGATCAACCCTGATTGCTCTTTAGAAGGCCAGATCCTGAAGATGAAACTCAAAATACTTTGGCCACCTAATGAGAAGGAAGGACTCACTGGAGAAGAGCCTAATGCTGGGAATGATTGAGGGCAAAAGAAGAAGGGGAGGGCAGAGAATGATGTGGCTGGATGGAGTCACTGAAGCAGTAGGCATGAGCTTAAATGAGGATGGTAGAGGACAGGAAGGCCTGGAGGAACGTTGTCCATAGGATTGCGATGGGTCGGACACGAATTCACAACTAACAACAACAACAACAACAGAACAGGAATCTAACCATGTGGGATGTGTTTTGCAGATACTAAACTTCCATTTCTGAATCAGTCTCAAATATAGCAAGATAAAAAAGGAAGAATGAATAAGACATTTAGAGTTAAGATAGCTATATGAATATCTTTGTATTTTTATATCCATTTCCTCTCATACAGTATACAGTATACTTTATTGGGTATGTGTCTCATTCTTTAACACGTTTCTTTTTTAACTTAGTTATTGCAGCTTATCATTCTGAGCACCACAGTACAATTTTCGGAACAAAGTTAGAGTCTCATGTGCAGGTGGGATGAGGGTGTACAAATTGGGAAGTCTGGCTGAAAAGATCATGCTGAATTGATTTCTTCACAAACTCTAACAAAATTTGGAAAGGATTTTGGGGGAAATGGTATTGCAATCAGTCAGAACAAAGAGCACTTCCACTGTTCTCCCACCACCACTCTGGTGTTGTGGCAATCATCTTTGTTCTCCAGGTCCTGGACTCTCATTCATAATTTGAATGAATTTTCTGTGCCTGATTGGAGTAAAGGGCCTGAGTTGCTATTTCATTGGTAATAGTTGGTTATTCCATCAGCTGCTCATCACATGTCTATTTCCCCAAGCCAGGACATTGCCTTTATTAAACATATGTGCTAGTCATTCCCAACTCTAGGGGGCAGTGCTGATCTCCGTTTCAAAGCCAAAGAGCCAGAGCTGTCCAAAGCTGTCTCTATGGTCATGTAGTTGGCATGACTAAATGCCAAAGGTGCACAGAATGCTGTTACCTTCCCACCAAAGGTGGTCCCTATTTTTCTACTTGCATTTTTTATGTGCTTTCGAACTGCTAGGTTGGCAGAAGCTGGGGCAAGTAATGGGAGCTCACCCATTACGCAGATTCGAACTGCTGAACTGCCAACCTTTCACTCGACAAGCTCAGCCACTGAGCCACCATGTCTCTTCCTGCCTTTATTAGGTTTGGGAACTATAACATGTGAAGCAAAAGGGATGTTAGGTATCTTCACTTTGAGCACATTTATTCTGCCATGGCTTTCTAGGCATGTTTGTGTGTGTATGGAATGGATAGTATAATGGATGGTGATAAATAAGGATGAGATGCATATACAGGGATAACAGTTGGTTTATTTATAGCTATTAACATTCCCAAGAAATACCCACTAGATGATATACACGATCAATTTACATGGTGATAATAGCTTAGCGTTGGTTTTTGCTGACAGAAAGAATGCAATTTCCCTTCCACACCATTAGAGCTTCCTTATAGTATTACATTCATCTTGTAACTTGGAAACCATACAGCATTTTTACCAATACTATAATAAGCACTCTAAGACAGGAAAATATATATATTTATTAAATATTATCATTGCAAAATAAAAACCAACACAAACTAAAAAGAGAGAAAAAGAGAAAGTCAAAAATGCAAAGGAAATAAAACAATGGAAAGAAAGGAAGGAAGGAAGGAAGGAAGGAAGGAAGGAAGGAAAAAGAAAGAAAGAAAGAAAGAAAGAAAGAAAGAAAGAAGTGGCTTCCCACCTTTATCACGTATAAATTTTAGTATAATCTTTAGTAATTCATCTCTTATCTATTAAAAAACCCCACACAGAATTGTCTTGGTGTCAGCAAAAGTCAATGAAAGGGTGCCAAGTATAGATACATATCTATTTCAATCTTGATCAAATAAATTAACTTTATATTCCTTCCTTTTACTTCTAACAATGTTAGTCTTTATTGCATTCAATTAATGTCATAGAATTTGGTCTTCTTTCACTTTTTTGTCCCTTCTCACAAGATTCATCCAAAATTAACAAACCACTTTTGCAAATCTAATATATAAAAACATGCAAGTCACTCTTTTGAATTATTAATTCTTTTTCTTTTTTAAAGTATCAACTGATTTCTTTTGTATATTCAATGAGAAAGCTTTTTCCATGACATTCTTATACCCCATCATTTATAGATTTACTTTCAGTATCAGTTGTGTCCCTGTCTTGTCAAATAAAGCTTGTTCTTCTGCCATTTCTTCCACAACAACATTTGGACACAGTCTATCCATAGATGCAAATATTGTTGTTGACATTGTTGATATTAACTTCAGATTATTATTTTTTTGAAAATGTACTTTCCAATGTGAATTTCCAATGATATAATTTTTAATGTTATTCTGTAACTGTTAATGAGTTTTAGGTATTTTTCTTCTTTAAAATCTTTGCTTTCTTGTTGTGTCCAGTTTTTAAAACTGCTTAACGGTATTTTATCTTAGAAAAAATTCATTCCCACCTTCCCAAGGGAAGGACTCTTTATAATTAATTCTTATTTCAAATTTACCTGGGTCCTTAATCCATTTATAACTTTCTAAACTCAAACTGTTAATTATCTTTTTGCTGTTTATTTCACACTTTTTTTTAAAAAAAAATCTTAAATTGTAGTTAATTATTTCTTTTGTTAATGATTGAAGACAGACTCACCCACTCTTTTCAGAGTGGTTGACCTAAAGATCTCTAATAACAGAAAAGTTGTTGACAAGCATTTTCTGAATGTGATTACAAAAGGAAGTATACAAACTTGGTGTCCTTCTAGAGGTGCTAACTGCAGTTCTGGTAAGATAACTATGCCCTTGTCTTCCAGTACTCTAAACTAAACTACTAAACTACTCTAAACTAGAGGCATGCAGTGGCTCAGTGGCTAAGATGCTGAGCTTGTTGATTGAAAGGTCGGCAGTTCAGCGGTTCGAATCCCTAGTGCCGCGTATCAAGGTGAGCTCCCATTACTTGTCGTAACTTCTGCAAACCTAGCAGTTCGAAAGCACATAAAAAATGCAAGTAGAAAAATAGGGAACACCTTTGGTGGGAAAGTAACAGTGTTCTGTGTGCCTTTGGTGTTTAGTCATGCCAGCCACATAACCACAGAGATGTCTTTGGACAGCGCTGGCTCTTCAGCTTTGAAATGGAGATGAGCACTTCCCCCTAGAGCTGGAAAGGACTAGCACATATGTGCAAGGGGAACCTTTACCTTTACCTTTTTACTCTAAACTCACCAGAGTCCTCCGTCTTGCAGTTTCTGCACAAGGAGCAGTTGTCTTGAGCACTTGTGGGTGATCACATTCCTCTTCTTGTCTAAAGAGGAATTATTGGGGAGCAGGTTTATTTCCTAGCTCTTTCTTCTTCACGGCAGGCTCTACTTTTCATCTTCTTCTGGAAACCTCTATTTCTCATTTTATTATTATTTGCTTGCCATCTTTGTATTCTCCCAAATTTAAGAAACCCAAGGTATATCTCGACAGTAATCTAATTTTAATGAAACAAATCTACGGGAAAGAGGGATTGTTCAAAAGAGTTATTGTGTCTTGCTTTTGATGTTCTGTGAGACTACAGAGTAAACTTTGATCTTCAAGATTGCCATTTTAGACAGATTAGTTGATCCCCCATAGCCCAATTCCTGCATATCAACTTCCCCCAAATTTTGGCTTCAGAACTGGTACTTTTGCCTGAATTCCTGTTACATTGGATTTTGAATTCAGTCTGACAGTGACCAGACTTGAGTAAGACATAAGCAGTTTGTTTAGTCTCCAGCATGTTTATTAAAAACAAAAAAAGCCCAGAAGCCTACTGGTAGGCAGTATTTAGAATACTGTGAGAGGGGAATCATAGGATGGTTTGATAGGATGGCTTCTTATGCTTCAGATTTTAGCAATAACATTAGCACTTAAACTTCTATACTGCCCCATAGTGCTTTACAGCACTCTCTGGGAAGTTTACAGAGTCAGCATACTGCCCCCAACAATCTGGGTCTTCGTTTTACCAATCACAGAAGTATGGAAGGCTGAATCAACGTTCAGCCCCATCAGGATTGAACTCTAGGCAGTGGGCAAAATTAGCCTGCAAAATTGCATTCTAACCACTGCACCACCAGGGCTCCTTGTAACATATTTGATCTTTCTTTGCAATTCTGGATTTAACTGTTTTATAGCACGTTTCACTCCAGATACGATGCATATGGTAACTTGTGTATGGAAAGAATAACAACAAAAGGCTTAACAAGAGAACATATCAAGTGTGTATTGTGATGTTCTGTCTCCAGGTTTTACTTTAATGTCTTAAAAACATCATTGTTTATTTATAGCATCTTTAAATCTCATTCTTCAGCCCCTATGGCTTTCAGAGCATCTGCCACATAATTCATGGAGGGAAACATACCCAGTCCCTGACAATAGACTTATTATCTAAATTGAATGATGCAGAAGAAAAGGAGGAGAATAGAAAAAGCAAGTTACTAATTTTTAAAATCAAATACCAGTACTTAAACAATGATCAACTGGATGCAATTGAGAAGAAACAGGGATCTGACAGAGTTGACCTTTTCAACAGGGCTGATTTATTTATTTATTCATTCATTTCTATCCCTGTTATTATTTTTATAAATAACTCAAGGCAGTGAACATGCACAGATTCTTCCTCCTCCTATTTTCCCCACAGTAACAACCCTATGAGATAGTTGGGTTGAGAGAGAATGATTGGCCCAAAGTCATCCAGCCTGTTTTCATGCCTAAAGTTGGACTAGAATATGCTGCCTGGAACGGGCCAAAAATGGGATGTGTGGAGGCTGAAAATGGGTGTGCAGAGGAGGCGATAGGTGACAGTGGCAATGGGTGGTGATGGCGCCGATGGGCGGCGGTGATCCCCGCAGCCTGGAACAGCTGATAGGAGGTATTCCAGGAGGCAGATCCAACCGCCAATCAGCCGCTCGTGGTAAATCAGGCTGTGCTGAAGCTGACCACGCTGTTTGCTGTTTGCTGCAAGGAGGCAAATTGCTGGGAGGCAGAGGCAGATTTTTTTTTCTTGTTTTCCTCCCCAAAAGCTAGGTGCATCTTATACTTTGGAGCGTCTTATAGTCTGAAAAATATGGTACTTTGGCCATTTAATGAGAAAAGAAGAAAAAAAAGAACAGAAAAGACCCTGGAAAAGATGGTAGGCAAATGGAGAAGGAGACAGAAGAGGATGAGATGGTTAGATAGTGTCACTGATGCCCTGAACATGAATTTTAGCAAACTGGGAGATAATAGAGTATGGAGGGATGGGGTGCTATGGTCCATGGGGTTGTGGTGAGAATCAGACACTACTTAGAGACTGAACAACAACATGATCCCTCCAGCATTCCAGCAGGGATTTTAAAATTCTGTACCTCTGTATAATTCAGGAGCATTTATTGTCTCTATAATGGATGTGCTAGTGTTTGGAATACTATTCACTAAGCTTGCCATAAAATTACCCAGCATGCCTTCTTATATAACTGATAACCTAAGAGTTCAGAAAGGAATTAAGTTTCCCAACTAATCTGTAAAATACGTAAATCTCTTTTTGCTTAATATATCCCACTCATTTTTTTTAAAAAAAACATTCCATTGTCTTTAGGAATTTTTAAAAATAGTTTTCATTTTGTCTTATTTGATTTCCATTTTAAAAATGCAGTAATAAAAGTAAGATGGTCTACCAATGAACTATGATTCAATTGTAGGATTTTTTGACCATCTGTTTATTGTTAAATTAATTGCCAAATAATTACATTTAATTGACACGTTTGTTTCCAATTTCTAAAGATTAACAGCGTATTAAATGAGACAGGTCAATGACACCATTTAAAACTGTAGAGTTTTGCTGTTAGACTTCAAAACAGCAGCTTTCATTAAACATCACTCCAGAATAATTTGTGTCATTAAATGTGGTAAATTTTACCCAATTACTGCAGCTATTTTGGTTTTATTTGCTTGACTCATTCCTAAGACAAGGATCTGAGTAGGCAGGTTTTTGCTTGGGGGCTGTTGATAGGTTTTTTATTAAAGTGAAATATAATTATATTATCATCTTTAACAATCTTGCTATTTTCTGCTTGTAAATGTAATTGCACAAATAAGTTTCATAATTAGATACGGATCTTGTCAGATACCTTAAAGGAAAGGTTTGGAGGAAATTTCACAATTTCACTGGGCTCTTAGCTTTTTCTCTCCCTGAATGGGCAGTTTGGGAGAATAGCAGTATTGTTTTAAGCTAGACTTAAACAATGCTTTATGGAACAGATAATACATCAAGAGACCCCTTAATGAAGGGAAGTCATATTCCCAAGTAGCAGCTAGTGATAACAAAGGCAATGTGTAACTATGACAAGTAAGGTAAATAACACAACTGGGAAAGGTAGAACCTTTGACTTGGGGGAAATCAACATATAAAAAGAGTTGAAACAATCTCAGACCCACTTTTACCCCCTCTTAACATAGCTATGGAAGCTTCCATTCATACAAAGGAAAAATGAAAAAGTTCTTTGCCTACAGATATTGATGCTGAAAAAAAAAGAGTATATAATTTGCATCATCTTGGAAAATAAAGCTGTTTGATACAGCTGTGACAACTTTGGTTGCATTGCAACTTTCTGTTTCTCTCAACTCAAGAAAGGAAATATCAGAGAGCAATGGGTATCTGGATTTATGGTTGTTTCATTTAAACAAAAAAAAAAACCACTGGAAATTCAGAGGTCTTTATAATGTGTTTTATAAAACTGCAAGCAGAGCACAAAGAGGCAAACAAATGCAGCTATAGGCCTATAGATCATTTCCCAATGCAAATCTCTAGAAAGAGGTACCATCACATTTCTAAATGCTACATCTCTTTCTTTACCTATTTGAAATGCAAAACTGCTATTTTTCTCATGCAAGCTATCAAGTCATCCTAGATCTTTTCCTGCAAATGAATAGTTCTCTCAGAATCCAGGCACAGCTATTACATAGTATTAAATTTTTTTGTATTAAATTCCTAACTGCTTTAGGCCAAAACCGCCAAACCATACTGTTAAAGTTGCACATGGTAATGAAAGAGAAACAGCATTGAATGAATGTATGAATAATGTATGAATTATTATCCATTCATATTTAAAACACAAGTTGGCAGTCCATAGTTTATCAAAACCACATGTAGCTTTGGACCTCTTTTCTGCATCCATCCCAGTTCTGGAAAAACATCGTAGTAAAAAGGATACCCACCCATCTTAATAGAGATGGAAGAGAACTTGAAAGTCTTCTAATCCAACCCCACTGTTTCCTGCTTAAGCAGGAAACTCTATACCATTCCAGACAAGTGGTTGTCTTCTTAAAAGCCCCCTGTAACTGAGCACCCACAACTTCTGGAAGCAAATCATTCCATTGATTAGTTGTTCTCACTGTCAGGAAATTTCTCTTAGTTCTAGGTTGCTTTTCCCCTTGATTAGCTTCTATCCATTGTTTCTTGTCTTGCCTTCAGATGCTTTGGAAAATAGGTTGACTCCCTCTTCTTTGCGGCAGCTCCTTAGATATTGGAACACTGCTATCATGTCATCCTTAGTCCTTCTTTCACTAGGCTAGATACACCCAATTCCTGCAACTGTTATTTATATGTTTTAGTCTCCAGGCCCCTAATCATCTTAGTTGCTCTTCTCTACATAAAACACAAAACAAATCATAGAACAGATTATATTGTCTTTTGGCCATATAATCAATATAATCCTCTGCAAAATTTAAAGTCAACAGCATATCCAGAGCCAGTGGCCCTATTGCTTTGTAGAGTCTTGAATGAGGATTCTATGAATGCATGGATGTTTCCAGAGGTGGAATTCAGCTGGTTCAGACCAGTTCGTGTGAACCGGTAGCACCAACAATCCACTGGCCCCACCCTAACCTGTCCTTTATTTCCTGCTTTCTAGTTCATCTCAATTGCGCGGCACAGCTGATTCCCCCCCCCGCTGTTCTACTTACTGTTGCTGACTTGGAAGGTAAGCAGCTGAACTTCTAAATGCTCCATTTTCAGTGTGAAGCGCACACTCACCGAACCGGTTGTTAAACCAGTAGCATCCCACCACTGGATGTTTCCATTGCAAACAAAGATCTCTTTCACCTACGAAATCAAAAAGGGAAGGTTCAGCAGCAGTCATGGTGATATATTGCATACCAGAAAAAGCTGGCACAGTTCCAGGAGCATAGTAGTACTTCAGCAATATAGGTAGTCCTCGACGTAGGGGCACAATTGAGCCCAAAATTCTGGTTGCTAAATGAGACAGTTGTTAAGTGAGTTTTGACACAATCTACGACTTTTCTTGCCACAGTTGTTTAAGTGAATCACTGCAGTTGTTAGTAACATTACTGTTAAGTGAATCTGGCTTCCCCATTAAATTTACTCATCTTCCGGGTTTGACTGCCACCGGCGAAGACGGTCGCTTTTGAACGGCCGCCAGCCCCGCCGCCTGTAGAGCCGCCCCGAGTGAGAGAAGCGGCTTGAAAACTCCAGAATCCTGAGGATTTGAGGAGAAGAGCAAAGCAAGAAGCAGGTTGAGCCCCCGTGAACCCCCAGAAGTTTGCTACTGGGGAGGAAATGGGTGTGACTCCCTTCTAACTTGCGGAGACTCCGGACGGCGTGGGACGACTCTGTTCATCAGAGCAAGCCGGTTGCAGCAAACATTTAAACTGATGGGAAGATAACTTTGTTATAAAACAACCTCAACCCCCAAACCAAGAAACTGCAAGTATTTCTTCTCTTTTGAACTTTTGATTTGGGGAAAAGCTAGAGCGAGTGGAAACGACTTGAAAAAATGGCGCCGTTCCAGCGTTAACGAGCTGAAAGTGAGAGTGATTGCGCAGAACTATTCTAACAAGCTACATTGTAGCAGTGCCTGTTGCAAGTGAACGGAGAAGAGTGGAAAAGAAAAGAAAAATAAATTTGAGCTTGCTTCAATCTATTTAATTCTGGGGGACTTTTTCAAAGGATATTGTGGAGGTGCAAAGGAAAGGGGGAAAAAAAAGATTTTCTTCTTTCAGAAAAGTTAATTTACATGGCAAAATGGCTTCAAAGAAACAGGAAGGAAAGGTGGCAGGGGAGGGATCTCCCACCCACAAACAAGAACAGCAGCCCCCTCCTAGTCAGCAGAGGGAGGGAAAGGACTTTGATGTGCAAAGTTTAAAAGATTTTATTACCCAGGCTTTGGATGAAAAATTTCAAAAATCACAACAGGAAATGAAGAGGGAAATTAATGAATTTAAAGAGGCAATGAAAGAAAATTATGATAAGGTGTCAGATAAATTGTCAAATGTGGTTTCTGACTTGGCAGAATCCATTACTAAAGTGGACTCCAAACTGGAAGAATTTAAATCAGAAGTCAATGTCAAAATGAAGGATGCTGATATTAAAATTGCAGATGTGGATAACAAAGTGGAGAGAGTTGAAAACGAAATTACAATGATACAGTTCCGATCCATGGAATTTGCTATTAGGCTTTGAGGAATTAAAGAGAATGATAGGCAAGATCTGAGATAGATTTGTTCTGATGCCCTGGCTGTATTGCTAAAAATTGATCCAGCAGATGTGGTCTATAAAATAGATAAAATTTACAGAGTGAATTCATGGGTTGCTAGACAAAGAAAATTGCCCAGAGATGTGGTGATATACTTTACTGATAGAAGAATAAGAAATGATATTCTGCAAAGATCCTTTCTTTCCTCTGTGCAAGTGGAGGGAGCTCAAATTGGAATTTATAAGGAATTACCACCTAAGATGTTAAAAGATCGAAAAGAGTACAGGTTCTTAGTGAATGAATTGCAAAAGCAAGAAATACCATTTCGGTGGGATGCCCCAACTGGTATAATTTTGAAATATAATGGAGAGAGACATCGATTGAATACTTTTCAGAAGGCGGAATATTTTTATTATAATATCCTTAAAGAAAGATCATCATCCCCACGTACATCTACATTGTTGGAGATAAAAAGTGATAAAGAAAAGCAATCTTAGCACGAGAGGGCACAACAGTCTAAGCAGATGGAACCACTGGAAATGCAGGGTGCTGCACGGGGAGGAGGCCTTTTGGAGGAATCATTGTCAGAACCTTCCCCAATTCTGTCAACTGGTGCTGTTTTGGATGTAGCTGGGATGCCTGAAGTTAAAGACCAGCGTATAACTCGTGCAATTTCCAAGCAGATAAAAGAAAAACGTGAAGCTATGGGAGGAGCTAGGCCGAAGACTTCAGAAGAAGTTAGGCAAAGCAGCTCATCGCTTCAGAAAGGTCAAGATGACAATTAGGCTTTTATCTTGGAATGTTAATGGACTAAATTCACCACAAAAAAGGAAGAAATTATTTACATATTTGAGACAATTTAATAATGATATAATTTGTTTACAAGAAACTCATATTCGAAGTCAAGATCATAAACATTTGATAAATTCTAAATTAGGAACACACTTTATAGCTTCAACCTCAGAAAAAAAGAATGGTGTGGTTATTTATGTGAATAAAAGACTGTCCGCTAAAATTATAGAAGCAGATCAAGATGGTAGGTTTGTTGCAATTGAATTGCACACAGCAAATGGCCAAATTCTTTTGATTGGAATTTATGCTCCGAACCAACAACAGGATCATTTTTATAAGACTCTACATAATAAAATACTGCAATGGGACTATAGATCTATTCTAATAATGGGAGACTGGAATGGAGTAATTGATTCTAAATTAGATAAAAAAAGTTTGGCGAAATCAAGGATCAGACTGCCACAGACTTTTTTTGATATGAAAGAAGATTTGGAATTAAAGGATATCTGGAGAATATATAACCCAAAAGAACTGGACTATACTTTTTTCTCTGACAGACATAGATCTTTCTCCAGGATTGACTTTATCTTGTTATCAGATGATTTACTTATTAAAACAAAAAGAACAAAGATATTTCCAAGAACTTTAACTGATCATAGCTCTGTATGGATAGAAATCGAGATGGGAAAGTCTGAGAGAAGGTCATGGAGACTAAATGAAAATTTGTTCAGATATGAAAAAAATATAATAGAACTTAAAAAACAGATGAAAGAATTTTTTGAAATGAATTTGAATAAGGGTACCCCAATTGAAATAGTATGGGACGCGAGCAAAGCTTATATGAGAGGGGTACTTATTTATATGAACTTCAAACATAAACAGAATCGACAAAGGAACAGACTCGAATTGGAAGAAGAAATAAAGAATAAGGAACAGTTACTTATTAAAAACCCAACAGATGAAAGAATACGTGGTGCTATAAAACTTTTGAAAGATCAGTTTCAAATGCTTTTGGTGGAACAAGCTGCAACAAATCTACAATATGCGAAGCATAATACGTTTTGTAATGCCAACAAACCGGGGAGATGGTTGGCTTATACCTTAAGGAAAAAGCGGAGTATATGGACTATTGAGAGTATTGACATTGGGGGAAAAGAAATTTTCCAACAAAAACTGATTAAAGAAGTCTTTGTAGATTACTACGTTAAATTATATGCTAAAGATGACATACAGAATGGACTTATAGAAAAATATCTAGAAGAGAATAGAGTCTCAAAAATTACTAGCCAACAAAAAGAAAGAATGAATTACCCTATAACAGTTGAGGAAATAATTGCAGCAATTAAACAATTGAAAACAGCTAAAGCTCCTGGAACAGATGGATTGACAGCAGTGTATTATAAAACCTTACAAGCAGAAATGGTGGAACAACTTAGAGACTTATTTTGTAATATACAACAAGGGGGTAAAATACCCCCATCATGGAAATCAGCATATATTACTTTAATACCAAAAGAACAAGCAGGTCCTAAAAAACCGGAAAATTATAGACCAATATCTCTTCTAAATAATGACTATAAAATTTATGCAAAAGTATTAGCCAACAGACTGATGCCAGTAATTCAAGAGGTGATTAATGACGACCAAGCTGGGTTCATAGAGGGTAGATACATGAAGGACAATGTAAGGCAAGTTATAGATTTACTGGAATATCTTGAGAAGAATAAACAGATCTCTGCAGTGCTGGTTTTTTTGGATGCGGAGAAGGCCTTTGATAGAGTGGATTGGAATTTTCTACTAAAGACTTTAAAAAAAATGGGATTTGGAGACCAATTTATACAGGCGGTTTCAGCAATCTACCAAGAGCAAAAGGCACAGATTATTATTAATGGAAGTCTGACATCAGAGTTTAAAATCGAAAAAGGAACAAGACAGGGATGTCCGTTGTCCCCATTGTTGTTTATTTTAACACTAGAAGTCTTGTTAAACACAATAAGGGACTCTAATATCTTGAAAGGTATAATGTTAAGGCAAGAGGATTACAGAATAAAGGCATTTGCAGATGATCTGGTTGTTACCCTAACACAGCCAATGGAATCAATAATCCAGATGAAGGACATTATACAAGACTATGGTAAAGTTTCAGGTTTTAGTCTGAACCAGAAAAAAACTAAGATGATAGTCAAAAATATGACACAAGATCGTAAACACGAGCTTGAAAGGAGGGCAGGTTTTGAGATTGTACCAAAGGTAAAATATCTAGGAGTTCAGGTTGCAGAATCAAATATGAAATTGTTTCAAAATAATTATGAGGTGTTGTGGCGAGAGGTGCAAAAAGACATGGAGACTTGGAAAAAACTGCAGCTGTCTTTACTTGGAAGAATAGCAGCAGTTAAGATGAACATTTTGCCAAGATTTCTTTTTTTTGTTTCAAATGATTCCGGTGCTTAAAAATGATAAACAACTAAAAGTATGGCAAACTGGAGTGAACAAGTTTGTCTGGAACGAGAAAAAACCAAGAGTAAAATTGAAAATTATGCAAGATGTTCCAGAAAGGGGAGGTCTTAAACTTCCAAACCTACAGTTATATTATGATGCCGCAGCTCTGACTTTAACAAGTGATTGGTTTGGAGGAAAAAAAGACTGGAATACTAAACGCAGAAAGTTTTGATTTGGAATTTGGATGGCATGCTTATTTATTTTATGACAGCAAAGTGGATAAAGTATTTAAAAGCCATATACTTAGAGACTCTTTGTTGAGAGTTTGGAAGAAGCACCGACTCAAATGGGATTATAAAATACCGCTATGGCTGGATCTTGGTCATATTTTGTGGAATACAAATATAATGTCACTCGGGGGGGTTTTATACAAAGAGGTTCTTTTTACAGATGCGGGCAGATGGCAGCTGAAGACATTACAGACACTGTTGGCTGAAGGGATTAATGTAACTTGGTTACAATATAATCAATTGCAATTGAGATGGAAAGAGGACCAAAGAACTGGTATTATGTTGCATGAGGAAGAATTGGTTAGACATATAAAAGAGAAAGGTCCAATGCATATTAAAAGGCTTTATAATGTTTTGTTAGAAAGGGATTCGGAAACTGAATTAGTTAAAGATTGTATGATTAAGTGGGCACAAAATTTTGAAGAACCAGTGATGTTGGAAACATGGGAAAAAATTTGGGTTCAGAATGTTAAATTTACACAGTCGCAGAATTTGAGGGAAAATTTTTACAAAATGTTTTATAGATGGCATTTAGATCCTAAGAAATTGTCGTGTATGTACCCTAATGTTCAGCCAAAATGTTGGAGGTGTGATTGTTTAGATGCTACATATTATCATATTTGGTGGACTTGTAAGAAAGTTAAGGTTTTTTGGATAAAAATTTGGTGGGTCATGCAGAATGTTTTAAAGAAAAAAAACCAATTTTCTCCACAATTGCTTTTATTGGGTATAGTTGAGGGTTTTACAGTGGATGAAACAAAGTTGATTTTGTATATGATTACAGCAGCGAGATTGTTGATAGGTAAATATTGGAAAAATGAAGCTCTGCCCACCGTAGAAGAATGGATTTTGAAGATGGCCAGCTTCGCGGAGATGGCGAAGATTTCAGCATACTTAAAAGATCGCTCACAAGAGACTTATGAATGTGGATGGAAAAAGTGGATAGATTATGTGCAGAACAAATACCAAACTAAGAAGTATCAAATAGCTTTTTATTGATAGTATTATATTATATTAAGATAGAAATAGTCGAAGTATGTGAAGATGAAAAATGACATGGGGGTTGGGGGGGTTCAAGGTTTTTGTATAGGGGATAATGATATTCTATGGAAGTCCGGGGGGGAGGGGAGGGGAGGGTCAGGGGGGGTTTGGGAGGGTGGGTTGGGGAGGGTTAGGGGGGTGAAAATGGGGTGAAAATGTAATTGTAAAACTTTTACAATAAAAAAAAATTACTCATCAGAAGGTTCAAAAAGGTGATCATGAGACCCTGGGACACTGCCACAGTCATAAATATGAGTCAATTGCCAAGCGGCTGAATTTTGATCATGTGACCATGGAGATGATGCAATGATCGTAAGTGGCAAAGCGGTCATAAGTCATTTTTTTTCCCAGCGCCCTTGTAACTTTGAATGATCACTAAATGAACTGTTGTAAGTTGAGGACTACCTGTACAGCTGAAGCAGGTTGTGAGAGACTGGCATTAAACCTGTAGATTGTTGATGGGGCATTGGACTTCTGCAAAACAGGTTTTAAGAACCACTGCCTTAGAATACAGACCCAAGGCTGTGTGGAATAGAATCATGTCGATGTTGCTGGCTCCGCTCCACCCCTGTGCACATTTCTGAATTAAATCTTTGAATATTCAGCTATGGATGCCTAAGGCAGGTGAAGGTAATAAAGACTCGGTCCCACTTTTCGCTTAGCAAATGTAATGTCCACAGTTGTGATTTCAGCAAATTACCTTGACATTCACCTAGTCTTACTTTCCTGGGCTGTCTGAATGTTTACTCTATAGCAGTGATGGCTAACCTTTTTGTCATTGCGCGCCGAAAGCGCCCTCCCCCATGCACAATGGCGCATTAGTATGCTGACACCCATAATGAAATGCATGTGTGACCCCCCTTGCGTGCCCCATCCCCCCCACCCCTTGCACATGCTCATGTGACACCCCCGTGCTCCCCCCACTCGCCCATGCATGCGCACGCGACCCTCCCGTGCTCCCACCACCCCTTGTGCTCCCCTCGCCTCCTGCGTATGTGTGGCAGAGACCTGAAAATCAGCTGGCCAGCAGGAGGCGCGTGTGCATGCACAACGAAGCTGAGCTGGGACGACGGCTCACGCGCCATCAGAGAAGGTGCTGCATGCCACCTCTGGCATGCATGCCATACGTTTGCCATCACGGCTCTATAGCAACAAGGGAAAGATGCCAATCCCACAAGCCCAATTCTTTTAATTGCATATCTTTGACTTCAAGAAGATATTTTTCCTCCCCAGTCTCTAGAATTTACCAATGCTGCCCTGAAGTTTTAACTCTTTCATGCTTTTTTATACTGTTGGAAGAAATATCCATCTGGTTCAGTTCCAAGCCAGGAGAAAGGCACTGGAGACAAAACGGAGGCTGGAGGCTGATTGGAAAGAGGGTCCATTTATTGATGAAGCAGAACCACTAAGCACATGTGATTCTGGGTAGCTGACTAGAAATAAGGTGACCAGATTTTAACATTGGTAAAGAGGGACACCATTGACTGGGGGGAGGGGGGGGGCTAGTCAAAAATAACTTTTTCAGCCCTCTAAGTAGTCCATGTGCACAAAAGGACTACCCAGAGGGCTGAAAAAAGTGATTTCTAACAGGTCCTCGCACTTTTGACCGGTCTTTGCACTTATGACTGGTCATCATTTATGCCCATTGTAGCATTCATAACAACCGTGTCACTCATTTCACAACTGCTTCTCTTCACCATGGTGACAAGATAGGGCAAAAACATAAAATGTGAGGACAGTCGTAAGTTCGAGGACTGGTCAAAAGTGCGAGGACCAGTCACAAATAACTTTTTCAGCCTTCTGAGTAGTCCAAATGCATAAAAGGATACAGCAATAGAGAGGGATGAAGGAAGGGAAGAGAAATTAGAGTAGGAGGGAGGGTAAGAGAGGGAGGAAGAGAGGAGAAGGAGTAAGGAAGAGGAAGTAGGGAGGAGAAGAAGAGGGGGGAAGAGAAAGTAAGAAAGAAAGAAAAGAGAGAGGTGATAGGTTTGAGGAGAAAGATTGCTGTACAATAAAAAAGATGAAAGGGAAGAAAGCCAACCCCAAACAAATATAAAGATATTAAGATAAAGAATGCATTGTTAAACTTTAAAGAATAAAAGAGAACAAATATGAATAAATAGCAATAATTAGAAACACACATACAAATATACAATGTATTTTCTTTGAACAGAGTATTTGGCAGGTTCACAAATTTAAACAGTGTTTAGTCATTTCAATTAAATTTACAATTTCTATATTTCCTTTTTGCCATATTTATTCCTCATCTATTTTTTTTAAAAAAAAAACAATATTACCCTTCATCCTCATCTCTAATCTTAAATCAAATTCAATTTTTCCCTTCTATTCTATATTCTACCCCTTCCCATTGTCATCTATTTTTATATCCATCCTCACATTGGTTAATTATGTAATTATGTAATACAGTTGTTTAATACAAATTCAACATTTTAATATAAATCAATTAGTTATATAACTATCTTTTTTGTATATTAATCAATATGAACATGAATATCCCAATTATTTCCATGCAATCCAATTTCTTACAAATTAATTAATTATATTTACCAATAATAATAAACCAAATAATTTCCCCCATGTATTCCTCCAAACCATAACTTAATCATTTCTGCTTTCAACACAATATACAATTAATAGTATTTCAATTATTACAATTCCCTAGTTAAATAGAGCTTTTTTCCTTTTGTGTTTTAAAATCTTGAACCTCCTCTTTTGCCCTAAATTTCCCATTGTTTGCAGTTTTGCACCTATCTTTTTTGGTGAGGAAAAAGAAAAAGAAATCTCTCTCTGCCTCATTTTGTCACGTTGCAGCAAAGACCCTGCTTTACTTTCAGTTTCGCTTTTTCAGCATAGCTAGGGGAAAAAAAACATTTGCTCCAGCAATTTACCTCTTTGCAGCTAGCTAGCAACAGAGCCCTCTGCAAAACAGCTGAGAGCAAATCAGCTGAGAGTCAGAGGCTGATCAAATCAACTTATGGTAATTAACCTATGCTGAAGCTGAAAGGGGCTGTTTTTTCTATTTTTGCAGGCACCAGTCTACTCATTTGTTTTCTTTTAACACTGATCAGCTGTAGGGCGGCCCTTTGAAGCCCCACGGCAAGAATTTAAACAGTATTTTTCCCTCTAGCCATCAGCTGGGACTCAGCAATAGATTGGGAGTGGGCAGGATAAGCAAACGGGGACCAGCGATCCAACAGAGGCAGAGGGTGAGGGTGAGTGAAAACCGTATATTCCCTTCCCGTTCTCCCGCTGTTCCCTAGCTTGTCATGCATTCTTTCCAAAAATCGGGACTTTTTTAAAATGCTGCGGGACGCGGGACAAATTGTTAAAAATCGGGACTGTCCTGCTGGTCACCATAGACTAGATGGAGTTGAGAGTGAGGGATTTTTATACCTTCTCTTGGGCTTTGAACTTGAACTTCCTGTTCCTGTGCAAGAACATGTATTCTATTGGCTGTTGTCAGACTCCCATGCACAAATCCTAGGAGTTTGTCTGAGCTAAGCTTAGTTGAAGTTTTGCTGATGCAATGAAGGGCCTTGTTGGGCAACTCCTATTGTGGCTGAGGGCTAACCCTACCTTTGTTCAGACCTTGCTGCAGGGAGTAATGGATTACCAAATCTGCATTTTTAAAAGCTGGCCTCAGTTTAGTATCTGCTTGGGGGCAGGGAGATGGGGCTTTAAGGGAGTTTCTGTCTCCCTTAAAATTTTTATTACTCTTTTAGGGGAAATATTTTATCCTGCCTTTTTTAATATTTCTCAAAATATTTCATTCTACCTTCCACTGCAACCCTCCTTAAAGGCTGCTTATTAGGTTTCTTTGAACAAAACAGCCAAACTTGGCCACTTTAAGATTTGTGGACTTCAATTCCCAGAATTCCTCAGCCAGCATGGCTGACTGAGGAATTCTGGGAATTGAAGTCCACAAGTCTTAAATTGGCCACGTTTGGAGAACCCTAAAGGACGAATGCCATAGCAAGCAGTAGTTTCTGACCAGCCCAGTCCAAATATGTCTATGGGCTACTTTTCCCCTCTCTGTTTTAGTGAAAGTGTTGCTTTCCACACAGTACTTTTCCAGGTCAATTGTATAAAGGTATCCTTTGCTTATTCGTTCCTCTTTTATTGTTTCAGATGGGTTGTTGTTACTGCACACAAGTTCCAAATGGCTGAAAATTACTTGCCAAACAAAAGATTTACCACAGCCTTTTAGCAAAGGAGCCCTTTGTTTTTCTTTTCTTGACTCTTGCCTGGATTTCACAAACCAGCTGCCACTTCTGATCCCTGTTGCAGATAGATTTGGTTGTTCTATTGTATAAAATAGCAACAGAAGGAGGAAAAAAAAGTGGCTTCTAGACCTAACCATTTGGGGCTGCAGGTGGGAAGATGTGACATCAACTTTTCCTGTGACAAATGATGCCTGTGCAAGAAAACCAGAGTGTCAGGGAAAGGCTAATGCTACTGCAGCTGTTATTTCTAAGAAATGAGCAATGGAGTTTATGCAGTATTTATTAAGAAGGTATCCATACTGATTTAAATAAATCTGGTGGCACATTCAGAATTTTTAAGAGCATTTTATGCGAAGCCACATAAAATGGTTGCACAACAAGCTTGCTATTCACAAAGAGAAAGGGAAAAATTTCCCAGGATCCTGTTCTCTATTGCAGTATGGACAATATGGCCAAGATCAGAACCAGTGGTGGGTGCCTCCCGGTTCCGCCGAACTGGTAGTGGTGACGATATGACATCACTGAACCGGTATCCTTCCCCTGGAGTGGGGTGGGAATGGAGATTTTGGAGTATTCTTCCCCTGCCATGCCCACCAAACCACACCACGCTCACCAAGCCACGCTCACAGAACTGGTAGTAAAAAAATTTGGATTTCACTACTGCTATATACTATTAAAAAACCTTGCCCAAATTATTTGCATTTTGCTTACCCAATTCACTTACTTTCATACTGTTTCTTCCTGGTGTCCCTTTGGAGTGAATCACTCGGTCAGATTTCAAGGTAGAGGTTCAGGAACCTGTCCGGAGCATAGCTGAGAAAAAGCTAAGATGGTTATGTAGTCAATTGTCTACTGAATAGTTGAAACTGCACAGTTCTCTCTTTAAAGTTGGACATGTTGGCTTATATGTCAACGTGGGGCTTATGTTATTTTCTCTCTTTCCCCCATTAACACATAAGCTTATTTCCCATTCAACATATGGGCGTAGGAGGCTAATGCCTCCTACTAAGGCAGCATTTAACAGCTGCCTGCAATTACTGTAAGTTCGAATCTCACCAGGCTCAAGGTTGACTCAGCCTTCCATCCTTTCTCTGGTGGGTAAAATGAGGACCCGGTTTGTGGGGGCAATAAGCTGACTTTGTATAAAATATACAAAAGTATGAAGGCTATTGCTTAACGCATTGTAAGCCACCCTGAGTCTCCGGAGAAAGGTGGCATATAAAAATAAATAAAAATAAATAAAATATGATGAGAATGTTATTTCGAAACTTCGAAAAAATGATAAAAACTATTTATGACAATCAGAGGGCGAGCATTTTACTAAACGGAGACAGGACAAGAACTTTCCAAATTAAGAAAGGAGTAAGGCAAGGCTGCCCCTTGTCACCGTTACTATTCATTTTGGCCCTGGAAGTTTTGCTACGAAACATCAGAAATAACGAGGAAATCAAAGGCCTGAGAATTAGAAAAGAGACCTATAAAACACAAGCCTTCGCGGACGATGTGGCGCTAATATTAGAAGATCCACTGATATCTGGACAAAAAGTACTAGAGGAATTGGGTAAATATGGAGAGGTGGCAGGCCTTAAACTGAATAAATCTAAAACCAAAATACTCACTAAAAATGTAACTGAGTCACAAAAGAAAGAGATAGAAGAAACTTTGGGCCTACAAGTAGTCCCAAAAATAAAATACCTAGGAATTTGGTTAACTAAAAGGTGTTCTTCCCTAAAAGAAGATAATTATTCCCCACTAATTAATAAATTAAAACAAGATTTGGATAGATGGAAAAAGATTAAACTATCACTTATAGGCAAAATTGCGGCAATTAAGATGAACATTCTCCCCAAGATTTTATTTTTATACCAAAACCTACCAGTAATTTTAGAGAAAAAATTTTTTTTAGAATTAAATAAGACCATTAGGGAATTTGTTTGGGAAGGGAAAAAATCAAGGATCTCACTTAAAATTCTACAGGAAAAAAGGAATGTGGGAGGATTCGGACTCCCAAATTGGGAAACGTATTATAGAGCGGCAAAGTTGATATGGATAAAGGATTGGATCACCCTGGAGAACAAGAGAATTTTAGTGTTAGAAGGTCATGACTTACAGAAAGGGTGGCATGCATATTTATGGGACAAAGACAACAAAAAGAAAACTTATTTCCACAGGCATAAAATCAGGGACTCTCTAATACAAACATGGGTGGGGATCAGGCAGAGATACTATACCAAGGTCCCAATCTGGCTTTCCACGGTAGAGGCAATGATTTACCCCAATAGGTGGGGAATGGAGAAACTGTACAGATACAAAGACATTGTAGATGGAGGGGGAAACATTAAATCAAATGAAGCTCTGAGAGATCAAGGTATAACCTTAGACTGGTGGACCTACCTACAAATAAAATCAAGATACCAGAAAGATAAAGATGAGTATGGCCTAGAATCAGGATATAATGGTTTAGATAAAATTTTGATGGGACAAGGGAATAAAGCGTTGGCCAAACTGTATAACTATCTATTGGACGAAGACAGAGATGAGGATATAATTAGAAACCAATTGAGAGCATGGGAGAGAAATATTGGACACAGTTTGGACCTTAATGAATGGGAAGATGCCTGGAACAAAAATTATAAATTAACTAGAGCAGCCACGTATAAGGAAAACCATTACAAAATGCTTCATAGGTGGCACTTAGCACCTGCAAGATTAGCAAAGATGTTCCCCAATGCACAGTCAAATTGTTGGAAATGTGGCCAGGGTCACGGCACCTTCTTTCACATGTGGTGGACATGCCCCAAAGCAAAAAGGTATTGGAGCAAAATTCGGAGATGGTCGAAAGATATACTCAAAGAAGAAATTGATTTGAATCCAGAAATATTTCTCCTGGGAATGGCAAAGAAAGGGCATGGAAAGGAAAAGGTCCATCTCCTAATACACATAGCTACAGCTGCCAGACTGGCATACGCTCAATATTGGAAAAAGAAAGACCTACCACCAGACGACCTTATAATTAATAAAATATTTGAGTGTGCAGAGATAAGTAAATTAACACACGAGATAAATGATGACGAAAACTCTGACTATGATATTGTGTGGGGAAGATGGTACGAATGGATAAATGATAGAATTAAGGAAGGAATAAATGGTGCAGAAAGTAATTAGAAATGTGTAGTTTAAATGACACCAGACATTTACTTATGTATATATGTTAAAACACTGCGAATCCGATGTTAAACTGAATCGTGACTATATTTTATTTTCTGCAAAAAAAATAAACCAATAAAAATTGTATTTAAAAAAAAAAAAAATATGATGAGAATGTTAATGACCGATCAGATCCATACACATATTAAATGCCTCCCTATTTTTCAAAAATAAAAAAACCTGTAAAATGTCCTTATATTAGGTTTCATTGCCTTTTTCATTTTAATTTTCCTTAGTTCTCTCAGACAGGAACTGTACGGAGAAAAGTAGTATTTTCCTGCTAGGTTTATAGCAGAGGAGCACATTTTGCAGTAGAATTGAAATTCTGTACAAACTTACCTTAATTTGGACATATGTAACCCTACCTTTCTTCTACTTTCTATCAAAGAACTTGCCTGATTTATTGACGTGCTTCAAATATCCATCTAATTTATAATGGTGGTTTCCTTAGCTTTGGCCAGGTTATATGAAAACTCAGCATTTGTGGTTGCAGCCTTAATTAATGATGTATCAGAGTGAACCCAGTCAATTATAGCTCAGTCAACAAATTTGTGTGAGCAGTGAGACAGCTTGTTTTAATGGTTCAGATCCAGCTGTTCTCTTACTGTTGCTCAGAAGTTTTATATTGCACATTTATTGTGGCATACGCTTCTGAGGTGATTAGGCTCTGTTTCCTCAAATATCATTATCATCATTATGGTTTATACATTTCATTTTCCCATGCGACCTTGTGCATTGCACTGCTGAGAGGACTGAATCCAGACAAGAATACAACAAAATTTCTCTTCATAAGAACATTATATCTTAATGTCTACATAGTGTGTGCCACAAATCATATTGATGGGCTTCATAATAAATACTTGGCTTAACAGATTCACTCTCTGCCAGAAGTAAGATGGATCTCTGACAAAGTATCTATATTTTAACAAAAAATTAACACTGCATCTTTCCATTCCTACATGTGCCATGGAGAAATCCTGAATTGTGTAGTTCTATGTGAGCCACCAAGAGTTGTTATATCTAAAGCTGTATCACACTTTCCTTTAAATACCTGACTTTGTGGGTATTTTCACTGAAACCATAATAAAGGTGGTACATCTGACCTTTCGACTTGAAAGTATGGAATAGAAGTATAAATAAATAAAAGCATTCAATGGATTTTCTTAGTCCCTTCTTCATTGGTCAACTGCTATGATATCATTAGCATCCTACTTTTTAAAAGAAAATTGCCATCAATTAATGAAGTGATTACACCTACAAAGAGAAGACTGTATTTGTTGGATAACACCTATATACATTGAAATGGTCATACATGACTGGATGCTCTTTTGTTTCATTTTTGTATCTTCATTCTGCTATCTGTCATGGAGAATTTATAAAATTTATTTTAGAAGGGGTTTGCTGTTACTGCAATATACTGGCTGTGTCTAATACTCACCTAGTACATTTCACGATGAACAAAGACTGATTAAGTCATGGACTGAAACAGGAATCTTATTGTGATCCCATAATATATCATATTTCTTTTTCACATTGAGATTGAGTTAATGGTCATGTTAAGTGCCCTGGTATTGAATAAATCAAAATACAAAATGGAATCTTGGGTCAATTAATTCTTGTTCATTAACTTTTTTAGCCTGACTTTTCACTTGATTATTAGAGCTGTACAGAATTTTGGAAACAATTTAGAAAAAAAGTGTTTTGAACATGCAGCAGTGTGAAGGTAGTAATTGCCTGCAAGTCTAAAGCTGCAGTGTCTTTTCCAAGGATCATGTGGCAGTTGTAGAATGGAATAGGACAACTTGCCGCAGCCAACATGCCAAGGCCAACTCACTGTGGGACAATTCAACTATTTAAAATAATTTTAAAAATAATTTTAATTTTTGTCATTCACATTTCATTTTGTCCTTCCTTTGGCATCCTTTTTTCAATTATTTTCAATCCACCATTTCTTCGATATTAGTGTAACTCTTGTCCTGTGGCGAGTTGTCCACAGAGAGTTGGCTATAACGAGTTGTTCCGTGGAAAGTTGGCCATGGCAAGTTTGTCCCAAGAATTCAAGGTGATGTTCTGCTTGTGTTCTACTTGAAAGATTTCAAGAAAGATGCCAACAAAGTCAAATAACTGCTTGTAAAATCTTCCACAATCTCATTATATGTTTATATATAATGTATTATAATGTATGTGGGAATAAGAAGCAGAATAAAATGATGGTAAACTATAAACGAACTCCACAATTAGCCTTTACAATTGATTTTTCAAAATGTATGTATGTAAAATGTATTAGGCAGAAAAACCTCTACCTAATACTCTTTTCATTTAAATTCAAGAGAGGTGGGACAACAAGCTCTAGATAGAAAAAGATTATTAGCTGCTAGGATAGAATGAAATTTACCCACTAGCTTTCTCCAAGCCATCCTGTTCTCTTTTCAGGCCTAATATTGAGATTTCTTAATATCGTAACTGTCCATCAAAGAGACTGGCAAGAAGGCTGGATTTTCTTCTTTGAAGTTAAGACCCTTTACTCATCAACCCAAACAAAAACCTTCTTGCAAGATCAAGAAAGTCTTATTTATCCATCACACTCTACTGCAGCAGACTGATCTTTAAAAAAATCCCAAAAGACTAAGTAGGGCAGACCCAATTAATACTTGGATGTAAAATTACCAGGAACTTCCAAGTTGAGGGTGAAATTTAAGAATTTTATAAAAACGACCACCATCTAAAAGGGGCAATGTTAAAACCACTTTCTAATGTTGCAAAAATAAAAATATAGATGCATCCACGACGTCACCAATACCAGGCTGCTCTTAAATACCTTTTTTTAAATCTCTACCATAAGTCACAGTCTTTGTTAAAATATTTTGCTCTGTTCTGTATTAGTATGTCAAATTTAAGGATTGTTTTCATTTAACTGTAATCTTTAGTTCCTTCTGTTTCCCTCTAGTGCTGAACCTTGACTGTCTCATCTTTTAATTTTTAAAAAAGAGAATTTAAAACAAAAGTATTTCCCCATGGGACAGTTTCTTATAATTCCCCCAAAAAATTTCAAATCCTCTGGAGCCTTAGTCCATTTACTACATACCAAAATCAAAGTTCTAATCATCCCTTTGCTGTTTATTCCACAATAATTTTGGTTTAGGTCCTTAAACGTAGTTAAAACTGCTTTCACTAAAGATTGAAGGAAACTCATCCTGTGCTGCCATACTGATGGATCCAAAGGTTTCTAATAGCTGAAAAGCAATTAGCAAGAAATATCCAAAGGTGTTTAGAAAAGGAACTCACGAATGAAGGAGAATATACATGTCCCCGGATAACACTGCAAGGTCCAATCTGGGTCAGTCACTGGGACCAGAGGCTTAGTCTGCTGAGCTTTCAGACTCATGCTGGACCCAATTCTTCAGGGAACTTCTGTCTAGCAGAGTGTGTGATGTTCCCTGTGTGGTATTTATAGTGCCTATTCTATGTGGCCTTTAGATGTTGATTGGGATGTGTCGATAGCTCATCAATGGCTGAAAAGCCAGCCACCAACATACCCCAATCAACATCTAAAACACTACATTCAACAGGCACTATAAATACCACACAGAGAACAGCACACACTGCTAGAGAGAAGTTCCCTGAAGATGGGCTCCAGCACTAGTCCAAAAGCTCGGAAGACAAAACCTCTGGTCCCGGTGACTGACCTAGATTGGATCCTGCAGAAAATGTGAATCAGTGTCCTTTTGAAAAGCAACAACCATGCTCTGAGAGAAGATGGCTTTCCCTTGTCTTCCAGAGCTGTAAATTTGATGGGGACCACTGTCTTGCGTCTTTTCATAAACAGCAACTGCATGGAGTACTTGTGGGTGACTCAAATCCTCTCCTTGTCCAGAGAGGAATTAGAAAGGGATGATCTACTCACTGGCTCTTTATTCCGCCATAGCTGTTGGTTTCACTTTTAGGAGAATCTTCTTCAGTTGCCATTTCTTCCTTGGAAGACTTTGTCACTGTTCTTGTTACTTCTACAAAGATCTTACACAGCTTTCTTACATTGCTATCTGTGTTGAGCATCCAGTACTTTCCAAATGAAATATTTAAACAAGCCGCCACTCTCTTCTTCCTGCTGCGAATGAATTGAAAAGTTTAAGCAAACTATGGGAAAAATAAAAAGGGTTCTTTCCCCTCAAGCATAATGGAGAAAAATGGGCAGAGAGGTCTCAAAAATTGACCTTAACTACAATAAACTGCTCACAGCATGACTAGCAATCCATCAATTTGCTCCATTTTTGCCAGAATGCCACAGTGGAAAGCTATAATAATGCTCAAACTGTTGTTAACCAGAACAAACTCATTACTGGTCTACTGAGGTGACCCAAAAAGAATGGCAAGGTAGGTTTAAACAACTTGCTTTTAGGTTGCAATCTTACCACAATTATTTGGTAATAGGTTCCACTGACTCAGTAGGACTTATTTCTGAATCAAATTGCACAGGCAGAGCCATAGGGAACTTTTATACATGGATCTGGGAATTTACTTCATTCTTCTCTTTCTTCTGCATAATATACAGGCGTCCCAGTTTGGTGTCAGGTGATTTGACTATCCACATTCCCTAAGTGCCATCAGTTATAAAGGAAGGAAAGGGAGAAATATCTGTTTTACTACATTAATTAATGTATTGGTCAAGCATTAGAGGTTCAGCAAATATTTAGAATTAGTCAGTTAAAAAAAGTTGCAAGGGCCTTTAATCAGTGGAATCCACCCGGCCTTTCTCTCCTCTATTTTGTTATTGTGTCTATAGCTAATCTACAATTTCTTTCTCTCTCTCTCATCTATACACACACACACACACACACACACACACACACACACACACATATCTATACCTACATATACATATGGCATGGGGGCCTAGTGTTGAAGACACTCACCTCCCATCAGGCTGAGAGTTCAATCCTAGGTAGCAGCAGATGTTTCTCTCCTAAAACACAAAGAAAAAAATATATTCTATGAATTCTGCAGAGGCGTCAGGAAGGGCATCCGGCCAGTAAACACTCAGCTCCATCCAGTCACTCCAACTCTACCTCGAATTAAGGGATTACAGGGTCATAAACAGGAATATATTTGTGTGTCTGTGTATCTGGTGTAGATAGATAATTGTGTAGAACTAATCTAGATCAGGGGTGTCACACTCACGTCATCACAGTGGCATCATATGACGTATCAGGACTTTCCCCCCCTTCACTAATCCGGACGTGGCCAGCGCATGACGCATCCAGCCCATGGACTGGGAGTTTGACAGCCCTGATCTAGACTATATAAAATATCTTTCTATTCCAGACAGCTAATTTTTTGTAGTTAGAGAAGATTTTAATATACTTAAAAATAGATTGTACCATAATGTATGTAAAATGAGGAGAGTAGTAAGAGTATGCTCAGTAATAGGTTGAGTGACATTTTAAAAATTATCTTGAGGATTTAGGCTTGCTGGAGGGAAATACACTTTATAAAGATCACAGGCACTCCCTGTGGAGACCTATAACCTTTTTTGAAGCTACTCACCAGCAACCAATAGTTTTGTTCTCTCTGCAAGAGAGACAATTGCAATTGGCTTAAATATATGCTAGCACAGCCTCAGGGAATACTGATAAAGGGCCCTTTAAAAGATTATTCAAGTATAGTTCAAATAGGGAAGATATCAAAACACTGTTAGCTGTATGTATGAAGTCAAATGCAGAAAATTGTTAATCTAGGTTAGTCCCATATGTTTCATTCTAACATTGTTTCTTTCTTCTACTCTCCTTTAGGAATACCAGTTAAAGCATGAACATTTACCAACAATTTAATTTCTGCCACTGTTATGGGGGTGGGTGGAATTTTCCAGAGGAAAAAGAATAGCGTGTGAATACTAATATTTGATAAAATTGTTTAGCATCAGAATGAGTGAGGCAGTTGTGATGTTTTTAAGAGTGCTTTCTGTGTTATAGAAAAGATCACAGATAACTATCAACAAACCAGGAATTCTAATATGCTAAATGTTTTTTGAAACGGGGTTAAAATTCAGAACTGGCCATCTGGATATTTCAGACAAGTGTCCAGAAATACAAAGGACAACAAATGCAAAGCAACTGATCCATAATACAACTAGCTTCTGTCTAAATGATTTTCTTGCCTGTATGTTGGACTAAAACTCTTCTGGCTCCTACTGATCAGGTAGGCTGCCAATTCTGAATGTTCTGGTCCAAAACTTCTCGTAAGCATTCAGAATGTGGACAAAGTGTGGGTGAAATGCTTGCACAGCCTACCAAGAACAATGCAGGAAGTCCTGGGCTTACAGCCATTGGTTTAGTTACCGTTCCAAGTTACAATGGCACTGAAAAATGTGATCATGTCAGTTATTAACACTTATGACTGTTGCAGCATCCCCATAGTCACATGATTTAAATTCGGACACTTGGCAACTGGCCTATATTTATGACGATGGCAGTGCCCCAGGGTCATATGATTGTCTTTTGTGATCTTTTGACATCAATGGGGAAGCTAGATTCTCTTTAATAACTGTTTCTAATTTAACAACTGCAGCGATTCACAAAACAATTGTGGCAAGAAAAGTCATAAAATGGGGCAAAGCTCCCATAACAACAGTCTTGCTTAGACGGTTTGGAAATTTTGGGCTCAGTTGTGGTTATAAGGTGAAGACTATCTGTACAGATAGCCCTTGACTTACAACAGTTTATTTAGTGACTGTTCAAAGTTACAACAGCACTGAAAAATGTGACTTATGACCATTTTTCACAGTTACGATCTTTGCAGCACCCCCACGATCAGTAGTGGATTGCCCCTGGTTTACACCAGTTCTATAGAACTGGTAGTAAAACTGGCGGGAGGCTTCGCCCACTGACCTTGATGTCATCAAAACGTTTCTGCGCATGCGCAGAAGAGCGCATGTGCAGCCCCATTGCGAACCAGTAGTAAAGGTAAGTAGAACCCACCCCTGCCCATGATTATGTGATCAAAATTCAGATGTTTGGTAACTGGTTCATATCTATGACCGTTCCCATGTCCCAAGGTCATGTGATCAACTTTTGCAACCTTTTGACAAGCAAAGTCAACGGGGAAGCTAAATTTTCTTTAATAACCGTGTTACTAATTTAACAACTGCAGTGATTCATATAACAATTGTGTCAAGAAAGGTCATACAATAGGGGAAACCTCCCTTAACAATTATCTTGCCCCGCAACAGAAATGTTGGCCTCGGTTGTGGTCATAAGGTGAGGACTACCTATACCATTTCAAAATGAAGAAAATGAAAATGTAGTTTAGTTTCGCACAGGATAGCTGTTCTTTGGGCACCCAACTGTAAGCAATTTATGAGATTTCTGCAGTTACTATAACCTACAAAACTCCTCTTGTAGGAGTTCAAGAAATCTGTTTGTTCTGTCTATAGCCCATCTTTTCTTGCAGGGCAGAAGTTGAATTAAATTGAACTTAAATTAAACTTCCAATTTAAGTTCACAGCGACTCTGTGAGGCAGTTTTAAGCAGAGGTGGAAATTGGGCCAATGGAATTTTAATGGGAATTGACTTGAGTCTCTCCATGGTCTCTTTTCATAATATTCCATTGGTTTCCCACTAATCAAAGCTAACAAAAGAGTAATTTTCAAAATCCATCGCAACTTTAATTCAAAATATTAATAACTCAGGTCTTTAATCTAGCTTCTGTAACTGCAGCTAAGACACGCGTTTTGTAGGATTGTAGTGGTCTTTATTAATTCTGCTCCTGCTTGTTTACAGAGTTACGCGCACATGATTAGATCAGAAGCCCTCCGGTAAGCAAAATGGGCTGTTCCATTTCAGAAGGTAGATAAGGGCCCGCTTTCTCGATTGCTTCTCTAAATAACTTTTTTTAAATCTCCAAGTAGGAAAAGCAGCAGAGCCGGAGGGGCAGAAGGGTTTGAATCCAAGGTCTTTATTTTTTTTCGTGCTGATTTCCCAAATGGGGTTTTTCATATCGCGGAGAAGAAGTAAATGACGTTACAGTTTCGCCCTCTTTTGAAGTGGTACAGCCCACTTTATGACTTTAGAACTTTGTTTTTGTCACGTCACTGAATTGCATGTTCAAACCTGGCATTTTTTTGAACCAGGCAAATCGAGCTTTTTTTCCAGGTTTGGTTTTTCAAGGTTGGGGTTTTTTTTTTTTTTCTTATTTATTCCTACGCACCTCTCCTCTTTTGCTAAGAAGGGATACCTCTTCCTCTAAATTGCGGTGTAGACTCAGGCGGGAGGGTATTGAGAATTTATAATTCACACGTTTTGCATGCAGCGGCTCCTTTCTCTGGCTTAATCTCACCAGACTTCGTTCCAAACTCCTAATTGCAGTGTAAATAAGTGTAAGTACCAGAAACTGTAATTCATACTTAAAAAAAAAAAGATCAAAATAGTACTATTCTTCCACTTTTCATACCAAAATAGTATGAGATGTCCTACTTGCGATTGGCTGGGTTGCTATTACATACTAAAGTATTCCATGTTGTAAATATAGTCTATGACCCTTACCTATCATGCGATGCCACTTAGTTTCCACAATCATGCATTTGTCATTTTTTTAGGCGGAGCACAGTGGCTGGATTGACAGCGCATACCAAAACTAAAACTGAGCAAAATTATATATTGCATAGTTCAGTTTGTGAAATGACCTAACGTAGGAAAGTGTGAATGTGTATTTGTGGGAATGAGGGATATTAAATATGTCCAAGAGAAGTCATGTAACTGTGTCCAGGTGTTTAAAAATGAATGGGCACTTGAATGAGGGGGGTGGAATTAGCTCTATGTGTATAAAATGAGATTAGTTGTCTACTTGTGTGAGATATCTGTTGGTGGGTGTGTGCATGCATTTAGTAGGCCAACTTCCAAAATCCAGATGTAGTAGCATGTGCAGCCTTCTGAAAAGCTTGCTTATTCTGATTCTAATCAGTAGAGAGGGTCATGTTACTCTTTTTTTCTCCATTTTTAAGAAATGGAAATTAGAAACCCTTGCCAATCTACTTCAGATCATCCATATCTCAATATATTGGCATCTGCACAACCTTTGTTAAATTGGTATCCATCTTGTGAAATCTTTGTTTATATTACACCATTTACCAAAATTCAGAAAAAGTGAAAGAATTCAGTTTAATATCAACAGGATAATATCCCAGCCTTTATTTGGCACAAAAGTACTGTGTTTCCTTGAAAATAAGACCCTGTCTTATATTTTTTTGAACCCTGAAATAAGTTCTTGGCCTTATTTTCAGGGAGGTCTTATTATTTTGAGGCACATGGAGCAAGATGGGGCTCCTTCTGACGTCTTAACTGATTTCCAGCTCTGCATTTAAATATTTTCAGGGAGGGCTTATTTTCAGGGGGAGGCTTATTTTAGCGCATGCCCTCAAAAGTCCGATTGGGCTTATTATCAGGGGATATCTTATTTTCAGGGAAACAGGGTATATTGACATAAATTGTACCCCAAAGCTTCCCTTAGCATTGAGACCAGGCAGATTTGCTCCCCCCTCCCCAAATTTTTTTATTATAGTTTTGTGACAAAAATTGGTGGAATCCCTGCTATTCTTTCCCATCCTACCTAGTGTCACCTCTTGGCAGGTAAACTAACCACCAATTGCATTCCTGACTATGTGATGGGGTCAGAGATTCAAGCTTTAATTTTTATTATTTATTTAGCCTTAATTTGTGCATGCTTCTACATGATAAGATTGTTGATCTTTCAGGAAAATTGGAAGATCAATAAGCCTATGTCAAATAACTCATAGCTAAAAAAGGCTGCCAGAGAGATTGAAGGACCTGATTTGAAATGCAAAGTAAAGAAAACCGAACCAGAATTTTTGTGCCTCTGGATATTTCTTTCCTGAAGCTAGTTTCCTCCCCAAATTGGTTTGGGTCAAGCAAAAAGCTGCTTCTCTCTCCTATCCCCAACATCACATATGTGTGTATCTATGTTTCCCTACTGTAGAGCCCCACTAGCATTCAAGCTGTTGTACAACATTTGTTGTAAATACAGGTAGTCCTCGACTCACAACTGCTTGTTTAATGATTGCTCAAAGTTTCAACAGCACTGAAAAAAGTGCTGTTTATGACCATTTCCACACTTAGACCATTGCAGCATCCCCTTGGTCACATGATCAAATTCAGAAGCTTGGCAACTGGCCTGTATTTATGATGGTTCCACATCCCTGGTTCATGTGATCCCCATTTGTAATTTTCTGGCATAGAAAGGCAATGAGGCCACGATCTACAGGCAGGCTGGCATGCTTATTTATGGGGCCCAAAGAACAAAAAGAAACTACATTTTCACAGACACAACTTAAGGGAGACTCTGATCCAAACATGGGAAGAAATTAAACAAAGATTTTATACCAAAATTCCGATTTGGCTCTCAATTACGGAGGCGCTGCTTGCTGCTAATAAAAGGGATATTGGAAAATTTGGCACGTACAAAGACATACTAGATGGAAATGGAACTCTTAGACCTCGAGAAACACTAAAGAATCAAGGCTTTAATTTGGACTGGTGGAGTTACCTGCAGATAAGCTCTAGATATCAAAAAGATAGGGATCAATTTGGGATAGAGATGAAGTACGACAATTTAGATAAAATTATGCTGGGGATTGAAAAGAAAATGCTAGCCAGATTCTATAACCTCTTATTAGGCGAAGACAGAGCAGAAGGGATAGCGAGGAACCAACTAAGCATTTGGGAAAAAAATATTGGCCACAGACTAAATTTTAATGATTGGGAGGAGGCTTGGAATAGAAATTATAATTTTACTAAATCAGCTACTTATAGGGAGAACCACTACAAAATATTTCACAGATGGTATCTAGCCCCAGCTAGACTAGCAAAAATATTTCCTAATGCCTCAGGAATTTGTTGGAAGTGTGGAAAGGAGATTGGCACCTTCTTTCATATGTGGTGGTCCTGCTCAGAGACAAAGAAGTTCTGGATAAAAATATGAACTTGGCTGCAGGAAATAGTGGAAGAAGATATAAAATTTACTCCAGAAATTTTCCTACTGGGAATGATGGGAGACGGGTTCTCTAAGGACAAGACTCAATTGATAATACATATCATAACAGCGGCCAGATTAACCTTATAATAATAAATAAAATTTTGGAATGTGCAGAAATGGCGAAATTAACCAGTATGCTTAAAGATGAGGAAAATTCAAAATTTAAGGCAGTATGGCAAAGGTGGTACATATGGTGGAATAATAGAATATGACTATAAGGATACACCTATTTTTAACAATGATTAATAATAATGAATGATTTGAAGATACTTGCTGTGTATATACTGTATATATGTAATCGCACAATACCTCAGAGGTTACCTGAGATTTGATATTTTCTTTTTTTAAAAAAACCTTTTTTAAAACTCAATAAAGTATATTAAAAAAAAAGAAAAAAAGAAAGGCAATGAGGAAGCCAAATTCACTTAAGAACCATGTTACTACTTTAAAAACTGCAGTGGTTCACTTAACAACTGTGGTAGGAAAGGTTATAAAATGGTCATAAAAAGGTCAAAGGTCTCGCTTAACAACAGAAAGTTTGGACGTAATTGTCATAAATCAAGGATTACCTGTAGAAGGATTTTGGGCTAATAAATTTATTGGTCTCTTAGGAATTCAGTATTCCAGATTTAAGAAAGTTTGACCCAAGAGTCTCATCTCTTATCATAATCAAAGCCAAAATCAAAATCATGGTGAGATGGGTGGCAAACAAATTAATTAATTAATTAATTGAGAAAGTGTCATGGGTATTTGGTCCCCAATGATTGGATACAGAGGGGTATTGCAAATTATTATTTCTGGCTGCACTGTCCCCAAGGTACTCTTTTAAGTTCCCAGCTTGGAAAATTTTATATTGGGAGAAGGAAAGCACCACTTACAAAGTAGAACAGCTAAAGGAAATTCTATGCTTTTTCAGCAACACAGTGAGGTTTCACTTATTTTTATTTATTTACATATTTCTGTGTAGAAATGTGCTGTGTAATAATCTTGTAAATAAGAATAAAGAAAAAGCAGTCCACACATTCATACCAGTTGGATGAAGCCAATCACTTGTCCTCAGTGAGTATTAATGGCAAACCTAATTGCAACTGAATATATTGATTTACTACAGTTATCAGAAATCTGTAAATCTGCTATCATCTGCCCTTGTATCTCTCCAATTGTTTGCCTAGAGGAACGTAATTTAGTTTATCAAACAAATTGAAATGGGATAGTTATGTGCACTGAATATGCCACTTTTAATTCTATATTTTAATAATAGGTCAGTTAGGAAGCAGAAATTATTCTCAGTAACATATCTGTTTTTCAATCCAGTGAGCCACAGCCTGTTATTCCAGATGCAGGCACCATATTGCAAAAATTATTTACTTGCATAACTGACTGCTTGCTGATTAGCTAACTTTGTCAGTACTTAAACAAATGAGGGATTTTATTCCGCACACTAAGTTAATTAATTTTTTAAAAATAGTGGGATCTAATAAGAGATGCTTTTTAATTCCACTGTCCAATATCTGAATCTCCTTACTGGTACCTAACATAGCCTATCTGTGTTGGCCCATAGATGGGCTATACCCCATAAATTGTTTCAACTTCTATCCTCAAAGCGACATTATAGGGATTGCACACCAGAACAACTAGACACAAGGACAGTTTTTCACCCAAACCATCACTTTGCTAAACAACTAATTCCCACAACACTGTCAAACTATTTACTAAGATTGTATTACTATTTTTCTTCTCATCCTTCCTATTACCAATTTCCTTTTCTACATATAACTATAACTTTGTTGCTTGTATCTTTACGATTTATATTGTTTTATTTAGTTTCCTAGTATGATTTATGTTGATTGTTCATTTAGTATCCTATGACTTTCACTAAGTGTTGTATCTTATGATTCATGATGAATATATTTATGATGACTATGATCATGATTTACCACTTATATCTTTTATGTACTGAGAGCTTATGTGCCAAAGACTAATTCCTTGTGTGTCCAATCACACTTGGCCCAATAAAGAATCCTATTCCTATTCCTATTCCCATTCCCATTCCCATTCCCATTCCATTCCATTCTATTCTATTCTTCCACATTTTCACAAATGCGCCAGGATTTTTCTCCTTGTCCTAGGGCTAGAATCTTGATAGGTCCTACTCCATTCCATTCCATTCCATTCCATCTCTCTCTTCCCATCCATCCATCCAATCTTGAAACTACCATCTTTGTCAAAGTGGGAGGATAGCCAGGTGAGGTCCTCTTCAGTAGCACGTCCTACACATCTGAGATACCCAGCCACCCCGTTCTGGCTCTTTATATTTTTTTACAAGTGCACTCTACCATTTCCCCCTTTTCTGCCTGCCTGCTTGCTCATGCTCTTGTGCTGAGTCACTTGGCTTCCTTATATCCATGACCTTGGCAGAGACCCAAACACTTTCTTTCTGCCAGGCACTTCATCCTGTCAAAAAAGTTATTTAAATGTATAGCTAGGAAATGTTAGTCCTCTCCAGATTAGCATCTTACTTCTGAGCAGCTATGCATGAGAAACACCCTTCCTTCTTTTTTAAATATTAGAAAGCATAGCTCTGTGTCTTCAGACAATGGCTTTCATGAATATGCAGTTCTCACCTGTCTGGGCTCTGGATATTTATTGTAGGACCCATCAAGCTTTTTTAAAAATATATAGGGTCATTTTGAAGTGTGATGTAGGTCACCATTTATTAACAGTATGACAAATGTCATTCCCACTTAATTATTTCCTATTTCTAAAACAGCATTTTTATATAGAATGACAGATCCTTTGAGGGGATTTTTGTCCTTAAAGGCAGTTTAGAAACATTTAATCCAAAACACCCTTCCCTTCTCTCCCACACATACTTATAGAATACATGAAATATTTTGTTTCTTGGCTTGTTTAATTTAGACTGCATCTGTTGTGTTAAAAATGGAATAATGCTGTAAAAGTGTGGAATATGGAAAGCAGAGGATGACAAAAAATAGTATGACATTAAAAAACAGTGCATAGGGAAGATACAGTTGAATGGGATCAGTAAGTGGGTGAAAACATTAGCTTCTCCTCCCCAAGCTCAAACGTGAGAGAAAAAGTAATTGTTACATTAAAGATAGACTTCTGTCGTGCTTTGTAAATAGAAAGAAGATGACCAACAAATATTCTAGATTCCAGAACCTTTGGAAATGTAGAGGACAGAGGGATAGGCCTTGAGGGATAAAAGGGGGATTTTCAAGCCAGGACAAGCGTGCCCTCCTCCCTCTTGGCCTTCTCTGAAAGGGCCTGAAGACCTGGCTCTGCCAACTGGCCTAGGGCCCCAATGGGGTGTGTCATTCTGGAGAGGGTTAATAGACCAATTCAGGGGTCTCCAAACGTGGCAACTTTAAGATTTGTGGACTCCAACTCCCAGAATTCCTCAATTAGCTGGCAGAGGAATTCTGAGAATTGAAGTCCACAAATCTTAAATCTGCCAATTTGGAGACCCCTGGACTAAGACTGTTAAGTTGGGTGAATGAGGACGCAGCAAGCCAGGCAGTGAGTGACAACAGCTCTTTATTGTAGGGTGAGAACCCAGCGACTGACCAGGGGAAACAGCTCCCTTTATATACCTTGCAGCTGTGATGGTCAGCCAATCAGCTGACGGTCAGTTAATTCAAACTGCCCGCCCAAAATCTACATACATAACACTGCTCCTCTCCCAGAAGTCACTTGGGGTGGACATTAGCATACATAGTCCCTCAGGTGACCAGGGCGTGTCCGCACCCTAGTTAACCTGTGTGGTTCAGTTGGAGGTGTGGCATTGAGCAGGTTGGAGGAACTCCCTGTTTCTCCCTGCTCCACCAATGGAACCTCTGAGAATTCGTTGTGGGTGGCAACTTCTTCACCTGGCTGATCTTCTGCGATGGGGCGGCGCTGGATCTTGGGGCTGACAACTAAGTCCTCCGCTTGACTCGGGCTTGAGTTAGGTCTGGAATTCAGTTGGTAGTTAGGGAGCGGTTCGTTGAAGATGTCTTCTGTGTTGGCGGTTAAACGCTTCCGTAACTGATCAATGTGCCACTGCCAAATCCTCCCATCTCCCATGTCTACCCTATAGGACTTGGGCCCAATTACCTCCGTGATTGTCCCGGTTTCCCAGAGGGACCCGTTCCCATAATTTCTAGTGAACACTGGCGTCCCTATTGTGAACTATCTAAGCCTTTTCTCGGCTCCTCTGAAGTTGTCAGGGGAATAACTGGGGTGTAGCCTGTCTAGGATTCCTCGGAGCTTTCTCCCCATTAGAAGTTCTGCCGGGCTCCTGCCTATGGCGGTGCATGGTGTGGCATGTTGGGCCGTTAAGAATTTGTCTATCCGTTCTTGCCAGTCCCCGGAGCCTAGGTGTGAGATGGCTTCCTTAGCCGTTCTCACAAATCTCTCCGCCAATCCATTGCTAGCCAGATGAAACGGGGCAGAGAGTACGTGTCTGATCCCCAACTCTGCTAGATACCCCTCAAACTGCGTGGCCGTGAACTGGGGTCCGTTATCTGAGACTAAGGTGTCTGGTAGGCCATGGGTGGCGAACAACTGCCTTAGCTCCCTAATGACGGCGTCGGTGGTAGTGCTTTTCATGAGTCTGATCTCCAACCACTTTGAGAAAGTGTCCATGACGACCATGAATACCTGCCCATGGAATGGGCCAGCGAAATCTATATGTATTCTGGACCAGGGACCCTGGGGCCGTTCCCATTCCCTGACCGGTGCTGTGGGGGGGTCTAGCCTAGACTCCTGGTAGGGCTGGCATTTCCCCACCCACTCAGTGATGTCCTTATCCATTAAGGGCCACCAAATGTAACTCCTAACTAACCCCTTCATCCTCAAGATCCCGGGGTGCCCCTCATGCAACAGATTCAAAACTTTTTCCCTTAGGCACAAGGGAACAATGACCTGATCGCCCCACAATAGACAACCCCCTTGCATTGTCAGTTTGCCCTTTTTGTTAGCGAAATGTTTGAATTCCCTGCCCTCAATCTTTTCCGGCCACCCCCTTGTGACCCAACTCGTGACTTTCCTAATCACCTCGCCACCTCTGCTGAAGTGATGGACCCCGAGTCCAAGACGTCAATCAGCAGGACTGGAACTCTGGGTGTGGGGTCCTCTATCCTGTCTGGTAACGGGCAATGGCTGAGGGCGTCGGTGTTGCCCATGCTCACCCCTGGTCGATGTACCAGGCGATAGGAGTATGCTGCCAGGAAGATGGCCCAGCATGTCATCCTGGGAGATAGGGCTGCTGGGGTGGGTCGGTCCCCTGCTATGAGACCCAGAAGAGGGCAATGGTCTGTGATGAGTTCGAAGTCTCTGCCGAATAGGTATTCGTGGAACTTCTTGACTCCTGAGACAGCTGCAGGGCCTCCTTGTCAAGTTGACTATAGTTCAGTTCGGCGCTCAAAAGAGTCCGGGAGTAGTAGGTGGTGGGCGCCTCTAGACCGTTCGGTGGTCTATGGCTCAAGACGGCCCCCACGCCGAAGGGGAACGCGTCACAGACTAGCACTAGGGGAAGCGTAGAGTTGTACTGAATTAGAAAACTCTCGGCCGATAGGAGTTTCTTTACGGCGGCAAACGCGGTAGCTTCGGCCTTCCCCCAAACCCATTTGGACTTTTTGGCCAACAGTCTGTGCAGGGGCTACGCTACTGTTGCCTTGTCCCTTAGAAAAATTGCATAAAAGTTCAATAGTCCCAGGGACGCTTGTAGTTCTGCCTTGTCTTTGGGGATGGGGGCCTCTTGGATCGCCCTAATCTTGCTCTTGGTGGGGTGTATGCCGGTTTGGTCTACCCGATGCCGTAAGAATTCCACAGAAGGGACTGTGATCATGCATTTGTTGCGTTTGGCCCTGAGTCCTGCACTTCTGAACTTCCCTAGGACTTGCCTCAGTCTCTCCCCTAGTTGCTGTTCGTCTTCTGTGGTGACGAGCACGTCATCAAAATATGGGACCACCCCGGGGATCCCCTGTAACAATCTCTCCATGGTGCTCTGGAACAGCCCGGGAGCTATGCTGACTCAGAATTGGAGCCGGGTACACTTGAAGGCACCTCTATGCGTAACTATAGTCTGTGCCTCTGCGGTAGCGCCATCTACAGGCAACTGCTGATACGCCTGCGCCAGATCGAGTTTCGCGAATATCTTGCCGGGCCCCAGGGAATAAGCAGATAGTGTACGATCGGAACCGGATAAGCGCTCTGCTGGAGAGCCTTATTGATCGTACACTTATAGTCCGTGCAGATGCGCACAGACCCGTCAGGCTTAACGGGGGTCACTATTGGGGTCTCCCACCGGGCATGATCGACTGGCACTAGCACCCCTTGTTTAATCATCTTGTCCAGTTCCACTTCAGTCTTGGGCTTTAGGGCGAATGGTACCGTCCTGGGCTTCAACCGGATGGGGGCAATACTGGGGTCAAGGTTGAACAAACTTGCCGAGCTGCTCGTCAAACACATCCTGGAACTCCTGCATCAGGTCGTCCTTCAGGGTGCTTCGCACATTGCGGACTCTGGTGAATCCCATGCCCAGGGCTCTGAACCAGTTCATGCCCAGGAGACTTGGGAGCTTTCCGCTGACCACGGTGAGGGGAAACTTCTCCCGGAATTCTCCGTACTCCACCTGGAAGTCGCCGATTCCTTCCACAGGGATGTGGTTCCCCTGGTAATCACGCAGTCCCAGCCCCTGGTGCCGTAGTTGCCGTCTCTGGATGCTGGGGGCGGCCTTCTTTAGCTTGTCCCAGGACATGATGGTAATTAGGGATCCGGTGTCGATCTCCATTATGCACTCATGCCCCTCGCTGTTGACCGTCGTGTAAGTCTTCTCCCCAGGGGATGTGCAGGTCCGACCGATTTGAATGGTGCAGGCCTCGAGATCCTCGGATTTCGCGCTCTTCCTGTAGCCGCCCTTCAGATTGGTTCTCGTCCGCTGCGCCGTCTCTGATTGGCTAGCATTGTTCCGCGGCTTGTAATGGGGGTTCTTCTTGGCTCTGCAGACTCTAGCGATGTGCCCCTTCTGCTTGCATTGCCGGCAAATGGCGTCTCGGAACTCGCAGGTCTGGCGCGGATGGCCCCCCCCCCCCCACAACTCGCACAGGCATCTCAGTGGTCTTGCCGGTCCTGTTTGGTCCAGCAGACCTCCTCGTCTGACTCTCCCTTACTCCCCGTGCCTACGGTTTCCTGGTGCACTGGGGCTGACTTCTGTGCTGTTCTGCTCTGCATCGTCCCCTGTAGTCTCTCAGCTGACTTGGAGGAGGATTCGTGAGCCCTCGCCTCGTCCAGTGTGATGTGTAGTGTGAGATTTGTCTTTGCGAGCAACCTTCTCTGCAAGCAAATATCTCTCACTCCGCAGATTAGTTGCTCTAGCAACATCTCATCGAGGTCTCGGTACTCGCACTGGTTTGCGGCCTTGCGCAGGTCAGTGACGTACTCGCTGATCGACCTCCCCCTCGCTGCAGCCGTTGCCGGAAGTCAAACCGCTGCACGTACTTCGATGGTGTTGGGGCGTAGTGGTCCTTCAGCAGTGTCTGAAGTGTTTGCCACGAGATGGTGTGGACCAAGTTCAGTTCTGACAGGGCCTCGGCCATATCGAACACCTTGGGTCCGCAATGGCTCAGGAACAGGGCTTTCTTCCATACGTCGGGTAGCCCCTCTAGGTCGCTGGCCACCAGGAAGCATTCAAAGCGGGACATGTAGGATCCCCACTTCTTTTCCGTTGGGTTGAAAGGCGCTGGAGGTATGTAGGCAGATATCGTCAGTAGATTCTCCAAGTACTCCGCTTGCTCGCCTGGCTGGATTTGGGTTTGCAGCACTCTGATCGGCTCATGGCTTCAGCTCTTTCCATGGCTTCTGGCCTCAAAATCCCATCCTCATCGCCAATGTTAAGTTGGGTGAATGAGGACGCAGAAAGCCAGGCAGTGAGTGACAACAGCTCTTTATTGTAGGGTGAGAACCCAGCGACTCACAAAGGGAGCTGGGAAACAGCTCCCTTTATATACCTTGCAGCTGTGGTGGTCAGCCAATCAGCTGATGGTCAGTTAATTCAAACTGCCTGCCCAAAATCTACATACATAACAAAGACCCTACCTCCTTCCCATGTGCATGTTGCTCCTTCTCATCTTCGTTAAATTTTAAATCACTTTGTTGACTGATTAAATGTTTTAAAGTTTCACATTGTTGCTTGTATTGATTATAAGCCACCTTGAGTCACTTCTAGGCAAGATGAGTGGAATTGCACGTGGTTCTCAATTTACAACATTTCATTTAATGACCGTTTGAAGTAACAGCACTGAATAAAGGGACTTATGATAATTTTTCAGACTTAATGACTGTTGCAGCATCCCCATGGTCACAAAATCTGGGTGCTTAATGACTGTTGCAGCATTCCCATGGTCACAAAATCTGGGTGCTTAATGACTGTTGCAGCATCCCCATGGTCACAAAATTTGGACGCTTGGCAACTGGCATGTATTTATGACCGTCATTGCAGTGACCCAGGTCATGTGATCCCCTTTTGCAACCTTCTGACAAGCAAAGTCTGTGGGGAAACTAGATTCACTTTACAACTTGTGTTATGAACTTAACAGCTGCAGTGTTTCAATAATAGCTAAGCAAGAAAGGGCGTAAAATGGGGCAAATCTCATTTAACAACTAACTTGCTTACAACAGAAATGTTGGGCTCAATTGTGATCATAAGTCGAGGATTACCTGTATGAAGTTTAATAAATAAAATAAAACATCTGAACCAGCCTTCCCTAACTAACATGAAAATGAAAGGAAGGAAGCACAGTGAGACTTGCAAAATTACTATTAGTAAACCCTATAAAAGTACGGTACTAAAAGTAATACTGGCTTACATGGCATTGATTTCCCAGTCTGATGTATCTTGACAGGGACATACACAAAAGTTAAGCAAGCTGGTGAAAAACTAAGGCAATAAAAAGTTGGGGGAGGAAGATCAGAGTACAAATGATGTACAAACAGAAGACGTCATAAAAGGGGAAGGATAAGCTGGACTTAAATAATAAGGGAGTGAAAGAATCAATCAGAAACAGCAATTCGTGCAAGTTAAGGTAAGAGGAAAAAAATCCTTTCTTCTTAGAAATAAGGCTGCAGGGTGAGGAGAAGCAAAACCTACAATTGGAAAGCAAAATTAATGTAACATGCTTTGTCCCACATAACTCTTCAATAAGCAATGTCAATCTTCCTAAACCATGCTTATATGATTTAGTGCACTGGCATCTGGATTTCACAGGGACATATGCACAATTGTTTTTAGTTAAATTAACAATACTTGATGAATCAATAATTAGGAAAAACATGCTTTATATTTGACTAGAAATTTGAATCGTTGTTAGAGGAATTAATTGGGGAGGAACAGGGGAGACCTTAATGTTGGTCAATAAGATTTAAGTCCATTCATTTACAAAAAAAAAAGAAAGAAAGAAAAAGAAAAAGAAAAAAGAAAAAAAAGAAAAAGAAAAATGCATCAGGTTTACAGTCGTGTGTTCAGATTTAAGAAAATTAAGTGGAAATTGAAAAGAAAGTAGTAAAAAAAAATCATATTTCAATTATTATTTTGTACCATTTGTTTGAAATGGTATAGCATTTCCTCCCTGAGCAAGGGGTTGGACTAGAAGACCTCCAAGGCAGGAGTGAAATGCAGCAGGTTCTGACAGGTTCTGGAGAACTGGTAGTGGAAATTTTGAATTGTTCGGAGAACTGGTAAATACTACCTCTGGCTGGCCCCAGAGTGGGTTGGGAATGGAGATTTTGCAATATCCTTTCCCCAGGAGTGGGGAGGGAATAAGGATTTTGTAGTATCTTTCCCCTGGAGTGGGGTGGGAATGGAGATTTTGCAATATCCTTCCCCTGATATGCCCACAAGCCACGCCCACCAAGCCACGCCACGCCACGCCCACCAAGCCACGCCTACAGAACCGGTACTGAAAAAATTTGGATTTCACCACTGCTCCAAGGTCCCTATCAATTTTGTCATTCTGTTATTGCAATAGCACTTAGACTTATATACCGATTCATAGTGTGGTTTACATAATCAGCAAATGGCCCCCAACAATCTGGATCCACATTTTACCGACCTTGGAAGGAGGGAAGGCTGAGTCAACCTTGAGCTGGTGAGATTTGAACTGCCGAACTGCAGCTGACAGTCAGCTGAAGTAGTCTGCAGTGTTGCACTCTAACCACGGTACCACCTTGGCTCTAGTTGTTCTATTACTTGATAATCATATACAGTAATACTTTACTTATCCCTTTCCCTTTAATGCAAATTGCCTAAATCTTGTTTATTATAATTATTTATCCATAAGAACTGTTTATTTGGCAATGTCACAAGCGGCTGAGTAAAATTTAGAGACACAATTTGTAATGTTTGCATCTTGATCTGATAATAGCAAAAAGGTATAAAACTCATTGGACAAACGTGGTAATTCTTTAAAAGCTAATTATTTTGTTATTACCATTCTAGTAAAGCGTTATAAACTGCTGAATGTAGTGAATTAAATATTTATTTTGTTCAAATCAAAGTAAGACGTTAAAGTTCTTTAATTCTCTATTTTTTTTTCTTTTGAAAAAAAAAACCGCTCTTAATAAGTGTGTATTAAAAATTAGATTGATCTTTACATTAGATATTATTTTGTATGGGTACATTTTATTCAGTGGTTTCCATTTCAGCCCTCATAATTGTAAGATTTGTGCTTTTAACACTGTATTTCAGAAATGAATATAACTACAAATTTAGTTGTAATGAAATTCACTGTTCAGTTGTATAAAATACAATACTGATAGCAAATGAAATGAGTCTGTGGTTCTACATAATGACAGCTTGGGGGGAAAAATTCCGTACTCAATCATTTGGTCATTTAAATGTGATTTGCAACAAATTATTCCAGAGTTTTTACATATATATCCAACAGGATGTTCCCTTCTAAGATTAGTAGAGTTATGCAAAGTACAGAAAAAGAAATAGACAGCCCAAAAATTCAAAGGTGTAAGATAAAAAAAGGAAGTTTAGCTAAAACAACTTTACACCAATACCATTCAGTACTTCTCTCTCCATTTACAAGTAGTCCTCAACTTACAATTTTTCCAAGTCAAAAGAGACTTATTTTTCACACTTAACGACTGTTGCAGCATCCGCATGTGCTGCATGATCATAATTCGGATGCTTGGCAACTGGCATGTATTTATGACAGTTGGAACGTCCTGGAGTAATGTGATCACTTTGTGCAACCTTCTGAGAAACAAAATCAATGAGAATCAGTGACGAAACCTGATTCACCTTACAACCATGTTAACTAACTGCAGTGATTCACTTGACAATTGTGGTTGTAAAATGGGGCAAAACTCACTTAACTGCCTCACTTGGCAACAGAAATTTTGAGCTCAATTGTGGTCCTAGATTGAGGACTGCCTGAAATTTAGTCTTCACAAACTATCCACATACCACTTTGCTTCTTTAAACTTCTTTTTCTGAGAATTGCATCCAATCCATGCAACTACAACTTTTTTTATCCTTTCTTTTCCTTTTGACCCACTCTTTGAAGTTTTTGTTTTGCAATTTGTTTTTCATTCTCTATGTCAGCGGTTCTCAACCTGGGGGTCGCGACCCCTTTGGGGGTCGAACGACCATTTCACAGGGGTCACCAAAGCCCTCTCTCGCCCCCCCCCCAGTCTTCACTCACCCTCACTCTCTGCTCTGTTGGATCGCTGGCTGTTCGCTTACCCCGCCCACTCCCAATCTATTGCTGCCTCCTGAGTCCCAGCTGATGGCTAGAGGAAAAAAAACTGTTTAAATTCTTGCCGCGAGGCTTCAAAGCCCACCCCTTGTCCTGCCCCTCCGCACCACTATTTATTGCCAATAAGTAGTGGTGGGCGAGGGGCGGGCGAGCCGGCAATTTAACAAATGGTTTGGTGTTTTTTTGTAATTTTATTGGCCAGCGGAGCTTCAGCACAGGCTAATTAGCTCTTGATTAGATCGGCTCCCGACTCTCAGCTGATTTGCTCTCAGCTGTTTTGCGGAGGGCTCTGCTGCTTGTTTGCAAAGAGTGCTGGAGCAAATTTTTTTTCCCGCTAGCTATGCTGAGAAACAAAACTGGCTTTGTTGGCTTTGCTGTTGCTGCAACGTAGGAATTTCTTTTCTTTTTCCTCACCAAAAAAGGTAGGTGCAAACAATGCGAAATTTAGGGAAAAAGAGAGTTCAAGATTTTAAAACACAAAAGAAAAAAAGCTCTATTTAACTAGGGAATTGTAATAATTGAGATACTATTAATTGTATATTGTGTTGAAAGCAGAAATGGTTAAATTGTGGTTTGGAGGAATATATGGGGGAAATTATTTGGTTTATTATTATTGGTAAATATAATTTGTAAGAAATTGGATTGCATGGAAATAATTGGAATATTCATGTTCATATTGATTAATATACAAAAAAGGTAGTTATATAACTAATTGATTTATATTAAAATGTTGAATTTGTATTAAACAACTGTATTACATAATTACATAATTAACCAATGTGAAGATGGATATAAAAATAGATGACAATGGGAAGGGGTAGAATATAGAATAGAAGGGAAAAAATGAATTTGATTTTAGATTAGAGATGAGGATGAAGGGTAATATTGGTTTTTTTAAAAAATAGATGAGGAATAAATATGGCAAAAAGGAAATACAGAAATTGTAAATTTAATTGAAATGACTAAACACTGTTTAAATTTGTGAACCAGCCAAATATTCTGTTCAAAGAAAATACATTGTATGTTTGTATGTGTGTTTCTAATTATTGCTATTTATTCATATTTGTTCTCTTTTATTCTTTAAAGTTTAACAATTCATTCTTTATCTTAATATCTTTGTATTTGTTTGGGGTTGGCTTTCTTCCCTTTCATCTTTTTTATTGTACAGCAATCTTTCTCCTCAAACCTACCACCTCTCTCTTTTCTTTCCTTCTTACTTTCTCTTCCTCCCCCTCTTCTTCTCCTCCCTACTTCCTCTTCCTTTCTCCTTCTCCTCCTCTCTTCCTCCCTGTTTTACCGTCACTCCTACTCTAATTTCCCTTCCTTCATCCCTCTCTATTGCTGTATCCTTTTATGCATATGGACTACTCAGAGGGCTGAAAAAGTTATTTCTGACTGGTCCTCGCACTTTTGACCAGTCCTCGAACTTACGACTGTCCTCACATTTTACGTTTTTGCCCTATCTTGTCACCATGGTGAAGAGAAGCAGTTGTGAAATGAGTGACATGGTTGTTAAGAATGCTACAATGGGCATAAATGATGACCAGTCATAAGTGCGAAGACCGGTCAAAAGTGCGAGGACCTGTCAGAAATGACTTTTTTCAGCCGTCTGAGTAGTCCCTATGCACATAGGCATGGCACCCGGTCACATGACCAGCTAGCCACGCCCACCCGGTCACATGACCTCCAAGCCACACCCACAATAAGCCACGCCCACAGAACTGGTAGTAAAAAAATTTAGAACCCACCCCTGGTTGGGGGTCACCACAACATGAGGAACTGTATTAAAAGGTCACGGCATTAGGAAGGTTGAGAACCACTGCTCTATGTGATCAAACCATCTCAATATACTACTTTATTGATGGCCACTTATTTTTGTATATAAACCGTTTTCACTGTGAATTCATTCATTCTTCACCCTATTTCTTCTCATTTAACCATATACACTATACTTAAGTAGCCCATTTGCACTTTATTCAACTCAGTGATGATTGATCTTCATTGTCAGTTCTAATGTTTCTATGCCTGTTGTCATTATTTTAATTTTCTTTACACTTAATCTTAAACCCATATTTTAACGGTGTTTCTTAAATTTCCTTACAGAAGCTTGCATATCCTCTATCAATAAAGTAGTGTCATCAATACTCTGATGGCACATTCTCCTTTTTGACCCAAACTGATACATTCTATTTTTTTTCCCCTTATGGAAAGTTTGTGTGCCATTCCAATAATCTGAGCTTCCTCCTGCAGTGACTAAATAAATCATAATTAAAACTATTTTCAGAAGCTTGTGTCCTTCAGATTCTTTCTGTCCTGTCTTCTGTATATTTATTCTTCCTTTTCTCATATTCTTTGACTACATTGATTACCGGTAATTGATTAATCATTTGATGGCAGGTATTTTTACAGTTTTTGTGAAACATGCTTATCTTCACAATCATCTGAATAAGCAACCTGACACACTTTGGTTGGTTCAATTTGTTCTAGTTATCACCTAGTATCTTCTTTTTTTGTTTTTCTATTTGTCAGCAAATAATTTTAATTACATTTTACATGAGTAATTTTACTGAGCTGACATGAATTTTGGCTGTCCACATTTGTTTATTTCTTTAGACTTTTTTTTGGCTGCCCATCTATCTGAGAAACTCTGTATGGTGAACATAAAAACAGAGACATTCATTAAAAGAAAAAGAATCAACTAAAACTACTTTGAGATTCAATAAAAAATATGAAACTATTAGATATATCTATTCCAGATCATGCATCCTATCTCTAGTGCCTAGGGGAAAATCTAGGTCTTCGTAGCTTTGCTACAGACCAGTAATTTTGCTGGTGGCTAAGAAAAATAACTGCTGCTAAATTTGTCTACAGTATTTGACACTCTGTGATAAGGTTTCTCATTGGTTTTAATCTATGTTTAATCTTACTACTCATTTTGATTATTTCATTTTGTTATGAGTAGAAAGCATGAGAGAAAGATACTGAATATGCTATAAAGGCATAATATTTTGCTCCATTTAAAATCCTCCAGTTGCCAGAATTCTGCTAAAAGGCAAAGTGAATCAAAAGATTAGAGAGATGGAGAAGAAATGCAGAAAGTCTTATCAATGAAGCTAACTGTTGAAACAGTAGATAATTTGCTGGAAGTGCAATTAGTGATCTCAATACTTGAAGCAATACAAAAAGCATTAAGTATATACCTTAAACACAACATTACTGCTACTTTTTGCATTAAGCTGTTACTTCCCATCATAGATTAGCAAGTACAGTGAGTAGCGAACAGGGTGGATTTGATGATTTAAATCACTAGTAAAAAGGCTTGATTTAAATCAACTCGATTTAAATCATAATTTTTAAAGAGCAACTGTCATCTCTGCTACTCCTTTGACCCACTGTTGACTCACAGATAGTCCCAGAGTTGCAGAATATAAAGCCTCAGGCTACATAACTAAGCTCCATTTCATGCTGAATAAACTAAATTATTTATGTATCTTAAATAGAAAACTATCTTACGATAGATTTTTACCCCAAAAGTTTTTTATTAAAATAAATTCAATAAAAATAAAAAAAATCTGATTTAAATAAAAAAAATCTGATTTTTTTTGATTTTTTTAAAAAAAATCATTGATTTTTATCCACCCTGGTAACGAATGTTAGCTTAATGTAGGACTTGGTTCTGGTTTTGCACTATGCAGAACAAATTTCGAAGACAGGCAGTGCAGTGCGTAGGCCAGGGAGACAGAGTGAATAGAGGCATAATACTCAAGATCGTTCATTCATCGTGGAGAAGAAATATCATAAACTGCTAGTAGGTTGCCATTCTCTTGTTTGATTTTATAATTTTTAAAATTAAATTAAATTAAAATTTATGTTAACATAACATGCAAACAGAAATAAAGATAATATGACAATGGGGAAAAGAAGGGAAAGAAGTGTGAAATAAAAACAGTATTTTTCAACATTTTTAATGTAGTTGCAATCTCAACTTTTTTACTTTAGTGATTAGATAAATCACTAGTAGTTAATAAAAAGTAAAATTTCTGTTGCAGCTACACTGCAGGTAGTCCTTGACTTACAATCATAACAGCCCAAAATTTCTGTTGTTAAGTGAGACATTTGTTAAGTGAGTTTTGCCCCATTTTACGACCTTTCTTGCCACAATTGTTAAGTGAATCACTGCAGTTGTTAAGTTAGTAAAATGGCTGTTAAGTGAATCTGGCTTCACCCGTTGACTTTGCTTGTCAAAACGTCACAAAAGGTCATGTGACCTTGGGATACTGGAATTGTCATAAATATGATTTAGTTGCCAAGCATCTGAATTCCGATCACTTAATCACGGGGATGCTGCAATTGACATAAACAGTCATAAGTCACTTTTTTCAGTGCCGCTGTAACTTTGAACGGTCACTAAACGAACTATTGTAAGTCGAGGGCTGCCTGTACTAATTAGTAAAAATTAAAAGTAAAAAGTAACATTGAGACTGCAACTACACCAGCCAACAATACTAGTTGTTTCTAAGCAACATTCTGATCATCAAAACCAAAAGTCAAAAGTTTTTGTTTTTTGTTTTTTTTTCCCCTTGTTTTTATAAACACAAAATCTAGAAGTGGTCTCAAAGTGGAAAGTGATTCTCGGGAAGGAGCATCGATGCCCCCGAAAGCCTGTGATGCGCCCGATCTCAAAAGTGAAGCTTCTCTTAAGTGTTGTTTATGAAAGTCTGAGATTGCCTGTCTCTAGTTATTCCTTCAAATCTATACATTTCTATATTCTTAGTTTCTGTAAATGAAGATGCCAAGGAGCATAAAGGCGGCTTGGGCTTGAAAAACGTCAGTTTAAATGTGGTGATACACCTGCTATTTTCAGGAGCACAGATTGTGGAAGCAATCATGCTGCCGGCAGCTTTCCGAATCTGCAAGTGCGAACGACACTATAGAATTTGTTACTGCTGTTGAAGCAGTGGTAGAACAGAGAAATTGCTGATATAGAGCTTTATGGGGGAAAGATTATATTTAAAACTAATAGCTTCGGGGCTACAGCAGTCTGCTGCCTTGAAAAATGCTGGAATTGAGAATTTCTCACTTTTCTCTCACACTGCCAAGCTTTTCATTTTTAAAAGCTTGTAGTTGGCTGCTCATACATAACTATAATCTTCACATCAGACGCTAGCCCATATGCATGGCATAGTCTCTAAAATGGAGATTTCTTTCTCTCTCCCTTTGTCTCTCCGTCTTTAGAATGAGAAATGTGTTCCTTGAAAATGGATCTGCCTTCTCATGTCTCACCAGCAAGCATTATAGAAACAATTGCTTTCCAACTAGCGTGCAGTCCGGTAGATAAGAAAGTCGCTCTGCAGTTAGATGAAGAAGATGAGCTAAAACACCTTCGCGAATGCTTCCACATTCCCAAAGTGACGGATCTGCCTCCAAGTAAGAAGTGGTTTGCTGTTTTTTTTTTTTTTTGCATGCCTCTGTTGTAAATCCGCGGGAATCATTGCCACTTCACAGAGCAATGGAGCTCTGGCAACCACCTCTCTGAACCCAGCGTGTTTCTTGCGTTGCTAAATCAAGACCTCAAGTTGAATACTTTATGTTCTCACGCCTATTCTGAAGAAAACGAATGAATACACTGCAGCCCTTGTGTAGTGCTTATGCTGTCACTCAGCCTCCCTGAACAATATAGTACCTGATTGAAAATTGTAGGCAAGAGCATATCTTAATAGGTTTTTGCTGCTTGCGTTTAGTACTTATTGCACATAAAAAAATAAAAAAATAAAAGCCTCAAGCCTACAGGCTTTGCTTTCTTCTTGTTTATTGTTAGAATCCATCAAGATCTTTCATATACATGTCTGGAATGAGAGCAGTCTAAGAGGAATAATTACGCTAGGATAGTTGGCCTTAATGGTTAATTAAATAATTGTACAGATTGATCAATTAAAAAAATGTTCTTGATTAATTTTATAAGATCCCCATGGTACTTAGAAGTATATATTCAAAGTACACTTATATTGTACAGCTCAATTCTGTTGTACAGCTGAAAATGTTTCTTCTAATATGAAGTTTGCTGTAACTGTGTTTCATATCTAAAATTTAGGAGTAATTGCATTAAAGTGCAAAGAGAAAGAGAGAATATATTGATAGGAAAATATTTGTTTAAAATCAGTACAATCAATAAGAATAAAATTTCTTAAATTTGATGACAGGCCTGTTTGTTACTGTTAGGAATTAAATATTTGTAATGGCTTCCATTCCATTTATTTGAAAAATATCTGGTAAGGGGTATTCAGGGAAGAAGATTCTCAAATAATTTCTCTAATTCCATGTTTCTCAACCTTGGCAAAGTTAAGATATGTGAACTTCAACTTCCAGAATCACCCAGCCAGCAGCCTTTGGAGTTTTAAGTCCACATGTCTTAACATTGCCAAGGTTGAAAAACACTGCTCTAAACCAATCTAAAGCCGAGAAAATGAACCACCTCTCATCAATATTCAGTAATTAGAGAAATATCATTCCATTATTTGAGAATGCAGGGTTACATCTGAATAGAGGCATGAAGATTACCATTAAATGGCTTTATATTACGTATTCTATTTTAAACATAGTAATGTGTTTTTTATATATTATTTCATTCCATCGCTTTGTAATTAATGTTTTTTTTTAAGAAAAGAAAAACTTCTGCAAAATTTACATTTGCTGCCATTCACATCTTTTTTATAAAATGCAAAGTATTATGAAGAACACTTCCTAAGTCAGTGGTTCCGAACCTTCCTAATGCTGCGACCCTTTAATAGAGTTCCTCATGTTGTGGTAACCCCCAACCATAAAATTATTCCTAAAACCATTGAAAATACATGTTTTCCGATGGTCTTAGGGACCCCTGTGAAAGGGTCATTCGACCCCCAAAGGGGTCCCGACCCACAGGTTGAGAACCACCGTCCTAAGTTATACTTTAACAATATATATTGTTAAATATAGTTGGGGGTTCCAGAAAACCCCCAACTCCCATTAAAGACGCGGAAGCAGGCATTTTCCAAAGTTCTCTTTACTAGAATAGGTAAACTGGCACATCTGGGAAATCCCAAATCTGAAAAGCCTGGGTTTTCCTTCAGTAGTTCAAAGCTCCCAAAACCATCCCCTTTCTCCCCAGTTGATCACATGCTCCAATCAAACTCCATTCCACCTCAACCCAGCCCCTGACCACTCCTCCTCCAGATGCTGGATCTCCCTGACCTTGATCGATAGGAAGAATGCTATTATGTCTACTAATTCTCCTCTCCTAAATTCCCCCTCCTACTTTCCCACACATGAGGAGATGACAGCATTGAAGCTTCCGGCCTAATATGGCTTCCAAGGCTGGAATATACTAATTTATTATGCACATTATGCTTGCAGTCTATATGTAGACACACAGACATGTAGATTGTTAACTTTCCCACTTTTTTGGATCATATTTTATGGTGGTGGCAGTTGTAGATAGATTATCTTCTTTTTAACCCATGTCTCTATGCAGGCTGTTATGGTCCCTTAGTTTTGAGCAAGGGGTATGCTTTTGGGAGCAATATGCTGACTCTGTAAACTGCTTAGGGAGGGCTGTAAAGCACTGTGAAGTGGTATATACTGTAAGTCTAGGTGCTATTGGTATCTCTGAAGCTGTGTAAATCCTGATAAAATTTATGAAGGAGAAAGATCTCATGTGACTTGAAATACATTTGTAAATGAGAGACAAAGTCAGTTCACATATATCTGTCTCTTTACCTATACCTATATTTACCATATCTATATGTCTATCTCTATCTTTTGAAATGGAATCAGGCTTTCTGTCTTTTGAGGTAGGCTTTAACAAGTCTGATTTTGACAAGTCTTATAAAGAAAAATAGGAGAGTCATGGCAAATACTTTAAAATACATGTTCTTCAGGGCAAAAGCTCAGTTTTGCCAGTGAATTTGTCATTGTAGCCCCTTCCTTGTTTTTATTCAGCCATACAGTTTTTCCAATTATAAAATTTTCAGATTAACATTTTCTTAGTTGTAACCAGTGGTGGGTTGCTCCCGGTTCGCACCAGTTCTATAGAACCGGTAGTAAAACCGGTGGGAGGCTCCGCCTACAGACCCCAACGTCATCAGAATGCTTCTGCGCATGCACAAGAGCGCGTGCACTCACGAGCAAAGCAAGTGCGCATGCGCGCAGCCCCGTTGCAAATCGGTAGTAAAGGTAAGGAGAACCCACCCCTGGTTGTAACTGGAGGTAAAGATTTTCATTTTGGCTGTGAAAAATCTTCAACTAATTCTGATTAATGATTTTGGCAATTTAGTTGGGAATGGATAATTGTTGCAGATGTAAAATGTACCTATAAAATGTAAAATCACATGGTATTTCTCTGCTATCCTAATTCAAGGTTCATATTTAGTTTTGTTTTATCCATCCATCCCATCCATCCATCCATCCATCCATCCATCTATCTATCTATCTATCTATCTATCTATCTATCTATCTATCTATCTATCTATCAATCTCTATCCATATCTGTCCATCCATCCATCCATCCATCCATCCATCCATCCATCCATCCATCTAGCTCTTAAATACACATCTATAAAGCATTCCTTAAAATCACTTTACCATGGCAGTTTCAAAATTAAACAAGCACCTTCGCTAAATCAGGAGAGGCATTCCTTGTTGTTGTTTTTTTCCCCTTTTCCCTGTCAACAACTACCCTAGTATACTTTACAAAGAGATAATTACTTATTAACAGAATACGGATCATGATAGTAAATATTGAAGAAGGGAATGGCAAGAGCAAACATAGTTGCTTCTGGGTTGCATGTACAGCCCTTCTCTGCTCAGCATACAGATAGTGCTGTTATGGTGAAAGTTTCAGAGCAAAGGCCTTGGTGGTGCAGCGGACTAAAGTGCTGTTAAGTAGCACTTAGCTGCCAGCTGCCTGCAATTACTGCGAGTTCAAATCTCACCAGGCTCAAGGTTGACTCAGCCTTCCATCCTTCTGAGGTAGGTAAAATGAGGACCCGGATTGTGGGGGCAATAAGCTGACTTTGTATAAAAAAGAACACCGCTTGGGGGGGCCGAAAGCCCTACTAAGCAGGTATATACAAAAGGATGAAGGCTATTGCTTAACGCATTGTAAGCCGCCCTGAGTCTCCGGAGAAGGGCGGCATATAAATCAATAAATAATAAATAAATGAATGAATGAATGAATGAAATTTTTCCCTAAAATTCAGCATTACTTTTCAAAGGAAAATTGCAGAAATTGCTCATATTTGCTTGCATGAACACAGTATATGTAACATGGATATAGAGCACTAACAATACTTGCATGGTAAGAAGAAAAGTATTTTTTTAAAAAAATGTAGATAATGCCATAGTTCTTCTGTGGTTCTGGGATTGCTTATATTGGGAGTCTCAAAAATATACTTGCAGGTGCCATAAGCCTGGCTCATTAGCTTGAGGGCTATAATACTGAAGCTTTGCAATTTGTTAATACAAAAGAGTCTAATGAGTAAAAAATTAAGAGTGTCATAGAATGCCATTGCATATAATTGCAAATTATTCTACCTAACACACCTGCATTATTTTCTTATGGTCTACTGCAGGGGTTCCCAACCCCTGGTCCATGGACTGGCACTGGTCTGCAGCATGCCAGTAACCAGTCCGTGCAAACAAGTGAAGCCCTATCCTCAGAATGCAAAGCCACACTCCCTGCAGTCCGTGAAAAATCCTTTCTCCATGGAACCGGTCCCTGGTGCTCAAAAGGTTTAGAGCCGCTGGTCTACTGTGCCAAAAGAAGGTGCTTTCTGCTAGTTGATTGATATGGATGACTTCTTCCAGGCATGCCTGCTACTTTTGTCTGCTCTTTTTTTTTCTTTTTCTATGATTTGTCCTTCTGCTCTCTTCTGTAAAGTGGAACTGAGAAATGAGGATCTCATTGTTAAGATGAGTAGCACCATAGCTAACAATAATAACTAAGCACCAGTAAATCGAGAAGGTTGTAAGCTAGATTGATTTTTTTTAAAAAAAAAAATCTCCAAAAGCAATACCAAGCCATTTCTATATTATTCTTATATCTTTAAAGTGATTAAAATGAGACAGTCATTTAAAGGAAACCAATAGAATGGCAAGACAGTTGCTGTTAGTCCAAAAGAAATTACACAATTTGACTGACTGAAAATCTCATACAGTATGGTTTTGTGTTAGTTTACTTTTTGGCATTTAACTAAATCCCAATGTAAGGGTCCCAGTTATTTATTATTCTCATGAAGCTCAGATTAATACAGGAAAGGACAATGTATATTAATGAAAGATAATAGATGCATTATCCAGAAACCTAATTAATAAGGCTTTAGATACTTAAAGGAATAGGAAATATATTTAAGATAGGAAAGAAACGGTGAAGATTTCAGAGATGAAATGAAGAGAGAAGTGAACTTTGTTGATTTGCCATAGTATAAACCGGTTAACTAATCTAACTATTAAAATTAGCAAAACTATTTATTTTATGATTCTCTTCCAAGATTCCATGCCATAAAAAATACTTTGGAATGTAGACTGAATCAACATATATATTGTTATTCATTCTACAAAGAGTGTCGTGTTTTCCATATATATAAGTTGATTTCTTTCTCAAGGCCCCTCCCATCCCAAAATTTATTTGTAGCAGAAGGGATTAAGGTAGAGAGCAAATTATATTTGTTCTAAACTCCGCTTTTGACAAGTAATAGCCAAGTTAAATCTTGGGGGAAATAAATGTCTCTTCTTTTATCTGAAAGTAAAGATACCATCCTCCCATAGATTAAGTGCCTAGGGAGATGGCTTTATTTTGTCTAATGGCTGAGTAAGGCTGACCTAGACAAGTAGGAGGCAGAAGGAATGAAGCATATTTTTAAAATTGGGTTGGGAAAGAGATTGAGACCCCTGGTTCCAATTGGTGCTTCCAAAACTTGTAATTACTAATGTATGCATCCATTGGCTTGTATTTGTGGTCCTTGTTATTCATAAGAGTCCAACTGCAAGATAAAACTGGATAACAACCTAAACCTCAAATTAAGGAAAACTCCGAAATTAAGTTCCAGAGACAATAGTCCTCCTCTAATTCCCACTTCCTCTATGTACTTCCAGTAACAATTATCTACACCAGGGGTGTCAAACTCAAGGCCCATGGGCCGAATCTGTGCTTAGATCTGGCCCACGGGGCTAACCTGGAAACAGTGAAAGATTGGTCCACATTGCCTCTGCCAGCAAAAACAGAGCTGCAGGAGGCCGTCGCAGCCGAAAACGGAGCTTGGGAGACTGTTTTTTGACAGAGTGCTTGGGCTGCCACAGGCACCCGTGACACGAGTGATGTTGAGCTGGCCACGCCACCCCTGGCCACACCCAGACCGCGCCCCCTCTCGAAGTCAAACACAACCCTGATGCAGCCCTCAATGAAATTGAGTTTGACACCCCTGATCTACACAGTGTACCTGGAATTATTAATTGGAATTATCTCTTTTCCATATGTGGCTCATGTTGGCTTCTTTGCTCTATATACTGTTTCATCATCTCCGCAAATTCAATAGAAATTGAATTGAAAATGACCCACTGGCTTTGAGTCTGGTTAGCAGTGTCTGAAACAAACTACAAGAATGTCAAATTGATGACATACAGTATGTGTCATGACATCATTCTGCATCCTGATTATGCAGTAATGAGTCCTAACCGTTATAAGGTATGAATTCCATAATTTAATCATGTGCAATTATTAAATCTGTGGTCCCTTCTTCAGGATAAAAAAATGAAAAAGCCGGTGGTGTTATGGAAGTGACAATCTAATAGCCTTATTGAAACATTTGCTACCTATACCTAGGAATCCAAGGTTTGTGGGATAGATGCATTTACACAAGCACTACTCTACTGCACGAACCTCAAAAGGTTTTTGCATGTCAGTTTGGAAGATGCAAATTGGAAGTTGAAGGGAAATCGTTTAACAGCCCTATTCATGACCGGGAATAGTTTAAACTCAGTTATAAACTCTTTTTTTGTATTGTTCTGGGGAACAGTTAAAAGAGACAGAAATATTATGAATGTGATATTACCCAGAATAAGGTCAGGGTATGTTTTCTCTGTCATTCCAGAATTGTGAACACAAATTAATGTTTTAAGTTATAAGAATCCATCACTATATTAGGGGGGAGGGAACTTCGCAAGAGCAAGAGCAGTTTGATAATAGAACCAGGTATTCAAACAGGTGGGTGTTGTTCCTGCTTCAGTGGGTCAGTAGTTAAACATCTATTGAAGATGCTTTATTTAGAATTATCCCAATGTCCAGGGCAATGAACTCTGATTCGTACACAATGTTTTCATGCTAATTAGAATTGAGTTTAAGCTCAGCCTTGATTACGGTTGATGTTGATAGCAGTAGCTGTACGCATGTTCACCCAAACTCTTCTACAACCAAACACCTTGAATTGCATCTGGAAGCTGACTGGTAACAATGTAGTTCAAGGATTAATGGTGTTATATGGGTGAAATGAAAAGCACCCTAGATATTTGGCAAGTTGTGTCCTGGACAGATTGTAGTTTCCAAGTGGTTTTCAATGCAGTCACACATAGTGTGGAGTTTGGAGTGGTCCAAATGGAAGATCATAGGACGTGTTTACTGTGTTACTGTGAGAAGAGCATTCAGGTCCAGATAGGGATGCAATTAACTTGCAAGATGGAGTTCTATAAAGATTGTCCTGACCATTGCTGCCAAGTGGTCATTTGAGTAGGAGCTGAGGGCCTATGCAGTGGTGGGTTTTGCCCTAGCAAACCGATAGTGACGGCGGTGGGAGGTCCCGCTTATACACCTGGACGTCATCACGGACGCTCTGCACATGCACAAGCTTCCGGTTCCAAACTGGTAGTGAAGGTAAGTGGAACCCACTACTGGGCCTATGTATCAGTTGTACCTAGAGGAGTGCCACCCAGTTGTGATTAAGGCATCCTTAGAACCAAAGCCACTAATTCTTTTTAGGATTGAGCCTAATCTGTTCCTTCCTATCCAGACCCTTGAAGCCTCCAGGCATCAGGATAGTACCACTGTTGGGCCAGGCATCAGAATATAGAACAGTATCCTGACAAATTGTAAAGCTAAATATTCAAAGATATTCTTCTGGTAGCCCAAGGTAAAATACAGAAACCAGTAGCCAGAGTGCATGCACACATATCCCTTTTGTACTACATAAAGGTCGGTGAATGCCAATTTCTGAGAATGACTGAACAATTTTATCAAATTTCTGTCAGATATCTGTGTGGCCCAACTGGGTATTAATTTAGCAGATTGATATGTCTCAGATACCCACATTTCTAGATTCTTTTTTTAAAAAATCCTTATCTAATGCAGATAGTCCTTGACTTACAGCCATTCATTTAGTAACTGTTCAAAGTTATAACAGCACTGAAAAAAGGCACTTATGATTGGTTCCACCCTTATAACCGTTGCAGTACCCCCACTGTCACGTGAACCAAATCTGACGGGGGTCATGTGACTGTTATTTGTAACCTTTCCAGTTGGCTTCCAACAAGCAAAGGTCAATGGAGAAAGCCAGATTCATTTAACAAGCACATGATTCACTTAACAACTGCAGTGAGCTGCTTAACAACTGTGGCAAAAAGGTCATAAAATGGGACACAACTCACTTAACACCTGTCTTGCTTAGTAACATAAATTTTGGGCTCCTTTGTGATTGTGAATTGAGGACTACTTGTAGATATATTTATGTTTATATTCTTTCTGAAAATTGGGGAAGTTGGACATCGATTACCTGGAAAAAATATTTGAAGTTTGTATTTTGACTTAAATCTACGATGACTATTGTATTGTCCTACCTGTGAATCTTTTAAAAATACTTAGAAAACAATGAGCTAATGAGTTATGAGTTAATTTAAGTGACTCATGGTTTGTAACAGTGACTAATGCACTGTGATGTCTTCTAAACATCTTTGTTGTAGAGAAACAGAAGACAACAAATTAATTAAAAATTCACCTGATACGCCAGTTGCGCCCCTTTCTGGATCGGGACTCCTTGTGCACAGTCACTCATGCCTTGGTTACGTCACGCCTGGATTACTGTAACGCTCTCTACATGGGGCTCCCCTTGAGGAGCACCCGGAGGCTCCAGCTGGTGCAGAATGCGGCCGCGCGGGTGATTATGGGAGCGACGTGGCGCTCCCACGTAACACCTCTCCTGCGCGAGCTGCATTGGCTCCCGGTGGTCTTCCGGGTGCGCTTTAAGGTGTTGGTTCTCATCTTTAAAGCGCTCCATGGCTTAGGGCCAGGGTATTTGCGAGACCGCCTGCTGCTACCGATAACCTCCCACCAGCCAATACGCTCTCACAGAAAGGGCCTCCTCGGGGTGCCGTCGGTCAGGCAATGTCAGCTGGCGGCCCCCAGGGGGCGAGCCTTCTCTGTGGGGGCACCCACCCTGTGGAATGAGCTGCCTTCCGGAATACGATTGATCCCGGACCTCCGGACCTTCCGTAAAGCCCTGAAGACGTTTTTATTTCATCAAGCCGGCCTAGCCTAAATGGTTTTTAACTGGGATTTTAAATTTTATGGATTTGGGGTTTTAAATTGGGTAGCCAATTATTTAATTTTTTTAATTATCTTAACTTTTGTATTTGTATGTTTTTTAATTTTGGCTGTTCACCGCCCTGAGTCCCTTCTGGGAGAAGGGCGGTATACAAATTAAATAAATAAATAAATAAATAAATAAATAAATAAATAAATAAATAAATAAATAAATAAATAAATAAATAAAAAATGAATGGAATGAGAATTGGCATAGGTTATGATGATTGTTCAGTATAAGTTATTCAAGTTTCTAAGAAAAGGGCAATAAGTTGATTTATATGAAGAGATACTGTTCCAAGTTGGATCTGTCAATTTTTTTACTCAAAAATAAGAAAGGAAAAAAACATTCTTGGTATTTTATATTGTATATGTTTTAATCCTCAACTGGTATTTTATGCTATGAGATTGAGCAAATTTTTAAAAAATCAGCTTTTAACTCACTACCAACTCTAATGTTTGACTGAGATTTACAGAGTCCTGATGAAATTTATTGTTCTGAATCTCAAATAAAATATTTGCTACTTATCATCTCTATAGACTTCATTATTATCCTCTAAAATAACAAAGGACTGTGGACATAACCAATTTAGAAGTGTGAATAATATTTACCTCTCTATGATTTTTTTTTATTTTTACAAGGATGCTGATTTTAAAAAAACAACAGAAAAAGCTGGTATTATAGATTAGATTGAAATGTTTATGTCTTCTATATTTTCTAAAAGCCTTTAAAGCTTTAATTAAGAACTTAGTAGTCTCTTATATGTGGCAGATGCATTAGCGGTTGAGTTAAAAGCAGTATCGCAAAAACCTACTGGTACTTCAAAATGCTTTGCAATTATTTAATCTGTTTTCCTACAGCCCTAAAATGAAATTGCTTTAGTATTCTGTTGTATTTATATAATAAGGTTTTTATGTAAATTTTAATAGACTTTTTTTCAAGCTGTCTACTTCTACATATTCGGGTACAAGCTATCAGTAGCGGATACATGCGAAAACATGAGCTTCCAGTAAATGGAGTATTGTTCCTCATGACCCTGATATAGAAAATAGTAGAGTAAGGAATGAAATGAGATGAAACAGGCTAATCGCCTCTTCTCATGTTTAATTAAGGGACATGACGTTATGGCTTCAGGCATTCCTTCCCATAGCAGAATGGAGTCAGCTAGCAATTGCATTTCTCCTTCCTCACAGCTTCTCAACTAATTTATTCCTGAGAAACCTTCTGGAATAGATTTGAAAAGTGCATACAAAGAGAATGAGGGAGTAAAAACTTGTGTGAATGGAAATCTACTTATCTAACATGGGATTCCAGTCCCATGTTAGATAAGTTTTATGCCCCCACCATTTTTTCCCTCCTAGTGAGTGAAAATTCTTTACAGCCTATCACCTTATTGATGTAATATCATGGCAAGAAGAAGAAAGTAAACATATATATTTCATTTTAATATTTTTTTTTAGTAAGGAGAGTTCTGATATCTTCTAGAACTCATCAAAAGTTGTAGAAACTGTGTTACATTTATGGAAACCTGAATCTTACCTATTTATCTATTTAATTTATATCCCTCTTTTATTATTTTTATAAACAACACAAGATGGCAAATATATCTAATACTCCTTCCTCCTCCTATTTTCCTCACAACAGCAACCCTGTGAGGTGGGTTGGGCTGAGAGAGAGTGACTGGCACAAAGTCACCCACCAGGCTTTCATGGCTAAAGTAGGACTTGAATTCAAGGTCTCCTCTCAGTTTCTAGCCTGATGCCTTAACCACTACTAGACCAAATTGGATCTCTCTTTTTTTTTAAAAAAAATGCTTATTAGATTATATTTCTATTTAAAATAACCAAAATACATGGCTGCTCATAGCTTCTTTCAGGAATAAAAGACCAGAGCTGACATTTTATTGTAGGTAGGGTAGCTGACTTAGTTATTCATATTTTGTGGAGCTTGTTTATGGGAAGACACTGTTGGCTGAACATGGAGCATCAGGTAACTTTTTTATATTGTTTTGTAAATGTTGCTGTAATCATAATAGATTATATTTTAGATACAATGATGTTTGTATGGTAATGACTGAAAAATATTAAACCCCTACTGTTTAGATAACAGACTGTTGAGGATGAAAAGAGCATCATGTTATTATAGGAATATGATTATTACCGAACTGGTTGGGTTGGCAATATATAAACCATCAATGTATGTTTGTGGTGAAAATATATTGTATAGCTTTAAGACTGCTGTATTGCATCACACTGTGTCCTGATTGGTTAGCTCTGTTGCCCATGTCCTTAAGAGGAAGATAGAAACATGGCTTGCTCTCTTTGTTTCAAATTTTTTTACTACCGGTTCTGTGGGTGTGGCTTGGTGGGTGTGGCATGGCTTGCTGGGCGTGACTTGGTGGGCGTGGCAGGGGAAGGATACTGTAAAATCTCCATTCCCATCCCACTACAGGGGAAGTTTACTGCAAAATCCCCATTTCCTCCTGATCAACTGGGAGGCACAGAATAGATGGGGGCGGGGCCAGTCAGAATTTTTACTACCGGTTCTCGAACTACTCAAAATTTCCACTACCGGTTCTCCCAAACTGGTCAGAACCTGCTGAAACCCACCTCTGCTCTCAGCCCAATTCAACTCACAGGGTTGTTGTGGGGAAAATAGGAAGAAGGTGTGTAAGATAAATTTTCTGCCTTGAGTTATTTGTGAAAAAAATAAAAGCAGGAAATAAATAAATAAAATAAAATAAATAATACAAAGTCAGACATGGGGAGTTCATGGGCATGCCATATTCCTAATTGCTTTATATTTGTCACTAACCATGAATGGCTTATCAGGCAGTTTGTAACAAAATTATATATCCTGTTGCCTATATTACAGCACTTTTAATGTCATATTTATACCTTAGATCCCAAAAAGCCTTCTATGTATCTATTGTCCATGATGTTTATATTTTATAGGTGTTGAAAATTCATGCTGGCATGAAAGGGGAATCAGGGAGAAAAGAGGGACGCTAGAATTATTTTCCAAGACTACGTAGTTATTATAAAAAATGAAATAACTTGTCATTTATCCAAAACTCTTGACATTTCCATATGAATCTCTAACATATTTGTTTTCTCTATTATATAGCGTGTTTTACATAGCTGTGTATTCAAATTTAGGGACCTTCTATGTTATTCATACTTTGAAAATTATTTAAAAGAAAAGGAGATACTGTTTTCATCATTCAGTTCATTATGGCAACAAAACCGTTCTTCAAGGCTGAAAAAACACAGACACACTTAAATGAATATTGGACGGAGTTGTTCTCCAATCTCCAAAGCATGTCTTATAAATAATTTTTGAAGCATGGACAATACTTTATGTCTAGTATGTTGTTGATGGAGATGAAAATTCTTGCATAATGATTAGTAACAGAAGAAATCTGTTTCACAAATGAAACTCCTTCATGGAATCATAGAATTGGAAAGGACATCAGAACTCATTCAATTCAATATTGTACTCGGTGTGGAACCTGCTAAGAAAAGGGGACATAACACTTTATGAGGCAATCTGCAAGAATTCTAATATAGGTCTTGAATCTAATTCCCCATAATATTAGCCTGCTGATTCTGGTCCTATCTTGTTGGACAACAGAATTGAAATACCGGTAGCTTTAGAAATCTGAAGACTGCTATCATTGCTCCTCAATCTTCTTGTCTGTCCAGCTAAACATATAGCAATAGAATTTAGACTTTGCAGCCCTCTCTAAGCAGAGTCAGCCTATTGCCCCTAACAATCTGGGTCCTCATTTTACCAACCTCAGAAGGATGGAAGGCTGAGTCAATCTTATGTCTGGTGAGATTCGATGCAGGCAGCTGGTAGTCAGCAGAAATAGCCTGCAGTACTGGATTCTAACCACTGTGGCTCATATGCCATTCCTTCAACTTTTCTTCATTAGGCTTGGTTTTTAGTCTCTTGTGTTCTTGGTAGCCTCTGATCCTTGGTAGCCCTCTGTCAGTAGGTATCAGCCTTTTTGATCAAAAGCTACTACTCTCCTTCAAAAAAACTGGAACTATGGCTCTAGGATTCCTCACCAATCTTTTTTATGGATTGTTATAGTACAAACATATCTAGAATGAGCCCAAGACTATAAACAACTTCCTTAATCATATATACAGCTTACCTTATTTGGGTTGAAAGAGAAGTGGATTAACATGCTTTTGCTATACTTTGATACAAGTAGCATGGTTTTAATATTTGTGCAGCATGATACTATAGTATAATCAACGTTAACGCATATATCTTTGGTAAATACATAACTTAGAACTGACGGACATCTTTGCGTCTTTTAATGAAGAGAATTTTGGCAATTTCACAAATGCTTTTTGCTCTGCGTACCAAAGGCTTATAACAAGAGAATAATCTTTTGGTAAATATATGTTAATGTGTTCGGTTATAAATAAATCTGTCATTTTTCATATTTATTTCAAACAGATAAGAAGAGTGTCAGTCTTTTAATGGCTTTCTTGGATTGTTTCCCCTTCAGCCAGTCCAACTTTAGTGAAGGAGGATGAAAACTGCATCTACTTTGCTGGACACTCTCTTGGTCTTCAACCAAAGAAAATTAAAACTTACTTGGATGAAGAACTTGACAAGTGGGCTAAAGTGTGAGTAGTTCTCTCAGGTACAATACACTGAATATGTATATTTGAGAGCAATGTGTTGAAGATGAATAGGAGAATATTCTATTAAATATCCCCTTTTCTAGGAAGACTTAATACCACATTAGAACTTATTCTTCTAAAAGAATATTACTTTAAAAGATCTGACTTATTTATTTATTTATATCTCCCTTTTTATTATTCCAAATAACAAGACAGCGAGCACACACAATACTCCTTCCTCCTCCTATTTTCCCCACAACAACAACCCTGTGAGGTGAATTAGGCTGAGAGAGATTGACTAGTTCAAAGTCACCCAGCTAGTTTTTCATGCCTGAGGTGGGACTAGAATCCACTGCCTCCTAGTTTCTAGCCTGGTGCCTTCGCTACTATAATATGGGAAAATGAAACAATTACAATAAGTTTTTTTTACACAGTTTCCATTTGGTTAGATTATTTGAAGAGTACAATCAAGATTTTAATGACTGCAATTTAAATAATGAGGTCCTATATATTTTTACCCACTAGTAGTTCTGACAGTGTTCAACTGGAATTATAGTTATGTGAGTGAGTATAGGACCTTAATCTGTTTTATTATAGAAGTTAGGTCTGCATTGTTGAACCTTTATCTTGGTTGTGTGATTCAAATCCTCATGTTATATACCTGTATTTAAGTCTCCAGTCTTTATCATAGGTTTTCTTAAAATAATGTTTCCTTTTTTAAAGAGCTATCCATACAAACTGTATGATGTTTGTTTCTGGACTGTGTATCTTGGCATTTGCTTTCTTAATCCTAGACCAGCTTGACTAGGACAAGATCTTTGCAGCTACAGGCTTTTGCCAAGGCATGTAACTTCTGATTCTGAAATTTTAAAATTCAAGTTTTAAAACATGAACCAGATTAGATCTGAATTTTTGCAGTATATATTAATATTTGAAATGCTGCTATGATTTGGTAAGATCTTTTTTCTGTCCTGAATTGCCCAACTTAATTTGCTTATTCTATGTTTAAGAAACATCTCAAAACTAGCAGTAATTATTTTGCATTATCATCAAGTGCATTATATTGTTACATTTTTCAATGTTCTAAAAGTCACTTTTCTTGATCGTTTAAAATTGTAAGACTGTTTTCACATGACAGTAAAATTACCAGAACGTTAATGTATCTTCAACATTAAAATAAAAATATGTTCAAGTTGAATATATTTAAATTTAAAAATCATGTATGTGTTGATTCTCAAGAAACCATTTATAAACGTGCTATATAGAAGTGTAGCAGTTCAAAATCAAACGGGAACAAAAAGAGATGAGAAATATTTTTGATTGGTTTGATTTTCTTATTACCATTTTATGAAATTCACATACATGAAAACATTCTTCAGTCTTTACACATTTCTAAATTTGAAGATGGAAGTTCTCTGTTTAAAAATGCATATAAAAATCTATACATTGTGGAAATAAAAATAAATAAATAAGGAAAAGTTCTTGCAAAGTGAATATGTTCCAAAAATGTCTAAACAAATAAGCACATGTTTCTGTTCATGTTTAAAGTCATAATTTCTGTCTATACTTAAAAAGAAAAGGAACAAAAAATCATGCTCATACCAGATGAAGCCAAATTAGGGCTGAAAAACATAAATGTTAGAGGGAAAAAAGATGAATATACTAATCTCAAAATATGTTATTTTACATTGTTCTTGGTAAATATAATGCTGAGGAAATAATCCATATCCATTTCTTCAATCATAATTCCAGAGATTTTATTTCTGCCTTTTATTTTGAATAGAGGAACTTTGTTGGCTTAGTTTTTAATCCATTAATCAAGCTTTTAATTATTAAATTATATTAAGGCTACTATCTTGTACACATAGGAAAATAATTCTTATTGAATTCAGTGGAACTCAACTATTTTACTAGAAGTTTGCTGGTCAATGACCGAAATAAAATGATTGACTGAGTAGTATAAGTCTGAAAAATAATGCTTATGCAGTTTTTCTTAAAAACAGAAAATCAAAGTCAATAAAAGTGTCATGGCTCCATTTAAAATCACTGTGAGGCAAAGAAAGGGCAAAGGAGAACATTTTAACTTTTTAAGTCATATTCTTCTCTGTGTTCATCTAGCGTAACACTGCACTTTGCCAGCCACTTAAAAAATGCAGTCTTATCTATTTTTCTATGATTATCATAGCAGATCAAAGCAATTGCTGACTTCATCGAAGAGGTAAAAGTTAAATAGCTCTTTCCTCCATTCATACGAGACCCACAGAAGTAATATTTAATCTTCCATAACTTGCTATTTCATTAGTTGATTTTTCCATGCATGAGTTGTGACAACAAAAGGATGTGAGGATGAAGAGAAACATATTTAACCTTTGTTGGAGATAGCTATCTTAGAGCAGTTGTCCAAATGCAGTTCACAGTCGCATTTGGTATTTGTGTCAGAAGCAGTGAAGGATGTGGTAACCATCACCTGTGGCTCAAGACTTTGTAGAATACTTTGTAGAATATGGAGGACTCTTTGGTAACCATGCAATTCTGCCTGTAAGAAAGGTGTTAATCAAAAAATTACAAATCAAATAATCAAGGGTTCTTTACCATTGGCATGATTCATATGGCAGGCCCAGGTACCTTTGTTGAACGCCCTATATTAGTTTCTTATTGGCAAATCTCATAGCTTTTGAAATCCTTCTATGAAATCTTGTGAGGTTTTGAATAAGAATGTCAAAATCTGACAAGATATAAAAAAGGAGTATATTTGGAAAACAGAGGAAATAGGAAGAAGAAGAACAGATGGGAAGAACAGTATTGTACACATGGAATTCCAAACAAAAACACTCAAAGTAGGCTAAGTTATCAAAAGTCAGGAGGATTCAGAATGAAAGCAAAGTCATGCATTTTTAGGCATTGGAGCAGGGGTGAAATCCAAATTTTTTCCCTACCGGTTCTGAGGGCGTGGGAGAGGAAGAATATTGCAAAATCTCCATTCCCACCCCACTCCAGAGGAAGGATACTGCAAAATCCCCATTCCCTCCCCTCCTGCGGGAAGGATATTGCAAAATCTCCATTCCCATCCCACTCTGGGGCCAGCCAGAGGTGGTATTTACCGGTTCTCCGAACTACTCAAAATTTCCGCTACTGGTTCTCCAGAACCTGTTAGAACCTGCTGGATTTCACTCCTGCATTGGAGATAAGTGAAACTTTTAATTCTTTCTTCTCCAGTAACTTGATACCTGCATTTCCGGTAGCAGTGGATTAATAAGAAAATATGACAAGAAGAAAAATGACAACTTGTTAATGCCTAAATTTATGGGCATTCTCAGCAATAGTACTCCATTAAGTATAACAGAACAGAATAACAAGAGTTGAAAGGGATCTTGGAGGTCTTCTAGTCCAATCCCCTGCTCAGGCAGGAAACCCTACACCATTTCAGACAAATGGCTGTCCAATCTCTTCTTAAAAACTTCCAGTATTAGCAGTCAGGATGATGAGCATCATATCCATTTCTTCATTTATTAGAATTCCAGACTCTACTTCTATCTATCTATAGAGATTCTCTGTCATCTAAATCATGGTTGTCTCAAAGGTATTTTATTTTTTATTTTTTTGTTTTGTTTAAAGCAACTGGACTTTGTTTTTCCTTGAAGACGTTTTGCTGAAAAGCTTCTTGGTTGAGCAACAAAACAACTTTAGGGAAAAACAAAGTCCAGTTACCTTTTGAAAAACACCTTTGGGACTCTACGTCTATCTTTTGTTTGCTTTGAATATAGCTGCACTGCTGTGTTGTTGTTGCTCTTTGGCCCTTCAGAATGGAGGAAAGTATAAAATATAAGTCATTTTTTCTTCAGAAAATAAAAATCATTAAAACAAATACACAAAGAACGATGCCTCTACATTTTAAAAAATATTACTCTCTACACAACTAGTACAAAATATAACCCAAGGACTGTTTGCAGTTTGCCAAGCACCCTTGGCAATCTTTTTTTTTTTTAATTTAAGTAAATTTAGAGCCATTGCTGTTGGGCCATTGCTATTGCCCCAAAAGACACAGTGTCAGGCATCTCAGGCCTTGCCACCATCTCTAGCACTTTTGTTGTTCTGCCAATCACAAAACAGCTCTTCAGCAATCTAAGTCCGTGATGGTGAACCCATGGCACATATACCAGAGGTGATACACAGAGCCCTCTCTGTGAGCAAACGCACCGTCGCCAGCTGCTCTTCTGGTTTCCAGCGTGCCAGCTGGTCTTCGTGAGTGCTGGAGTGCCCCGAAGACCAGCTGGCCAGGCGTATGGTCTTTGTGTTTCTGGCGTGTGCATGTGCACATTCCGGTTTGGACATTCAATGCCGAAAAGGTTCACCCTCACTGATCTAAGTAACTCCTTATAGCCTGTAATAATTTTTAATTTCTCAATGTGGCCCTTTCCCTCTGTCAAGTTGTGCCAGCCTTTACATTTTTTCATTGTCTGGGGGAAATATATATATATGGAAAGTTAAAAAAAAATTCAGCCAGAACTCCAGTCCTACAGGTTATGTCTTACTCTTTTAGGAATGTAAGGCTTTAAAAATTATTTGCAATAGCCAGAATTAGTGGCAATTTATTTCTGTTTAAGAAAACATTGCACTTTTACCTAGTTATAAAAACATGGGCAGCTATTTGTCTAAAAGGTGGTACTATCCACTGAAAAAAAAAATGGATCCAGCAGAAAAGCACCCATTTGTTGATTTCCAGTTACAGCCAGAAGGAGCTAGAAGATTCAGACTCCAGTTGTGCCTCCAAATTAGTTGGAGATGATGGACAGTTTTCTGAATGGTTGAATCAACTTCAAAATCTGTACCCATCCCAAATTTGCACTTATAGATACTATAGCAGATAAACATTGAAGTCATATAAGCACAATTCCGTTTCAAATATATCTTGTCAAACGTACAAATTCAGAAGGAGAACGTTGTGTGAAAAAAGGAAGAACCTTGTATGAAAATAACAGGAGTGTGCCAGATAGTATTATTTTACAGAGCCTAAAGAAAAGTAAATGTCAAAATCAGGCCAAGCCAAAAGAGGACAGTTAGAGAAAAGCAAGTTATATTTAGAAATGTTACCACACAAATCCAGCACAAATCCAAGAAGTGAAGGCCTAAAGGCCAGAGAAAAATATATTGGGAATATTTTGCTTCTGAGCTAACAAACAGTAATAAAAATTTAAAATTGTTGGTTCTTCATCTTCTTTTAAATGAATTGTGGTTTGTTGTTTTACAATTTGAACCAGAAAAACTGCTGTTGTGAGGATAAGCCACAGAAGCAAATAAATGTTTATCACATTTTGGATCTCTTTATAAATTGTATCTACCTTTAATGAATGTTGTTGTATGATATTGTTTATTTCATTTATTTCATTTTTTTTTCTAATGCTGGGAATGTTCTGACAAACAATTGGAATTTTATAAGTGGAATAATAGATTTGGAAAGGACCTTAGAAATCAGTTCAGGATCTTGACTTTATGTTTAATGTTGATGCTAAAAGGAGCAAGGGATAAAAAATGTAGATAAAGCGGTATTGAATTTTGATTTATAATTGAATTTTTAATTGAATATAAAAAGGAGTTTTGCCTTCGTAGGAGATTAGGATGTATGATGAGATAATAGAAAAAAATTATTAAGATGTTGGAATTTATGTTAAAATTGTTTGTTTTTCATTTGTTAAATTAGTGTACCCATTTGTGACCGGACCAAGACTTCGTTCTTGAAAAAATCTTATTTTTTATGTTTATGTTGGAAAAAAAATAAAAAATTCTTTACAAAAAAAAAAGAGAAAGAAATCAGTTCAGGATCCACTAAATTATTGCTGACATGACCATTCAGCCTTTGTCTGAACGCCTTTTAACAAAACAGAAGTTATCACTTCGTGGGATAGTGTGTTCCACTTCCTGGCAGCTTGTATAGTCAAAAAATTCTTCCTGATATCCAGCTGGAACTTGCTTCCTTGTAATTTTTAACTCATTGATCATGCCTTCTAGGCAATGGAGAGTAACTCCATTCTCTTTTCCGTGTGATAACCCTTTAGATACCGGTATTTGAAGATTCCTAGTGTATCTTCCATTGTTCTTTTCCACAGGCTAAATCTAGTCAGATCTTTTAAGCTTTTCTCATAGAATTTGGCTTTTAGACCTTTCAACATCCTAGAAGCTCTCCTCTCAGTATGCTCCAATTCAATAAACTGACTGAAGACTTTGCCCGGTGTAGACATCAAGTAGGCAGATTGGTATTTTCCTGGGATCTCCTTCTTCCCCATTTTGATGATGGTGACATTTGCTCTCCTCCAGTCTTCTGAGACTTACTGGTCCCCAAAGCTCCCCCTGCCCTTTGCATTCAATCATGTCAGATTTTCAGAGACTGTCTGCCCAAGTTCTTGCCAAGGTTTTTCAGAAGTGGTTTGCCATTGCCTCCTTCCTAGGCTGAGATAAAATGATTGGTCCAAAATCACCCAGATAGCTTTGTGCCAAACGTAGGACTAGAATTCATGGTCTTCTGATTTCTAGCCTAATGCCTTAATCACTACACCAAACTGGCTCTCTCAAAGATTATCAAGAGTATTTTTGTAATTATGTCCACTAATTCCTTCAGTGCCCTGGCTTATATGATCCTGGAGCCTTGAATATATTTAAATTAGCTTAATTCTCTCTTAGTGTTTCCTTATCTATCCTAAGCTACAAGTCTTATTCCCCCACTGAGGAATGGTTTGCTATACCAGGGTTCCACTTTCTCTCTGAGAAAAGATAGACGGAGCTATCCTACTAGAGCTCTACTTTCCTTTGGCTTTCCTTTCATTTAAAATACTTTCCCCAAATCTTTATTTTTGTTTTGACATCTCTTGCAACTCAGTTTATAGCAACAGCAATACCACTTAGACTTATATACCACTTCATAGTACTTTTACAGCCCTCTCTAAGGTTTACAGAGTAAGCATATTAACCCCAACAATCTGGGTCCTCATTTTACCCACCTTGGAAGGATGGAAGACTGAGTCAACCTTAGCTGCTGAGATTCGATTTACTGAACTGCAGTTACCAGTCAGCTGAAGTAGCCTACAGTACTTCACTCTAACCCTGGCTCTATTATTCTGAATGTGGCATAGCTTTCAGCTGTATTTGGCGAGCATGGAGTGTGTGGGGACTAACCCTAATCTATATATGTGATGATGATGTAGGCTGAGTTTCGATATGATTTATTAATTTGGTTAATCAGTGTAGCTGCTCATCTCAAATAGATGACTCTGGACAGCATACTTTTACTTTACTTTACTTTTATTTAATCTGTATACCGCCCTTCTCCCGAAGGAGAGAACAAGGCGGTGAACAGCCAACAATAAAATACATACATACAAAATTTAAAAAACAGAACTAAAATCGAATTAAATAATTTGGCCCAGGCAGATTAAAACCCCAATCAATTTAAAACAGATTTAAACTTTGAAAATTAAAAGATATTGAAAATATTAAAATAATTTAAAAATTGTTTAAAAAGAGGGAGAAAGTTAGGCCAGGCCCGCCTGGTGAAATAAAAAGGTCTTTAGAGCGCGGCGGAAAGTGCGCAGATCCGGGATCCTCCGTATTTCCGGGGGGAGCTCGTTCCAGATAGTAGGTGCCCCCACAGAGAAGGCTCTCCCCCTGGGGGCCGCCAGTCGACATTGTTTGGCCGACGGTACCCGGAGGAGCCCCTCTCTATGAAAGCGTACCGGCCAGTGGGAGGCTATTGGTGGTAGTAGGCGGTCCCGCAAGTACCCAGGTCCTGAGCCATGGAGCGCTTTAAAGGTGGTAACCAAAACCTTGAAGCGCACCTGGAAGACCACCCGGAGCCAGTGCAGCAGGAGGGGATACAAGATGAAACACAAAAACAGTGCAACAAAAAAATTAAAAAAAACTCAACAGAATTCATTAAAAATCTCTGCTTGAGATTCAGGAACAAATGAGGATTTAGATTGTCAGTTTGAGGGGATTGGATGACTTGTGCATAAAAATGGAGATACTTTCACTTTTCAACTGAATTTGAACTATGTGAGTGGTTCACATAGTCTGTCCTTACTATCCTTTCTTTCCCCCCCCCCCTTTTTTTTTTTTTTGGTCTTGTCTTTGTGACCCCATCAGAAGTGCGGGGGTACCTCAGAGAGATTGGGGAGGCTCTGAGAGGCCTGACACAGTCTCATGTGAGTTGGGGGCATGTGCTGCAGTATGGTGCAAAACTGCTATGATCTAGGAGGTATTGGCTTGAGAGACCTCAGCCTACTGCCCATCAGTGTGCGCAAACCTTCTGTAGCCCAGGAGGCCTGCATCTGCTACCTGGCCCATTGGGCCTGGAAAGCCTCGGAGACTGTAGGCAGTTGCAACATCTCTATGGTCATAAGAATAGGCAGACTGTTAATTGCCCCAATTTTCATCATTTGACTGGAGAATGCTGCAATGGCCTTACATTTGGACGCAGAATGTAAAGTCACTTCATTTGGCATCGTTCTAATTTTGAGAGTATCTTTATGAATTTTTGTCTGAATCCGACTGATTAATTATAGCCAAAGTTAAGAAAACAAACAAACAGAAAACACTATGGTTCTCCCCCCCCCAAAAAAAAAACATTGTTGCCAGGTGTTATTATTGAAGTGCCCTTGGTGCCCTTTCCTATTTCTTAGCTTGCTATCCCCAGTCACAGCATTCTGTTCTAACTTAGAAGTAAACTAACAGCCATAAAACCATTTATTTGAGGCAGAAGTGGCACAGCTTATTTCTATCACAAGGCTCTAACTGCATGACATATTGTTAGCTTTGCCCAGCCAGGAAAAGAAACAACTGAATTAGCAAGCAAGAGGCAGGTAGGCAGAAATAATACTGATTCATGTTATGCTTGTCTGAGAACTGTAGTGAAGGAACTCTTACAACTCTCTGCTTCACGTTTTAATAGATTGTGACTTCAGCCAAACAGGAGCCAAGCATCAAAAATACTTTTTTGTGGATTGTGTCCCAGGGATGCTGAATATTAGGATGAATTTAGTTTTTCTTAGCAGACTAAATTATAATCGGAACATATCTTCCAAAAAGGGGTCCTTGGTGCTGTCTGAGCTTGGTTGTTTTCTCATAGATATTTTATTACCCAAACTAGGTAATATCATCAGTGCTGGTGAGGACTGGGGGTTTGTTCTCAGTTTAAATTATCTATCTAACCATCTCATCCTCTGCCACCCACTTCTCTTTTGCCTTCCGTCTTTCCCAGCATCATGTTCTTTTCCAATGAGTCCTCTCTTCACATTAGGTAGCCAAGATATTTGAGCTTCAGCTTCAATATCAGTCCTTCCAGAAAACAGTCATAGTTAATATCCTTAGGATTGACTGATTTGTATCTCTTTGCAATCTAAGGGACTCTCAAGAGTTTTCTCCAGCACCACAGTTCAAAAACATCAACTCTTTGGTGCTCAGGTTTCCTTATGGTCCAACTCTCACAGCCATACATTACTACTGGGAAAACCATAACTTTGACTCTAATTACAGCCTAATATTATATAGCCTTTTTTTTTTTACTATCTGTGACTGTCTCTAATGGGAAACTAGACAACCCTTGAAGCTTTGGGTCATCCTTTCAGATATATTTCTCTACCAGATTCTTTAATACCTTCTAGACTACTGCATTCACCGGAAAAGTTGGGATACCTCCAGAGATGTATCTTCCTTGAAAATAGCCCATGTACCAGTGCCGAACATCAGCATAGGAAATGTTTTATGATATTTCTGTTATGACATAAACTGGTTTATGATAATTTTATGTTATGCTTTATATGATTTGCCAAATTTTAACTCTACAAGAACCATAGGTCCTGGATACTGGACGCATTCTGCAAGTCAGCCTATTTGATGTACCTTGGTTCAAAATGTTTTGTACTATGGTGTACTGTTTTGACCAGTTAAAGCTTACAGGAAAGAGATGTTTAGTAGTATACTAGCATACCCATAACCCACTGGGTCATCGTTTTAGAGATATTTCCTTACTTAAACAGAGAAAGAGAATGACCACAGGTGGGCATAAAAACAGTGGGAATGGGAGAGACTTCTGCCTTCATACTGGCTTCCTCATTGACTTTTCTTGTAGGGAGCATTGGAAATGATAATCACATAATTGTGACTGACTGTAGCAGGGCAGCAGTACTGAAATAGCCACAATTTTGCCAAATCCCACAGGAGTTATAGATCATGGGATTTGGGGTAAATTCTTCCAGTTGGCTCGTCTGAGATAGATTGATTCAAAAATTGTCTCTATGATGCACAGTTTTGCCCAACTGAATGATAAAAAATCAAGCATATATGTGTTGTAGTAGTATGAATAAATTCATATTTATTCAGGACTCTTTGTTTTCAGGGGAGCCTCATTTCAGTTTTGGTTATAAAAGTTATATAGCTGAATAAATATGGATGATATGAAATAAATCTGAGACTTATGAAATCCAGTATTGAGCTATGGGTCTCCATATGACTCAATATAAGCCACATGGGTATGCTTCAGAAATAGAAATAAGATATTTGACCACAAATGACCAATAATCTACATTTGGGGATCAGGAATCTTTGGTCCTCCAGATGATGCTAAAACATTTTCCAGCATCTCTAGCCAACATGGCCAATGGAGTGGAATGCTGGGAGTTGTAGTTCAATAGCAGCTGAAGAACTTGAACTTAGAATAGAATAGAATAACAGAGTTGGAAGGGACCTTGGAGGTCTTCTAGCCCAACCCCCTGCCCAGGCAAGAAACCCTACACCACTTCAGACAAATGATTATCCAAATCTTCTTAAAAATTTCCAGTGTTGGAGCATTCACAACTTCTAGAGGAAGTTGTTCCATTTCTTTATCTCCCATTCAAGCAACTGTATTAATTCTATTTAATGTACCTTGGTGCAACTAATACTCATTTAATGGTTCACTCTTATAATTAAATCAGAATAATTGTAGTAATTACATCAGAAAATTATATATTATTTTCTGAAATTCTAAGAGTGGAATGTCAAGAAGAAAATTACCCTTAGAAATTATTACCACCAGTGCTTATTAAGACTTAGGTGACATAGTATGTGGAGATATAAATTCTCTTTTGCACAAAACCATGTTTTTACAGTCAAAATGTAAAATACATTGTGCTATCAGCAAAAACCTTGAGCTAGTTTGTGATTTCAATAAAAGATTCCAAGATTATGCCTTAAATGCCATGTATTAGTATTCTCTTGCTCTTCCTTTTCCTCTCCCTCCCTCCCTCCCCCCTCTCTCACATAAACACATACAAATGAAAACTGAAGGTTACATCATTTAAATATATATAAAAATAATTAATACTTTCTTATCATTTTGTGTTATGCTTTGAATATTCATATTTTGTTCTTTCAAAAATAGAAAATTCTGTTGTCCTTGGCTCATACTACATTGTTATGATAACTTGGAAAAAATAGTTTTGAAATTGTGAAGTACAATTTCAAGTGGGTGGAAATGGATTTCACCAGCTAAATTCAAAGCAAATACAAAAAGGAGGGGAAAATATGAAGAATAGCCTTTAATTGCCATTTCATTCTATTATTTTTCCACTGTTTTAACTCATAAATTCTCTTAGAATGTTTGAAGTATTTGGTACTGAGAAATTCCTTACATTTCCTTTCAGTTATCAGCATTTATTTGAGGATAACTATACAAGCTAACAAGAAAACAAAGAATTTAATATAGAAAGTTATTCTGAAGATCTCGTTCCCCCTGTCTTTTAAGTTATTCTCAGTGTATTAATGCCATACTGGATATAGAGAAGGGCTGGGGAACATTTCCATCATATAGCTTCCTGCCATTTGATGCTGAAAACACATAAAAACGTATTATTTCATACATCCATAAAACATTTACATGGCTTTTAGTTACCCAAAATATGCCTATTCCTGACAGAAATGCTTTCCTTGATCTTCTTTTTGTGCCATAGCCAAAACATCTGAAAATCCAGGTCTATGATTTGCCACCATCAGATATAAAAAACTATACTATTTGGTCTGACCCCTGTGAATTTTTAGATGTTATTAGCAGTGATGTAGATTTGGAAGAAAATTGCAACAAAGCAATATGGAGAAGGATCTCCTGCATTGAACTGAAGGGTCTGTTTTTACAACCAGCTTATTTAATTCTTTTTAAAATTTCTAGAGCAGTGTTTCACAACCTTGGCAACTTTAAGATCTGTGGACTTCATCTCCCAGAATTTCCCAGCCAGTCATGTTACAACTTCAGTTTTGGGAAGTCCACACGTCTTAAAATTGCCAAGGTTAAGAATCACTGCTTTGACTAAAATTCCACTGAACTCAATAATATTGATTTTTGCAGGCCCAAATGCTGTTTGAATGTGGTCTCTGAAAAGATGCTTTTACATATTCTGGATACAAATAAGTTAATAACTCAGACTTCCTTCCCTTTGATTTTTAGATTGGTTTCTATTACAGTGACATTATAACTTGATACAGTTTGCAAAAGTGCTGTAAAATAACCTCGCCCCCTCCCCCGCCACTTCTGTGTAGGATGATCATTTGGAAAATGAATCTATAGTAGCTTTGCTAAGAATACATTCAGTTTTCTTCTTTTAAAAAAGTTTGAAATTTAGGGAATGGTGCTGGAAAGAGCATTGTAATTAAGCAGGGGGATTTTGTTGGGAAGACCACAAAATATCAGGAAAGTTTAATAGTGGATGTAGGCGGAAATTTTCTGCGGCAAAAAAAAGGACTAAAATTAGCTTAAAGAGCAATCACACCAATATTAAGTATTAACTGCTGTCAGAGAATGTTGCTTTTTCTGTAAAATTTTATTTCTGCACTTAAAGTCTGGCTCAATTTAACTCCCTCCTCACGTTACCAACTTTTCTCGGCAAGCAAATTGAGAAAATCAGTCCAAGCGCTCTTTTAAATATAAAAAAATTCCCTGTCTTCTTTTGGAGGAGTATTTTCCCATCGTTTTCTTTTCTCTTTTCTCTTTTCTTGACTACCCTGACTGGATCGGCCTGTGGGTTTTTAAAAGATCTGACAGAAATTCATTGTAAGACACTGCTTCATATTTTTCCCTTACATTAAAAAGCATTAAAGTGAAAAGCTGGAGTACTTCTTGAATAACAAGTGAATGGATTACATTCCATTCCATGTGAATTCCACCCCATGGATATGCTTAGATGCAGCAAAGTAATTCATTGGATATGGCAGCACATATGATTAGTGGGGTCAGATGTGGGGTGAATTATAAGAGGCAATTGGGTAGAATTATGAAAACAATGGCTTATTGAGAGAACAAAGAGATTATTCTGTGAGTATGCTTTCTTTCTACAAAATTAAATTTATGGATTGGCCTTGTAAGTCTGTGCTTGCCTTCTAGAACCTTCTCCGAGATTTCTAAATATTTTTGAATATTTAGAATTTCTAAATATTTTATGACCGAGGGATTATGTTTCTTAAATCCCTGGGAAGGTAATTAGAAGGAGGATGTTTTGTTTGTCCTCAACACTACCACATTTTGGGCCATTTAAATTGCAAAGTGAGAGCATTTTTCTTCTATACTCAGTGTATAACCGTAGATATATAGATTTTTAGGTAATAATTTGACCTTAATTTGTGTGTGCACAGATCCATATCTAACTCTACTTACTTTCTAAATTTGAAATTGAAAAACTGAAGGATTTTCATTCTTTTTTCTCAGCCAGGCTAGCAGATGACTTTCCTCTCTGACTAGTTAAATACCTGATCTTCTACCTTCAGCATCACCAAGAACTTTACATGCTGGATAAACAAATCTTTAAAGTATCTTCTCCTCTTCTGCCTTTAGCATATTCCTCTGGATCATGTCCAACACCACTTTTCAGCAAACCTCTCATTATTGTCCTCCAACCAATATCTCTTCAGCAGTACAAACATTTTCCAATTTAATTCACCTTTACCAATAATCAGCACTATTCTTATTAAAACCATAGATTTTTACCTATTTATTACAGTTTAGTTGCTAATTATTGCTTCTATTCCAAATCTCCTTCTATCTACTTCCAAGAGTCTTTTCTAATGATTTTTCTCCCAAGGCCTACCTTCAAAACCCTATTTGCTGCCCCCTCCTTTTTCTGCTATGGAAACTAAAGTATCTCTACTGTTTACCTTAACAAATATATTTTGTGTCTGTTTTTTCTACCAGCAAAAGCTAACAGAAATCAGCATCAAACTTTGGTTTGAATCTCTTCATTGATGGCTACATGCATATATGATGAGCCATCAAAATCCATGAAAATTGCAGTTGTGTCACAACCACTATTTTAATATCAATATTAAAATCAGGTAGCAACCACTATCTCTCTGTCTATCTTATCTATCTGTCCACCCACCCACCCTCTCTTCTGTAGCAACTTTGGGGATGGCACTGAAAACTCAATTCTGGTCATTTTCTGGAGAAAATGCTATATCAAGCATTGATCAACCTTGTTGACAATATTTTGGAATGAACCTATGCCCAGAATTTTGTAAATGAGAAATAGGGACTACTAACAGATGGTTAGGATATATTTGTTTCAACTACTTGTCCACACTTGGGGGAGGAATTCTGATCCAATATCTTCCTAGACACAAATTTGTGAAATTATTTAGAACCGTGCTTATTTTTGTTAAATGTGTGAGAAATCTGGGTACTTGCATATTTCTTTTTCTGGAAAATATTTTGCATGTTCAAGGAAACAAAACAACCCAGAAAAGAAAACTCCAGGATCTCTTCTCCCCCCCCACCCCCAATATATGCTTTTCTTCCTGAAACAATCATTTGGCCATGTGTAGGTTTATGGAAAAGCTTAATATGACAATATTTTAGGGAAAAGATAATTTCTAACATCATTTCCACACTAAACATTTAGTGTAAGACTTCACTATATACATTTCAATTTATATGCCCAGGTTCCAGGGTCCAACATGCTAAGTATTAGGAATTCCATATTTTTTGAAACTTTTACTATTTACTCCAATTCTGAGTATTTCTACAGGAGACGAGCTGTTCAAAGATTTTGTTTCCTAACTGAGAAGCTTTTGACCATTCTGAATTACAATGGTCGAGAAAGTATGATTTCTGGAATTGTTTCTAGTTGCCTTACTAGCTGTGGTCTAAGAGACATCTGTATTTTCCTCTGTTTCATGAAGGAATGTGTTGCATCTGTGCCAATATACATTAATCTTGTCTATGTGTATTTATATGTATATTGCTGTGTGTTGTGTAAGCGCTTATATGTTGCTTCTGCATGTGTGAAAAAGAGTGTAACCATATGGGTGAATATGTTACCATTCATGTGTATTTCTGCTTTCATCTCATGTCTCTGTGTGTATCCTGGGAAAGATAGACAACCAGCAGGTGGTCTTTCAGTCACATGATCGACGAGGGAGGGGAGATTTAAAATGGAGCAGTTGGCAGCATTCTGAGTGGCAGTCCAAGAGCTTTCTCATTGGCTCATTTTTAAATTTGGTGTTCGTTTGGCTTGCTTCTCCTGGCAAATTTGAAATTTTCTTGAGGAGAGGTACCCTATTGATAGGCAGAGTCCCAAACCCCTTTAGATGGTTCATTTTGCCCATCAGTTGGAGAGAATAAATGATGCTAATTTTATTATACTTTGTGGCTATACCTTGTGGCCAGGTAACATGGGCATCTGATAATTTTACAGACAAAACTCTCTTTCATTCACAGCCTTATGTGAGATTGAGACAAAGAGAGACATAAGAATGCCTGGAAATTAAAAAGGCACCTTCCATTCTCTTCCCTTCCTTTTTCTATGGCTTAATTGCTATATTTGCTCTTGCTTCTTCATTACCGTGGTTACTTCTACTCCGTTTGTAGCACTGGAAGATGGCATTAAACAATCCACATACAATGCAGCACAAAACAATATTAGATAACAGTTGATACAGTACTTATTGCATTTCAAACAACAATAGTAGTAGTAAGAATTTTGTCTGTTTGTTTGTTTGCTTGCCACCCATCTGATCAGAGGCAACTCTAGATGGTTTATAACCAAGGTGAACAAAGATGGCAAGATGCAGAGCAAAATACTCATGGACAGAGATAGAGTCTTATATCACTCCATCATCCACCTCCAGTATAAAATGACTCTATCAGGGCCTCAGGCCAATTTGCAGAGCCAAGTCTTCAGGCCCTTATGGAAAAGGGTGGGTGTGGATTGCACCTCAAGGGGCATGATGTTCCATAAGGCATGTCGCAGCAGAAAAGGATATTCTGGACCCCACCAGCTGAACCTTCTTGATCAACAGGGTCCATCACATGACCCTTCTGTTGGCACAGATGGGGCGAGGCAATTCCAGTTTCTCAGGTAATCTGGAGGATTACCTTTCCATGTACCTTTCCATGTGTACAATGTGTATTATACTCTCCTTGCCGAAAGACTGTGTATATATTTCATCTGTTTTCTTTTTCTTAACAGAGGTGTCCATGGTCATTTCAATGGTAAACGTCCTTGGGCCTTGGGAGATGAGTGCATTGTTGAGCTTATGGCAGAGATTTTGGGTAAGAAAAGACCACTGTAAATGCTTTTTCTCCAACTTTATATCATAGAACTTTTCTTTGTAGATGTTTCTGGCCTTTTTTTCTGCTCTGATTGCTTCTCACTAAGCATGTGAAGTTAACACTGTATTTTAAAATGGTGAGGTGCAAAGATTTAATGCAGGCAACGCTATATGAGCAAATGTATGTCACTACACTAATTGAGTCTGGGTGGTGGAATTGCCATGAAGTACTTGCTCTAAAGGAAACTTGGCATCCCTACAAATATATATTCATGTCACAGTGAATCAATTATCATTCCTTTTGTTTACAAAGCAATGGTTGCCTGTTACATGATAATGTATTTCATTGCTTCAAGAGAACCAAATGCTTAATAGGGCAGAATATGATCTTTAAATGATTCAGAGATCACTTAGAGGCAAAGAAGGGATCTGGGCAGTGTAAATTGTTACTTGCAGAAGTCAGTCCCAAAGTGCTTTTTCAAGAGGCAATTGGACTTTCTGATTTTCTTTAAAGACATTTCGCTTCTCATCCAAGAAGCTTCTTCAGCTTTGACTGGATGGTGGGGAATGGAAGGATTTATACCACCTGGAGGCTACCCTCAGTATATAATAGAGCCTTCTTGGAGGCGACTTTAATGACTCGCTAAAGAATGCAAATGACCAGCTGTCTGCAAGGAGTATAAATCCTTCCATTCCCCATCACCCAGTCAGAACTGAAGAAGCTTCTTGGATGAAAAGAGAACCCTCGCACATGCCCAAGATGGCGACTCCCGATGGAGCTCCGGTTTTACGGGGGTAATGTCCTGACAGTTGGGGGTCCTTAAGGCCAATTACCCATCTATGGCCCATGGTGTGTTGAGAGGGCTGATTTGCCAATCCGATGGGAGCGTTTTTGGCTCCGGAAGACCTTCTAGGAGAGCAGTTTTGTGGCTTCGCTCTCTGAAACAGCTTATAATGAGACGGGCGGTGCTGGTGGGATTTGAGTCAGCGAATTTGAGCCGATAGCTTCGTGACAGCCGGCCCTACATTCATCAGAGGCTACCGGATGGATGGCGATATACGGCTGCGATGACTGTCTGGCACCCTGGGCTGACTTCGTTAGACCCTTGGCAAGATTGGAGGTTGCCTGCAGAGGCCAGCAGTGGGCGAAATCAGCGCGGAGGAGGCCGATGGCGGTGGCAGTTTAAAATTCCAAAATGGCGCCCGAAATAGCAGTTACAGTTGGCAGTTACAGGCAGCAAAAACCAAAGCAATTTAGAGACCAAAGAGGCCTCAGAAAGGAGAATAGGGACCTTTCTTATTTATTTTCAACTGATCTCCTGGGCAATGGAAAGATGCCAATCCTTCCATTGTTGGGCCAGCTCTGGATTACCTCCCAGAGGCCTCCCCCCTCTCTTTCTATGGAGGGGGGGTTAAACCTTCATGCATAAAAGACCCAAAGAAAGCTAAGGAGATTAGAAATGATTGTTATGTCTATCATGGGGGCTTTGCTTCTACAAAGTGACTGCCTTATTCCATCTCCCCTCCTGTATTTTTATCTCCTATCGCCCTTTTATGACCGGATATTCGGCTTTTTTGTGAATCATTTGCTATCCAGGTTTGTTGTTTCCTGTATATCAGGATGAGAATTTCCTTACTTTTATTTCATCTGAGTCTCCCTGGATTTTCGCCTACTATATATATTTCCCACAGACTATCCGTATCTCTAATCTCAAGGATTGGCTATTCCATCTATGCCTAGGTACAACATTGAAAGAACAGGACTATAGCTGCTGTTTTTCTCCCTTATATCTGGTTGCCGTGAGAGGGTGATCGATGTTCATATCTGAGTTCAAAATGGCTCTTTCTACCGCTGATATGAGAGTTCAGCGGGACTAAAATGACTTGTACCTCTAATTGATACTCTCTCCACAGGACCCTGTAAAACTTGGACATGCCTACCAGCTATAGACTATCTAGCTACAAAATGTACTCATTGGGAGAACTCCTCAAACTGCGAGATGCCCCCCCTCGCAGGTCTGGCCCTCTTCTTTATCGAGGGCCTATCTCGATGACGGACTTTGGAGTCCGGAGAGATGGCATACAGCAAAAAGAGGGTTATGGGGTTTTTTAGGGAAATTTCTTAATAAGGTTTTAAGGGATTCTGGGAGGGGGGTAGATTACGTGGGTTCGGGGGAAGACCCGCGGGGGAGGGTATCTGGGCCAGCCGTAGGGCGTGGCATGGGAGGTGTGAACTCTGGGGTCAAGGAGATGATTAGATCTTATGATACAGATGCCCATAACATCGATACTGTAGGTGGGAGGGGCAGATATGGCGGGAACAGGGGGCCACATCATCCTACGGGAGTGCGTCCTCGCTGTTTACAAGCGGTGGCGCGCTCCGACCCTCAAAGCTCTTCTCGTTCCCCAGGTTGTACGGAACCTCGGGCCCCAGGCCTTCGGCTGTTGCTGTGCAATGCCAGGTCCGTGGTAAATAAAGCCCCCCTCATTTGTGATCTTATTCAGGAGGGGGGTGCGGACCTGATGGGTATTACGGAGACCTGGTTGGGCAGGAAGGGGGAGCCCCCCTTGTTGATATGTGCCCACCAGGTTTCCGTGCTTTCCATCAACCAAGGTCTCAGGGGAGGGGCGGAGGGGTGGCGGTTGTTATTAACGAAGGTCTTGGACCAAGGGAGGCCACTGTTCCTCAGACGGCTGGATGTGAGTCCCTTCTTGTGAAGTGGGGTCATAGGGTGCAGTTGGGCTTGCTAGTCACGTACCTGGCTCCCTGCCATGTGGCAGCAGCCCTGCCTGAGCTGCTTGATGTTATAGCCGCAGTGGCTGTTGACACCCCCAGGCTTATGGTCATGGGGGATTTTAACCTGTCATCAGTTGGCGAGACATCTGAGGTGGCTCGGGAGTTCATGGCTTCCATGACGGCTATGGACCTGAGCCAGTTAATTTATGGCTCTACTCACATGGGGGGACACACACTGGACCTTGTTTTTGTCTCTGGACAGTGATTGAGTGATCTCGAGTTAGGGGATATAGTGATTGAACCCTTGTCATGGTCAGATCACTCCCTCCTTCGCCTGGACCTTTGAACCGCCACACCCCGCCGCAGGGAGGCGGAACCGACCAGGTGGTTCCGCCCCAGGCACCTGATGGATCCTGAGAGATTCCAGATGGAGCTTGGGCCATTTCCTGAGGTTCTAGCACACGACTCGGCTGAGGACTTAGTGGCCGCCTGGGATAGGGCGGCGGCTGATGCTTTAGACCGAGTCGTGCCTTTGCGACCTCTGACCCGGCGCCGGTCTCACCTGGCTCCTTGGTATACTGAGGAGCTGAGGGAGATGAAGCGCCGGAAAAGACGCCTAGAGAGCAGTTGGAGGGCTAGTCGTTCTGAATCCGACCGAACACTGGTAAGATCTCATATTAAGAATTACCTAGTGGCGATAAGAGTAGAGAAGAGTAACTACTTTTCTACTCTTCTTGCGTCATCAGATAATCGCCCAGCCGCCCTGTTTAGGATGACCCGCTCTCTGCTCCATCAAGAGACGCGGGAAGACCCCTTGGAGGGTAGAGCTGAGGATTTTGTACAATATCTGTATGACAAAATTGCTCAGATCCGTGAACAGCTAGACTCTGACTGGATTGATCCAGAGGAGATGACGGGCAGGTCCTAAGAATATTATTTGGGAAGAGTTTGATCCTGTGACTCCCGAAAGCGTGGACAGGATACTGAACAGACTAAATGCGACCACATGTTTATTGGACCCGTGTCCATCCTGGTTGGTACTGGCCTCCCGGGAGGTGACACGAGGCTGGCTCCAGGAGATTATAAATGCTTCTTTGAGTGGGGGTGTCTTTCCCACCGTCTTGAAAGAGGCAGTGGTGAGGCCCCTCCTCAAGAAGCCCTCCCTGGATCCAGTTGTATTAGCAAATTATCGTCCTGTCTCCAACCTTCGCTTTGTTGCAAAGGTTGTTGAGAGTGTGGTTGCACGACAACTGCCTCAGTACCTGGATGAATCGAATTATCTAGATCCGTTCCAGTCGGGATTCAGGCCCGGGTACAGCACAGAGACAGCATTGGTCGCATTGGTTGATGACCTCTGGAGGGTTCGGGACAGGGGTTGCTCCTCTGTCCTGGTCCTACTAGACCTCTCAGCGGCTTTTGATACCATCGATCATGATATCATGCTGCACCGGTTGGAAGGGTTGGGGGTGGGGGGCACTGTTCTACAGTGGTTCTCCTCCTTTCTCTCTGACCGGTCACAGTCTGTGTTGACAGGGGGGCAGAGGTCGACCCCGAGGCCTCTTATATGTGGGGTGCCACAAGGATCGGTCCTCTCGCCCCTTCTATTCAACATTTATGTGAAGCCGCTGGGTGAGATCATCCGTGGTTTTGGGGTGAAGTACCATCAGTACGCTGATGACACCCAGCTGTACATCTCCACCCCAGACCACCCCAATGATGCCCTCGAGGTGATGTCCCGGTGCCTGGAGGCTGTACGGATCTGGATGGGGAGGAACAAACTCAGACTCAACCCATCCAAGACCGAGTGGCTGTGGTTTCCGTCGTCCCGATATAGTCAGTTGGCGCCATCTCTGACTATTGGGGGCGAGTCGTTGGCCCCCACAGATGGGGTTCGCAACTTGGGCATCCTCCTGGACTCACGGCTGTCTTTAGAAGAGCATATGACGGCCGTGGCCAGGAGGACTTTTTATCAGGTTCGCCTGATTTGCCAGTTGCATCCCTTTCTGGATCGGGACTCGTTGCGCACGGTCACTCACGCCCTTGTCACCTCATGCCTGGATTATTGTAATGCTCTCTACATGGGGCTCCCCTTGAGAAGCACCCGAAGGCTCCAACTGGTCCAGAATGCGGCCGCGCGGGTGGTAATGGGAGCAATGTGGCGCTCTCATGTAACCCCCCTCCTGCGCGAGCTGCACTGGCTCCCAGTGGTCTTCCGGGTGCGCTTCAAGGTTTTGGTTACTATCTTTAGAGCGCTCCATGGCTCAGGACCAGGGTACTTACGAGACCGCCTCCTGCCACCAATAGCCTCTCAACGACCAGTTCGCTCCCATAGAGAGGGACTCCTCAGGGTGCCGTCGGCCAAACAATGTTGACTGACGGCCCCCAGGGGGAGAGCCTTTTCTGTGGGGGCACCTACCATCTGGAACGGGCTTCCCCCGGAGTTACGAAACATCCAAGACTTACGCATATTCCGCCGTGCCCTGAAAACATTTCTATTCCAACAAGCTGGTCTGGCCTAACTCTCCCTTTTAAATTGGCTTTTAAATTGGCTTTTAAATCAGGTTTTAGACCTCTTTTAGATAAATTTGGATGTTTTAATCTTTGAGCCAAATTACTTAATCTGTTTTTTAATAGTTTTTTAACTTCTATATGTATTTGTAATTTATTATGGCTGTTCACCGCCCTGAGTCCTTCGGGAGTAGGGCGGTATACAAATATGAAAAATAAATAAATAAATAAATAAATAAAAGTGAAATGTCTTCAAGGAAAAACCAGAAAGTCTTTTGCCTCTTGAAAAAAGCACCTTTGGGACAACCACGACCTGGATGACTGAGAATCTTCATAGACCTTTTGCAGAAGTCAGTATTTCTCTAGGAGATACACAATCAATTCTTAACACTAGTCACAAAAGCAATAGATACCCTCTCCAGAGTATCTATGTGGAATTGCACTGGACAGTTCTAGCATAAATTATTGTACTGTGAGTGACATGAAAATGCATTATCTCTACAAATGTATATTATTGTGAATGTGGATAATAATTATACTGATTGTAAAGTCTATTGTTTTGTCAATTAAATTTTGTATGAAGGTGTTAGTTGTCTTATCATATTTAAATTAAAGGAAATATTCTCCTTTCAAGAGATGTGGGGATATTTCTTAAATCATCTTTGCTCTATATCAGCAGAATATGTGTCTGCTTTACTGAGTTAAGCGCTGAACTTCCAAAACTCATCTTCTTTCTTGGGTTTACCTGGGAAAGCCCTGGTTATAAAATGGATAAACTGAAGGGCACATTTTCGAAAATAACAGCTGAATGTTTTTTCTATTCCTTTCCATAAGTATGCTTTTATACACATTGTAAAATGGACATACCTGAACAAATAGAAAAAGAATCTGGTTCCGTTTTGTTTCATGATTGGCCAGTTAAACTGTAAGCAGTACCATGAGTGTGGTTTAGCTATAATTTACATATTTGCTGTAAAATAGTAACAGAGAGAATTATTCAAGAGTGTTGGAAAAAATGCCTATAATAAAAGAAAGAGCATCATGTTCTTTTCTTTATTTTAGGATTTTTTTTTTCTCTTGGTAGTCGTTTGAAGTCACTGGCTGTCATATAGCAATAATTTAGAGAGTTAAGAAACAGAAGAAAATACCTAATTCCAAATGCATCATGGAAACATCCTTGATTAATTTTGGTTGCCTACCACATTCCTTCAATCTGTATTTAATATGCACCTATTAATAGTCTTCCTAATAAGCTTTCCATTTATCAATAGATTCATATATATATTATAATTGCTGTAGAATTAATTAATTCAGACCCTTTCCTAAAGAGCAAATAATATATATGTAGTGGATGGATGCATTTATTTTGTGTATTCATATATTATTGTAATTTGCATTGGACTTTTCGCTTGTTACACAGAGCAGCACAAAAAAATACAGCAACAAAAATAAAATATTAAAACAAGAACAAATGAAAAATAAAAAAGGTGCAGATATCAGGCACTTTTCAATCCTTGAATGTCCTCTGGAACAAAATTGTTTACTAATTTCTGCAAAACCATTAATCGGCATTAATCTAATGCTAATTAGACCCAAAAAAGAGGCTCTTCCAAAGTATATGGGCTACAGCTGGAAAGCTTTGCTTATAAGTCCTTGCTCTGTTGACCTCACATAATTAGGGAACTGCCAGAAAATGTTGGTAAATATTACATGCTGGGTGAATCAGATTTGTCATTTTTTTAGTCCTATAACTAGCTAAGTACCAAGCCATATTAAAACTAGCATTTTTAATTCCACCCAGAAATTTATTAGCATCGATGCAGATAACACAGAACAGGTGTTACATATTTGTGGCAGCCCTCATTCTCTATCATATGAAGTATTAAATTTTGTGTCTTCTGATTTTTCTTGAAAGATTGTCCTAGATAGAGCACACTGACGCGATCCAAACATATAATAGTCACCAGACGAGCAGTGTTGCTAGACCACTCTCTTCAAGTCCACTAGACAGATTTGGGCAAAGATGCCCTTGGCCAAGGCCTTTACCTGGCTACCTAGGAACAGCTGGACTAGAATACCACTCCATGAAGAGTTATCACCAGAGTGGCAGATAATCCTGCCCATACAGCAACTTGGCTTTACTGGAATTAGAAAGTAATAGGCTTCAGCCTATTTTGTCTCAGAGACCTCAACCATCTTCAAGCACTGAGTCAGGACTATCACAGCATCTCTGGCCCAACCTATGTAGAAATTTGAAATAGATGAGATCTCACTCTGAACCAATGAATAACCTCTCAGTAGTTTCGTGTAGATGTTAAAAAATCAAGTGAGCACACAGCCAGCCTGATTTCTCTTCCTATAATGCTACTAGATGGAACTGCCCATTCAGGAAGAAGTGAAACCACTGAAGCCCAATGTCCCAATTCCCATTGATTGCAGGAAGTGCAAGAGGGTACCATGATCAATGGTGTCAAATATTAATGAGGTGCCTGTTGGGATCAGGAGGAATGTATTCCTCCTCCAGGCCCCAATGAAAATAATCATCCTGAGCAATGGTGGGCTCCAATTTTTTTAACCACTAGTTCTCTGCTCTAATGACTGGCTGGGTGGGCGTGGCTGGATGGGTGGGTCATGTGACTGAGTGGGCATGGCCAACTGTACGTCACTTGTGTGGGTGGTACCTGTATGGGACAGGCAGGGTTGGGGAGGGAATACAGGAGGCTCTGGTGAGGTGGGGTGAGAGGAAAGAAAGATCCAACGTGTGTGTGTGTGTGTGTGTGTGTGTGTGTGAGAGAGAGAGAGAGAGAGAGAGAGAGAAACTGCATCAAGCTAGACTGGGTAAGCTGGACCCAGACACTTCCTGGGTCCCCTCATCCCAAAAGCAGCAACCTTGCACTCTTCCCTCTCTGCTAGCCCCCTTCTTCACATGGGATTGCCCAGCAGCGGAGATGGAGAGGGAGAAGGGGGCAGCGGTAGCTGCTAGCATTGAGAGGAGAATGCCACACAGAAACAGAAGCACACAGAAACGCCACCCCCCTTTTTAGGCCATTTTCAGGTTGATTTTCAGTCCGATTTTGGGTGGAAAAACGGGCCAAAAAACAGGTGGGGGCAGGGCCAGCTGGTGGTCCGATCTGCCAGTTCTCTGAACAGCGCAAAATCAGAGCAACCGGTTTGGGCGAACCGGTCCAAACTGGCAGCAACCCACCTCTGATCCTGAGCCCGTAATACTATATATACATCCCATGCTCATTCTGACTGAAAGTGGTTCACAATTCATTTTGGGGATAATCTATAAATGGGGCTCCACCACCTTCTCATCATTTCTTAAAATAGCAGTGGTTGGTCCAGGGAAGGCTTTTTGAGAGAAGGCACAGTACCACTGTCTCATTTAAACTGGAATGCAGTAATTTTTGTCTCAAAAGTGTTGGCCGTCTCCTAGCCCCAGCCTATCATATTTCTCAAGGCACCAGGAGAGTTATAGATCAAGATGATAGAGTTCTTCCTACAGTGTATCTTCTCCACTCTATTGGAGTCCACAGCCTAAAAAGAAGACATTTCAGGGACTTTATCAGATTCTGTCAATGTAATATGAAACAAATCATAGTGGTCAGGCAGAAGGTCTTCCTGTCCATCCTTTCATAATGGGGAGATGGAAAACTTTAAACAAAGTGTTTGGATGACATTCCGCCTGTACACGAAGATCAAAGAAGTGCGAGCATCTTAATATACTTCATATAAATTTTAATATACAGGTAGTCCTTGACTTACAACAGTTCATTTAGTGACCATTAAAAGTTACGATGACATTGAAAAAAGTGACTTATGACCGTTTTCACATTTATGACCATTACAACATCCCTTTGGCCTCTTGGTCATAATTCAAATGCTTAGCAGCTGCTTCATATTTATGACAGTTGCAGTGTCTGGGTGTCATCTGATTATCTTTTGTGACCTTCTGACAAGCAAAGTCAATGGGGAAGCCAGATTTACTTAACAACATTACTAATTTAACAACTGCAATGATTCACTTAAGAAATGTGGCAAGAAAAGTCATAAAATGGGCCAAAACCCACTTAACAATTGTCTCACTTAGCAACATAAATTTTGGGTTCAATTGTGGTTGTAAGTTGAGGACTACCTATATATGATACGATATAGATCTGAACATGAGTTTGTATTCTGTGCTTAGTCAGATTTACTTTTTGTCTTTCTACACTCACACTCCAGGCAGTGCTTCCACCATTTTGTCACCTGGAGATCCCAAGTTAACCAAGGATCTACCTGGTTCACAAAGAGAGGGTTCTTTGAATGCTTGTTGGTCCCTGACCTATGAATCATGACTTAGCATTGTGTATTTAAGGCAAGAGGAAAGGTGCTGTGCACTTTGAAGACATGTTAGTTTTTATTTTGGAAGATCTGGTTTGGCTAAAATATATAACTTAATCCCAGAAGAGATCAAACAGGTTTCTATCTTTATTTTTACTTTATTATTATTTTATCTTGGTTTGGCTGGACTTTATATTTTATGTCATTTTGTTTTAGTAAATTGTTCCCCGTATTTTAAGACTTCCTATGGATGTTTTTTTTATATTCCTATAGTATATCATGTAAGCCACTGACAGTCTCTTAGGTTGTGATGGGCTAGAAATGGAATACATAAGTAAAGTTCTGAATAAACGATATGGTCACAGGGAAGGCAATCCTTACATCCAGTCCTATCATCATCATCACCATCATCATATCCCCTTATACAATAATGGATAACCATGAGAATCCCCGGTCATTGTACTACTGTCTCTTACATCACATCTAATTTAACCTGTGCTGACCCAGCCTTGGTAGAAGCAAGAGACAGACTCCTTGTCACGAAAAAACCCTCTTAATTTACCTCTTGTGAATTAATTGCATTTACCCACCGAAAAGTCCAGGCAATAGTCCTTCAAGGAGTTAACTGCAGTTACAGACCTTATCAGTTCCTTGTGATAATTGCAAGGCCGTGAACTCTCAGCCAAAAGGCTGCAAATTGAGTTCTGGCAAACACTCTTTGTGGCACGAAAGACAATGAGCAAAATCTTCAGAAATATGAACTGTTGTCTCCTGCGACAACCACTCCCCTTTCCTTCTATTTATTCCCCAGCCAGGGAGGGGCCATTCAGTGTCCATGTGTGCTTTGTTTCCCGAGTCGACTCCTTGTTCTCCGTTGCTCACCTCTTCTAACTGTTCTGCACATACGTGCATCTGGAACAGGCACCAGCTGTTCTTCCTCCTCACTCATATCAGCCTCCAAAGGCCCTCTCCGGTGAATGGGAAATGTCAGACGGCCCTGACTCTATCTCTGCTTGTGACGTAGAGCATCCATGAAAGCCTTCCCCAGACTCAAGCACTGGCCCAAGTTCCTTCCGAACTTCCTCATTGTCCAAGTCACAACATAACCTAGTTTGTCTTATGTTTATGGCTGCTGTATTATGCATAGCTGAGTGTCCCAACCTTTCTTGGGCTGCTTGTTTTACCTAGAGAATCAGATCTGCTCCATCTCTATGGAGTTATGTCCTACACACAGTTCACTCCTGCAGTACAATAAGGTCTTCAGAAAGGCTTTTGTTGCCACTGTCCATTTTGCAAATAAGGACAAATCGGGGTCCACAAAACAGCAGTGCTGCCTGGGAGGAAATCAAAGCACAGAGAGCAGCATAGCAACAAACAAAGCAATTACTGGCTGTGAATGTAACAGGAGAAAATGTAATGTAAAATCTGCCAGACAGCCAATAAATCTGTTTTTTACACATTGCTTGTTCCTTTGGTCAGGCAAAAAAAAAAAGAAAAAAAGAAAAGAAATCTGTTTTTTTTTATCCGAGTTTTGCAGTGAAACATAATGTCACTTCTGAAGCAAAAGGATAAAAAAAAGTTTCCTCATGCAATACTAGATACAGCTTTCATATATTTTTCCAGCGCACACTTCTTTGAATATGAGTGGACTTCTATAATTTGGAGTGGCATGTATATTATTGTTGTAATAGTTTATTATTTCATTGTTTATGGCACAATCAGCCATATGTTCAGGCTGAATTTGGCGTTTCTGTCCACCTATCAAGCCCTTCCCAATGCTGCTGGTTTTCCAGTGGTGTTTCAGATATTTTGAGATTGCACCCAAAACCAGTACTATTGGTATTACCTTTGCTTTCTTTTGCCACTGTCATTCTATTTCTTATCGTTATCATTATCATTGATGGTGGTTATATTTTTATTTATTGTGTTTGTTTTCAAAACAGCACTTGAGTCCATTTTCCGCCTCAGCACAGACTGTGAATTGAATAGTGTCTTTTCAACCATTTGTAATTTCTTGGTTTGAGAATCATATTTTAATTTGGGGCTTTATTTCTTAACCCAGATTTGCAGACACAATACCATTAAATTTGCTGATCTCTTAGTGCTACCATGTACCATCTCCCCCCACCCTTCCACAGGGTGGTTATTTTCCATTCTCCTGCCCCCAGTGGTTTTTTACATCTAAATTCCAAAGAGTGGTTTGGCATTCATCTTCCAAGCTTATTGTGGCAAATTTCACTTTTACTGATTTTACAGCAGATTAATAAACTCTCTCTCATTTCTCCCCATTTTCACAATGGGAACAAATTATCTTTTCAAGAATTCCAAATTGTGATGCCATTATACCAACCATCTCAACTGGATAATTACCAGATATTTTGCCTTTAGGCAAAAATTAAAAAAAAAAAAAAAGCAAGCACAGGATAAAACTTGATTAGAATATTCTCTGCTCACTGTGGTATTTTTCAATAAATGTTCATTTTCATTTAATAGGATGCAACTTATTTACCTGAAAGGAGGGTGTTTGGTTTGTTTAATGCACTTGTCATATAGAAATAAACTAATTTAAGTAGTTTTGTTGTTGATACTTAACATTTTACAGAGGAGGAGGAGAAGGAACGGCTGGGTCTGGTTCCACAAAACAGTGAATATTGTCTCTCATGGGATTTATTCAGGAACAGAATAAAGGCTGTAAATAGCATTTCTTTTTGCCATTTAAAGGTTTGTGGCTCTGTAATACCTGGCTTTTTAAATGAGCACACATTTTCTTTTAAACGAAGGCTGCAATTGTTAAATGCATTGTGAAATACAAACTCAAGGTCGTTGAAGGCCCGGGCCCTCTTAGTCCATTTTCCACCTCTAGTTAATATGCTGAGCAATGTAAGGAGGAAATAGCATTTTGTGGGGCTCCCCCTCCCCTCTTCCTTCTGCATTTTATTAATGTACTATAACCTCGCCAGTATTATCTTCTGATGGGATGAAATTATCCCATTTCTCATTTCCTACACTTGTATTCGGTGACTATAATGAATACTTTCCAAAGTTACATAGAAGTAATGACCAAAGGCTGGTGTGTATCTGTGTGTCTGTGTTTTCCTTCACAAAGAAGATTTATAAGAAGGACATCTGGGTATTTAGGCTGTCCATGAATTTTTTTGTGGATGAATAATGAGATCAAGGGAACAAACTTTATTTTGTCTACTGGACACTTGTTATTGAATATTGTAATAGCTTAATTGGATCATAGAAATATTACTTCCAAAATGTGGTGCGGACTGTGAGGCATCACCATTTTCCTAGGGCATACATAAACTGTTTTGTTGTCATGGAAATCTGATAAAATGCTTTTAATAAATGTATCATTGTAAAGAAGCCCACATGAAAAATGTGATGTCATATTCAATATAGGATATTGGCGGACTTCTGAAGGTGAACTTCAGATTAACCATTTCTTTCTCAGCTGTGCTTTATTCTGTAAATGACAGAAAGTAGTTTTCCTACTCGCTGTTCAGACACTCCTCAGACTGGGTTACGATCACTCTCATTTGCACTGCTGAGTGTCAATCAAATCCCTCTGGAGCCGGATCCTCCTCACTTCCTGCTCCTTCCTCAGACTTTTTCACTCAGCCATTGCAAGTGCATTGAGTGTCTGCTACTCCTTTTAAAATTATTACTTTTTCTAATTTTGTCCTTTGTAATTTGGCTCAATTTTAAATTCTTTTGGCTGTGGAAGTGCTGCGCTTTATCTGCCTTCACCTGGGTGAAGTTTTAAGCGCATTTTCGGCGGTTTGGGGCTCCGGCCGCCGTTAGCGGTCTGGCTTGGCTGGCGGCTAATTTCTCTGCCTTTTTCGGCCGCCATTTGCCTCCAGTCATTGCGCGAGGCTTCGGATCGAGTTAGCGGCCATAGAACTTAGCGGCTTGAGTCCCTGCCGGCTGGCATACTCATTAGCCGTTTTTGGAGCGTTTGTGACCGCCCCCTGCGTGCAGCTTCAGTCCGGCCGTAGGCGCTTTGTTTCGCCTGGCTTAGGACTCGTGGGAGCTCTCCTAGCGTGCCGCCATTTTGGAGACCAGACATCGCCGCTTCTTGAGCTGCTTCGGGGGCACAGCGACCTGGGCTTTGGTTTCCAGGGTCGCTAGGTGGCTTGCAGGTTGGGACGCTGTCCTGCTCATACCTGTGCTTTCCAACTATCTGCAGTGGCGTGCCTGAGGATATCAAGGGAAGTACATATTCTTTAAATTTGATTATATTTTTATAAAAAAAAAAAAGAATTTGATTGTTTGGCTGTTGCCTCGTTATATCTGAAGCCCCTTTCTTGTAAAAAGTTGTTTGAATCACCTTAATTTTTTAAAAAATAAAAAAAATAAAAATAAAAAAAAATAATATATATATATAATCTTAATTAATTCATTATATTTAGAAATTAATAACTGTATATTTACAAACTATTGTTAATAATTGTTGGGGCTATTGACTGTGATTTCATGGAGGACAGGGAGGCAGTCGCTCTTTCTTCAGACTTGGACAACAGTCCTTCTCCCTCCCCAGTACCTTCCCCTAAACAGCTCAGGGGGAAAAAACCTAAAAACCCCAAACAGGGGAAGTCCTCCAAATCTGCCACTGTAGACAAGGATGCCCAACGTAGGCACAAGGCGCTAGAAAAGCAGTTTGCCAAGGCCAGGCAACAGGTTCAAGAACCTTGTCAGGGGCCTATGGAGGAGGATTTAGGCCTGGAAGTGGCTCCTGTCCCCTCGGCCTCCCATACCATTGATACTTTGGCTAGTGGGCTAAGGGAGGATTGCCCATCTATTTCTCAGGGGTTTCCACTGTCGGCTACTAATCAGCCCTGTGCTAGTGCCAGGTCACGCTCATCCAGCTTTGCTAGCCACCTTTCTCAGGCTTCTAGGTCTGCTCCTGAAGCTACATTTACACCCACTGCAGCTGGTCTCCGCCCTGAGGCGGGTCCTGTGTTTGCTCAGCCTGTAGATTTTCAGTCCTTTTTTTCTCAGGCTATGTCCCATATGTTCCAAATGGGGTTACAGCAATCCACTGGTGCCTTCCCTGGCCCAGTTTGTCCTCCTGCGCCTGCTTTTCATCTGCATCCTCCTAGTACACATCAACAACAACGCCAATCTGTTTCCTGTGGTCCTGTGTCGGAATCAGCCCGGGAGGACGATTTCCCAGATGACTTTGAGATGTCGGAGGATGAAGAGGAGATTCAGGATAAGCCAGCTTTCCCAGGCCTGTTTAAGCCCTCTTTGTTTCGCTCTTTGCTTCGCAAAGCAAAAGCGGCCACTAACATGGATTCCACCCCTCTTCAGGGTTCTACTTCATCTGTTCCAGCAGGCCCTAACAGTCATTTGTTTAATCTGCCTCAACCTGATGAGGACTTTGTTCCGTGCCCTGACCTTTTCTGCCAGGTCATCCAGAAACCTTGGGACCGCCCCGCTTCTTTATCTGGTCCGAATTCGTTTGATCGAAAGCTTTATGCCTCGGCTCCTGCGCTGGATGCACTTCTGCAGTTACCTACGGTTGATGATCCGGTGGCTAGCCTCACTTCTTCTTCCATCCTGGTAGGTGAACCGGGGGATGGCCTCAAGTTTGAGGACAAACGGGCCGAGATGGGCTTCCGTAAGACGCACCAAGCTGCTGCTTGGACCATTCGGGCAGCGACCTCGTCATCCTTCTTTAACCGTGCTTCGCTGGTGTGGTTGCGTCAATTGAAGGAACGGCTCCCTCCTGAAGACGCGCGATTGCAACAGGATCTAGCCAAACTTGTTGCAGCTGCTGAATATTCGGCCGACGCATCTTTGGACGCGGCTAAGTTCGCTTCACGTGCGCTGGCATCGACGGTGTCCTCAAGACGTCTCTTATGGCTCCGTAACTGGAGAGCCGACGCCAAGTCCAAGTGGCGCCTGACTGCTGCTCCTTTCAGGGGCCCTGCCTTGTTCGGATCATCCCTGGATTCCGTACTGGTGGAGAACAGGGACAAGAAGAAGGTGTTGCCTACTTCCTTTCGCCGCCAGGACAGACGCTACGTACCGTATAGCCGACAATCCTTTCGGCAGGACCAAGGCGCCGGTGGCGCCTCTTATTACTGGTCTTCGCAATTCCAGTACCAGCCATCTTCAGACAGGGCGTCCTTTCGTGAACGTGGTCGCCGACAGTCCAACTTTAGACGACCCTTCAAGCAGTCTGCTAGCCGCTTCGCCAGGCGTAGAAAGTGACTCACCGTTCCCGGTCCCGATCGGTGGCAAGCTCCAGGCTTTCTCTCACCTGTGGACAGCTACCACCTCGGATGCCTGGATTGTCCAAACTGTCACCGAGGGATTACGTTTGGAATTCACCACAATGCCACAGGACTTTTATGTTCACTGCCCTTGGCCGCTTCAGCCGGAGAAGCGATCTCTTCTGTCGCTCGAAATTTACCATTTGTTGCAGATTCAGGCCATAGAACAAGTTCCATCGCACCAACTCAAAACCGGCTTTTATTCAACGCTGTTCCTGGTCCCGAAGAGCTCGGGCGATTGGAGAGGCATTTTGAACCTACGACGTCTCAATCAACACATCGTATACCGTCGGTTCAAAATGCATTCCCTCAAGTCTCTGCTCGGCTGCATCCGACGGGGGGATCTGATGCAATCTGTAGATCTAAAGGAAGCGTATCTGCACGTGCCCATTCATCACTCGCACAGGAAGTACCTCAGGTTTGCGTTTGGAAACCACCACTTCCAATATAGGGCTATGCCGTTTGGCCTTTCGTCCGCTCCGAGGACCTTTACAAAGTTGCTAGCGGCTGTAGCAGCGTCGCTCAGAGAGGTTCCTGTTCGTCTGGCATGTTACCTCGACGACATTTTGATACTGTCATCTTCTCCAGAGCAGGCGACCCACGACCGGAAGTTAGTACTTCAGACCCTTCAAGACCACGGGTTCACTTTGAATCTTGCCAAAAGTCACCTGATTCCCACGTCTCGTATTCTGCACCTCGGAGCAACGATAGATTCGGGCCTCTGTGTGGTCTTCCTGTCTCCAGACAGACAAGTAAGCATACGGAAACTGGTGTCTCAAGTCTTACTCCACAAATCTGTGACCTTACTGACTCTCTCCCAGCTTCTGGGAAAATTAATATCATGCATAGACATTGTCCCGTGGGCGCGTTTCCATCTTCGTCGCCTTCAATGGTTCCTGCTCCCTTACCAGAGACAAGGGCGAGCAGAGTCTCTTCTCAAGGTAACAGTTCCAGCTCTTGTGCGCCTTTCCCTGAGGTGGTGGTTGTCTCCGGCTCTCGACAAGGGCTCCCCCTTCCTGGAACCAGCTCGGATGGTATTAACCACGGATGCAAGTCTGCGAGGCTGGGGGGCGCATCTCAACCGTCAGTTAGCCCAAGGCGTGTGGTCGTCGAAGGAACTGCTACACAACATAAATTGGCTCGAGCTCAGAGCGGTCCGTCTCGCTCTGATGCACTTCAAACACCTTGTATATCGCCAGGATCTTCTGATTCTAACGGACAATGTGGCCACCAAGGCCCATATCAACAAACAAGGCGGGACCCGCTCCTGGACTCTAATGCAGGAGGCGGAGCGTCTTCTGTCGTGGGCGGAACTCCACCTCTCGTCGATAAAGGCCGAACACATTTCGGGGACTTTGAATCGAGAAGCAGATTGGCTCAGCAGAGACCAAATAGATCACGCCGAGTGGAGGTTGGATCCCGGCCTGTTCCAGGACCTGTCCAGGAGGTTCGGTCTGCCCATTGTGGACCTGTTTGCGACGGCTCAGAACACTCAACTGCCGAGATTTTTTTCCCGCTACCCGGCTCCAACAGCGGAGGGTCTAGATGCACTTTGGAGTCAGTGGCCCCGGGGACTTCTTTATGCCTTTCCTCCCCTTCCTGTCATCTCCAAAGTCATTCGGAAGGTTATTCAAGAGCGGGCGAATCTTCTGCTGGTAGCGCCGTATTGGCCTCGTCGAGAGTGGTTCGCAGACCTCAAGAACTTGTCTGTCGAACCACCGTGGAGGATTCCACCCGACAAGATTGTGCTAACTCAAGGGGCCATCCGTCATCCAGAACCAGAATGGCTTCGATTAGCCGTGTGGCATTTGAGCGCATAAAGCTCTTCAAGGACAACTTGTCTGATGACGTCATTTCTATTATTCAGGCAGCTCGAAGACCATCAACAATTCGAATTTATGATGCTTCGTGGGCTGCCTTCACTAGATGGTGCGGAGATCATCACGTTGATCCCACAACGGCATGTGTCCCGGACATTCTGCGTTTCCTGCATGCGGGGTTTTCCAGAGGCTTGGCTCCTGCGACCTTATGTCGACAAGTGGCGGCTCTGGCCACTGTCCTGTCAGGGGAGGCTCGAGTTCCTTTGTCGCAAGACCCCAGGATTCGTTCTTTTCTCCAAGGGGTCTCCAACTTGCGGCCACCGCCGATTCACCGGTACCCCACTTAGGACCTTACCTTGGTGTTACTGGCCTTGACGGGTCCTCCGTTCGAGCCCATTGCTTCGTCCAGCCTACGCTACCTGTCTTTAAAGATGGCCTTTTTGTTGGCAATTACTTCGGCTCGTAGAGTTTCCGAAATTGCAGCTTTGTCCATGAGAAGTGACCTCTGTGTCTTCTACCCTGACCGGGTTGTCCTTCGCCTAGATCCAGCTTTTGTGCCTAAAGTGAACACTCGTTTTCATCGAGCCCAAGAACTCGTCTTGCCTAATTTCTGCCCGAACCCGCATCATCCTTCTGAAAAGCGATGGCATACTTTAGATGTGCGACGGGCATTGAGAAGATATCTTAAAAGGACTGCCTCCTTTCGCAAGACTGAAGCTTTGTTGGTGTCCTTCCTTCCCTCCTCCCTGGGTCAGAAGGTTTCTTCGGCTACAGTAGGCAGGTGGCTCAAAGCATGTATATCTAAGGCATATGAAGTGAGGGAGGCCCCTGTCCCGGGTGGTATTCTGCCCCATTCTACCCGTAGCGCCGCGACATCAGCGGCGTGGGCCACCCAGGCTTCAGTAGATGATATCTGCCGGGCGGCCACATGGTCTTCCCTCTCTTCCTTTGTAAGTCACTATAGACTAGATAAGTTTGCCTCTGCAGATGCTGCCTTTGGCAGAAGGGTATTACAAGCTGTAATCTCTCCACAAGGCCAGTCTCAGGCTTAGTTCCCTCCCTTTCTCCTTAACTTGGGTATGTCCCAGTCTGAGGAGTGTCTGAACAGCGAGTAGGAAAATGGTCGTTGCTTACCTGAACGACCCTTTTGTACTCGCTGTGAAGACACTCCGTCCCTCCCTTATCTTCGCCACGTCTGGCCTTGGAGGAGGTCTTTTTTCTTTCCCTCTGTAGCCATCTGCTTCCTGTTCGGCGATCTGGTGATGTGCTTCATGACAGTCCTAATGCTCTTGGACCAAGTGTCTTCGTGAAAAGTCTGAGGAAAGAGCAGGAAGTGAGGAGGATCCGGCTCCAGAGGGATTTGATTGACACTCAGCAGTGCAAAGGAGAGTGATCATAACCCAGTCTGAGGAGTGTCTTCACAGCGAGTACAAAAGGGTCGTTCAGGTAAGCAACGACCATTCTATTTATTTTTCAGACACACTTCGAAAGAAAATCAGGCTATAAAAGGACCAGGTCTTGTTCTACTATTTATCTATACTGGGTTCATAAATTTGTAGCAAATATCTCAAGATTTTTGACTTTCATTTGTAGAATATACTAAACACAACCCTTGATGGAACAAGAACATACAACAAAAAAGGAAGATGACATTTGTTACCAAACTGACAGGAGATATTATTTCTGCAAGGTTTTTTTTGCAGATCTTATGGAATGCTGTATCATTAATTACTACTAATTATTACTTTTATAAAAAGCCCTGAAGACCCATTTATTTGCTTATGACTTCCTTCGACCAAGTTTTTTTGTATTTGGAAGCCAGATTAATTCTATTATTTTGAAATTGCTTGAGGAAGATTGTGTAATTATTTTAACTTAGGTTTTTAAAATGTTTTGCTACGCTTTGCTGTACATCATTTTTATTTTGTAAGTCACCTGGAGAGAAACTGTGATAAGGATAAAGCAGATATCTTGAAACTAGTTCTGTGCATGCATTGAATTAGAATATAGTCTTATGGAACATAAATACTGAAGGACAATGTGTAAAGAGAACAACAAATACATTGCAGAGCAAGTTGCTTTCTAGCCCGGAAACTAGCATTATTTACCAGCAAAAGTTCAATCGCTAGGTAATAGAGTGCCAATGAAAAGTATTTAGGAATGAACAAAAGGGAAATCAAAAGAGTTATAATCCCTCTGAGAGTTATTTCATTGACAATACAATACAGAATTTAGTTCTGAAACTACTTGGCTTCTTAAATTCAAATTGGCTTAATAAAGATGTTCCAGGGTCATGTGATTGTTATTTTTACTTTCGCAAATCAAAGGGAGAAAACATTGCCATGGGGTCCAAAGTTCACACATAAGATCCCAGAGCAACTCTAGGTTGCATAATATCAGTTATTCATTGTAATCGGACTGAAATACAAGTTTACAGGTTTGCTTCAGAACATATGTCTGGATTAACCCTCTATAACAGTTTATCACATATCTCCATTGGTGCCATTCTTATTTCTTAACAAGGCTGTTAAGATGTTCAGTAGAAGACTTTATATATCTCAGGATTGAACTTTCTGAGCTTGGTTGTTTTCTTGCAGATGTTTCATTACCCAAATAGGTAATGTCATCAGTGCTAGAAGGGGGTGGGGTTTGCTTTCTGTTTATATACTAGTGGCTTCTTCTGTCAATATTGGTGGAAGTGGTCTTTGATCATTCCTTGATTGGGCTGTTGGTTACTGTTTGATTGTTGGTGGAGTATTAATCTTGGTGTTAATCTCTGCTTATCTCTATGTGGATTGCTGGCAAGGGGGTGTTGTGGTCTTTTAACTTTTTAAGGGTCTCTTTTGAATGGTATGCAGTTGTTGCATTTGAGGGAGCTATGTGGAAACTCCACTGCTGAATGTTAGAGAAGCTATAGTATTGTTTAAATTCTCCACTTTTTTTCCCATTAAAAGTCTCTGCGGTTTCTTCCCTTTCAACATCCCACCTTTATCATCAGCCCTCAGGTTTTCCTGCTCTTTTCTCTCTTGACAGACACACCTTAAAAATGTGCTTAACAAGTCAGACTAAAATGAGAAGATTCTTAAAAGGGCTTTCTGATTAGCAAGTATATTTTCATCTAGATTGTGAGGGATAATTGCTCTTTCCTTTTTAATATGAATTCACTGGTCCTTTTCTCTTACCAGATCAACTGATAGAAATTGGAATGGATGCTGCTGTTCATAGTGTGTTGGGAGAATAAATTAGTAGTGGATGCAATGTCCATTTAGCTGTGTTTTTAATAACATCAACATTCTGGATTCCAGGCTAAGAACCAGTTATAAATCAGTGTTATATATGCTGTAATAAACTTTTGAGTAAGCTTTAAGCAAAGTCTTCATTTTTATTGGCATGTGTTTTGCAGTGATCACTTCCGTAAAAGATTATTGCTCTAGCACATTTTAGAGTCCTCAATTTAAGACAGCAATTGAGGCCTGAATTGACATCACTAAGTGCTGTGGCCATAAATTGTGACTGCATCATTTAGTAACAACAATTCCTGCAGTTCCAGGTCCTGTTGTTAAGCAAATCGTATATTGACAGGCAAGGCAACTTTCTGTCAGCTTCTCACAACCAAAGCCAGTGAGAAAGCCAGCAGAAAGTTTTAGTCCCAGGCTGGCAGGCAAGTGGCTGCTGCCAGAAAAGTGCAGGAGAAGGTCAACAAATATATGCGAGGATTTGTGGGGAGGGTGTGTGAAAAATGTGGGAGTTGGGAAGGGTGCACAAGAGATGTGAGTTAGGGACAGTGATGAAATGTAAAATTTGTTACTACCGGTTCTGTGGGTGTGGCTTGGTGGTGGTGATGGGGGTAATGTGACTGGGTGGGCATGGCCAACTTTTTTTTTTACTTTTAAAAGCATTTTTTCTACAACCTTAAGAGGTTGCAGGAAAAAAAAATGTTTTTAGAAGCCTCTGACGATCAGGCAACTCAGCTGGGATCACCAGAGGCTATTTTTTTTTAACTTTTAAAAGCATTTTTTTCGGCCGAAGAGGTTGTAGAAAAAAAATGCTTCTAAAAGTAAAAAAAAAAAAAAGCCTCTGATGATCGTGCTGTTCAGCTGGGCATGGGGGGGGGATTTTTGCTATCAGTTCTCTGAACCACCAGATCGGGCAATCCGGTCAGAACCGGGAGCATTTCACCCCTGGTTAGGGAGGATGTGAGGGAGTACACAAGAGGCATGGCATAGGTTGGGGAGTATGCAAGGGGATGTGCAAGGGGTATAGGCTGGGGAGGTTGCATTAGAAGCATAGATTTGGGGAGGGTGCACAGGGGTATACAAGTGGCCAGTGTGATACAAGTGCAAAAGAGTTGTGGGAAGATCCATGGGTGGGGGGAGATTGACCCCAGTGAGTTGCTACTTTTTTTGCCAGCTTCCTAATAGAATTTTTGGGGAAGCTGGTAGGAAAAGTTGTAAATGGTGATAACATGATCACAGTGTGTAACAACCAGTCAAAAGCGTGAATTGATTGCCAAGGACCCAGATTGTGATTTTATGGTTGCAGGTTTCTTGGATGGCCAGAACTCTGAAGACGGATCATAACAGGCATTCACTCAGCATCATTGTATCTTTAAATGGTTGTAGGTTGAGGGCTATGTTTAATTATTTATATAGAAAATATATATTTTTAGACCAAAGCACAGTCCTGCTGAATTTGAACAAAATGTTCATGATGAAAGCTAATCAACAGATGGATTTTAAGGAAGGAAATGTTGCTGCCTCATTATCTACTTCATTTGCCACACTAGACTGGTAAAAAATAAATATTTTCCTGCTAAAGTAGTGTATTGAGCCGGTCAGGAAAACATTTTCATTTCATTGGTCCATTGTGACACATCAAAGACATATTTACCTTTCAGTCATTAGAGAGGCTTTGACAGCAAGCTAATATCATGGGGGTTTGAACATCATTGGAACAGACCTTGCGTAGGACAAAAGAAAAAAAATGAAACATCTGTGTAATTGCTTTTCAGGGGCTCGTAATGAGGAGGTAGCATTAATGAATGGTTTGACAGTTAATCTACATCTCCTAATGGTAAGTCATAATAACCTACATAGTATCTAGCTACATGAAACTATGCAATAGATAGTCCAGAATTTGTTTGTGCATCTGTTGAGACATCAATACAATGTGGTATCTAGCTGGATTAAAATTTGTCCCTTGGTATTTGGGTTTAGGAATTCTGAATAGTATACTAAAATAACTATCCTGAGTTTACAAACACGCCAAAACAAACAAACAAACAAAGGTGAGAATTGACATGAGTGATAGTATAATACAGTAGCGATGGAATGAAGTGACTCATTGCTTGCCTTCAAATCACAGCAATAATATTTTGTGCTGTCTAATGACAGCGCTTTGACATGGAGCTAATCAACATTTAGCTTTCAAATGTCATGCAAGCTGTCCTAAAACAAGATATGCAAGCATGTACTTACAAAGAAGAAATAGAAGATAGCTACCCAACTCCTATGTACATCCTCTTCCTAGGCATATTTGGTATCAGAGGACATGAAAACAGTGTCTGAGAGTTTGGTAGATATTAATTATCAGATAATAGAGGAAACTAGTAGACTTCCTGCTGATATAAATCTATAATAAGATAGGCTTAAACTTTGCAGAAAAGCAAGTATACCTTAAATATCATGTTAAAAATCATCTGCTCAAAAATAGGTTATATGCATTTTTTGTTTTTGAAAATTTTGCTCAAACTCACGGAATCTTATTTCTCTGTGATTTATAGCCCTCAGCATTTCCCCCCCCCACCCGTTTTATTGTTTTCTGTTTGATATTTTGGCATGTCAGTTTCTCATATTATTTAAAGAAAAATGGGAAACTAATTTTTTCTAGAACCATCTTTTGATTCTGGTCCAAAGTGCAATGCCCAGCCTTGGATATGATTGAAGTTAAATCTGGCTGTGTACCTTGGCATTAGATCAGGCCAGATGGATATCTGTGGTTAGTGCATATGTTTATTTTTTTTAAAGGTATACAATAGAAAATGTTGGTTTTTAAATAACATCAACAGATTCTTATCAGGCGCTTAAAAGCAGAATTTAAAAGTATTCACAAGTCTTGCTTCCATGTGCCTCTCCAAAGTGACATTTTGATTGTTACCCTGAAATTCTTCAGAAGCTATTACAATGCAGAGTAACTTGCATTGTAATGAAACTCCTATAGTTTCTTGCCAAAAAACTATAGGAGTTCTTTCTTTCAAATTTCCAGAAGTGAAAGGAACACAAAACTTTAGGGATACAAAGAGCAGAACTACCTTTCTGCACCTTTGGAGGAACACTATATAGCACTTTCTGTATAGACTTTGAATAGAAATTGATCATAACAGAATAATATAGTGACATTTCTATTTGCACCTCATCTTTTCATAAAAGCTTTCTGAAATTTTTTATATAAGCTGTATTTATATATAGCATGTGATATCTTAGAATAGCTTGTTCTAATGTATTCCCCCAAGTAATATTCTGAAATATACTAGATTTTATTCCATGTTATATTTTGTAAGAGGGTTATTTTTACATTTTTTTTATTAGACAGAAAGATCAGGCAATATATAAACAAGAGGTTGTTATACTGTAATCCTCATAAACTCTCTTTTTTTGTTAATGCTAGTTAAAGTAGATGGAATTTTGTAACATTTGAGATGCCATCAGGTGCCTATTCCTATTTTAGGACAGAATTTACAAATTTGCAATAGAGCAAGCAAATTGAGAAAAATGATGTTTTGCATTTGAATTCCTATAACATCTTCAAGTCATTTGATTTCCTATTGCAGTAAAATAAAATCTTTATGAACAAATATGCTACTCGTCTTCACTGCCCATAAGAAAATATGTAGAACATCTGGATATCTGATTGTGTGATATAAAGAGAAACTTCTATGTATCAATTGTTTTGTAAGAGCCATGGTGGTACAGGGTTTAGAATGCAGTAGTTTGACTCTCACCAGCTCAAGGTTGACTGAGCCTTCCATCCTCTCCATGTCAATAAAATGAGGAATCATATTGTTGGGGGCAATATTCTGACTTTGTAAACTGCTTAGAGAGGGCTGAAAAGCACTGTGAAGCGGTATATAAGTCTATTTGCTATTGCTATCTTTTCAGTGGGTTAAGAAATGTTTCATTTCAGATAATATAAATCTGTTTTATTTTTACAGTTGACATTTTTTAAGCCTACATTCTATCGCCATAAAATCCTTTTAGAAGCCAAAGCATTTCCTTCTGATCATGTAAGCAATTAATATTTCAACATATTTATGCTATACGATTTTGCATGTTGCAAAAAAATTTGGTAATCCTACCTGATTATTTATTAGATGCTGTTATTATTTTTTTTTGTAAACCTTAAAAATCCCAGTTAGAAACAATACTTTTGAGATTGACATATATATATATATATATATATATATATATATATATATATATATATATATATATATATATATATATATATAATATATATTTGTTTTCTCAGGTTTTCGCGGGTGTTTGTATGTAGGTCTTTGGTTATTCGGGTCTTCTCCCACGTAAAATTGGAAGTGTCTTGGCGACGTTTCGACGAAGTCTCATTCGTCATCTTCAGGCTGGTGTTCTCGGCTTCGTGCTTCCAGGAGCAATATATATATATATGAATTAAAAGGAATAAATATTTGACCTCTACAGGGAGGAGTCATAAAATATGGGTGTGTCTGGCTGAAGAGGTCCAAGAAGGCCGAAATAGTGCTATCCCAGTCTCCCATAAGTCTCAGAAGAAACAACATAAAATGTCTGACAGGCCTGAAAGCGATGAATAGAGATTTCATCCCACCATGGCCGTTTAACATCTTTTTTCAAACATAGGAAAAACCCTGATTACAAAAATATCACACATTTATACCTATGAATTAAAAGGAATATATATATATATATTTACTGATTGGCCTTTTTTGTTGTTGCTGTTCAAATAAAAATTGTATGGGAGTAAAAAAATTGAATTGCCACACTGATTGATTAGTCTTTTAAAGATACTGAGCAAGCTATTGACCTAAATCAACAACAGGTTGGAAATGTTTTATTAATTCTTGTTGCTGCTTTACTTTATGAAACCAAATCAATACAAAGCTCACACTATTAACAGTTTTATATCCCTATAGAGAAAATTCTTGTCCAGGGTGCTTTAGATTACTAAGTCAAACATCATTTGTGTGCTACAAAGTAGGACAATAGCCAATGCATCACGGATTTAAACACATTAATCTCCACATTTGTGAGTCACCACTGATATCTCAAACTTAACAAAATGCTTGGAAATCAATGAGAAATTTGTTCAATTAAACATTATAACATTCCCTCCAATAGACTTATTAACGGGATAATACAACTGCATCAATTGGATTTTTTTAAAAAAACCAAATACCTTAATTGTCATTCATAAGTTGCATATAATACATCTTCCATTTTTCAAGGTAATATGTTTGAGGAAAATATTATTACATATACTCAGCATTCAAACAGTGACAGCGCCATTAAATTGAAAGGGCTATATGGAATGCAGTTGTAAAGCTGAAAAAAAGTTGCTGATGATAACATGGGCTACCAACTGCAGACATCCAGTCCTAATTCTTCCTTGAAACTCTGTCTGCAAAAGGAAATCATAATAGTGCTTTGTTCTTCCCAAAGTAGGAAAAATTAGAAGAAAAAAGGAGACTTTCCCATTGAGTCTTTTCTGTGCTTTGACCCAGCTTTGCTAGTGGCTCTTTGAGAATGAAGCAGATAGGCAAGCAGATTACATCTGAAGTAATTGGCCTTCCATAGCCCAATCATAATGAGAGAGAAATGAGCAACCCAGATGGTTGTGCAATGCTGTCACTGACATGCTGTTCCTCATCAAAAGTATCCACCATTTTTGACATTGCCTGAACTTTCCATATTGTCCAAGAGGATGGCCAATGATTTTTGTCCAGTCTCCTTTATGGTCTGATATTTCCCAATAGTCTCCCAACCAAGAGCTAGGAAACCTAACCTTGCTAAATAGCAGAACCACAGGCAAGGTTGGACATCTCAAAGGTGCTTTTTCAAAAGGCATCTGAACTTTATTTTTCCTTCAACTAAATCTTCTTTATGAACTGAAGTAGCTTCTTGGGTGAGGAATGAAATGTCTTCAAGGAAAAACTAAGTCCAGTTGTCTTTTGAAAAGGCACCTTTGGGACAACCATGACCTGGATAACTGAGAATCTCCACAGGCATGGTTGGACAAGTGCTGTCACTTGCTGGGATTATATATCAAGTTATCTAGATTCACATATGGGGTGGCTCCCTAATCAGTGTTATAAAAATATAGATAATCCCAAAGTGAGCATATTTTGGCCCGGGTCTAGTAGCCCTAAAATATGTCATTGTAAACAATGCTAGGTCATAACACAATAATTTATCAGGACAATTACTTAGCACTATTCCTATCTTTAGAACCTAAGGAACTGGTTGATACCAGCAGAAATTATATGTCTTACTCAGTATTATCTACTCTGATTCACAATGACAGGCATTTCACCCTGCCTACTATTTCATCCTTTGACAAATGCCAGTCATTTAATCTACTGTAAAACTCTTTCATGCAGACTTTTGCATATCCTGAGCCTAATGTATTAATTAATTTTTGTTGTTTGTAACAAAATAATTTTTGTTTTGCTTTTACATCTGTTCGCTTTTTTAAAGTTATATATTTTGTTCACAGTATGCTGTTGAGTCTCAGCTCCAGTTTCATGGGCTTGATAGGGAGAAGAGTATGCTTATGATTCAACCACAAAAGGTTTGTGGAACATGGTTTGCATCATACTAGACAACTCACGGCCTTCAGCATGCATGTAGCCCTCAGCACACCACTTAAAACATAAAAAATGGTGCCATTATATTTTGGCAGCAAAGTGGCCAAATTTCACAGAGACTATTTTTCTTCAACAAAAAGCCATTGTTGATCCCCCTGAAACTCCTACTCAATGTCCCATGGTTGCAGTTTTTCAGTCCAATTGTGGTCCTTTTTGGTTTTTCTCAGATTGTGATCAGAAATTGGAATAGGAAGTCTTGGGGGATAATTGTTCCCATCCTCTTCCTTAAACCCTAGGAAAACAGCTCCCAAATTTCCTTTTTTTCAGGGTTTTACATAAATGTATTTTATATTAATATATTTCACATTCATTCCTTAATGTGGATATTAGGAAGATTGTGACTCCCAGCAGCTTGTTAACCAATAGCTTACATACTTTTATAGCAATGGTAGATAAATTCACTATAAACTTCTTTTTGAAAGAAAAGTTAATGTTAGAGTACTATTCCTCTAGTTTTTTCTGCCTAAACTGCTTTTCTTAAGAGATGGCCTCAGGATAGTTTCACTTGAGGCAATAACCAGAAGGCAGAAACCATGTGTTTTGGGTATAAGACATTCATGCACTGGACACTGTTTCTCAACCTTGGCTACTTTAAGATGTGTAGACTTCAATGCCCAGAATTCCCCAGCTAGCATGGCTGGTTGAGGAATTCTGGGAGTTGAAGTCCACACATCTTAAAAGTGGCTAAGGTTGACAAAACTGCACTGGGGGTGGGGGGTTACATGCTTGACATGGTTAAGGAAACAGAAGCAGGGGAAGACAATAGATAAGCTTGATGGAAAGGATGAAAGGGTTACTGGAATGTTTTGGAATGAAATTTGAATTATTAGGTAGACAGATCAAGAAGTTGAACATTAGTCTACATAGTTACCAGAAAATGAGGCCTAGTTTGGAAACTGATAGTTATTTAACAAATATATAGAAGAGGTTTATTTTTATATATAAATAAGTTTTAGTAAAGGTCAAATATTCTATAGGTTGGAACATTCCAGAGCACTAAACAATAAAATAGTGAATAAACATATTCCCTACCTCAGTATATCCACATGCTACAGTTCTTAACTAAAACTTGTTATAACTGAAATATTGTCATCATATTATTGCAGTAGTCATAGTAAAGTTTCTGGTTAGGACAGAAGTGATTTCCAAATTTATATTAAAAAAATGCATTCCAGTTCTTTGACATGAAGAACTTTTATTACTTTTCAGTAGAACGGCTGATGACCTTTTGATTCCAGAAGAAAACTTTTTCAGCAAAGAAATTCTCTCAAGTTCTTTTATAGATGTTCAAAGAGAATTATAATAATAGAAATTACTTTCAAATTAGTAACTCTTATGCCAATTTTTTTTTTTGCAGTGATGTATTTAACTTAATTTGGAGTTTGCACTGCTTAATTGATCCCTTGGTGGTGATATGTTTTATATCATCCCTTGCAGTGAGGAACTGAAGGAGGGATGGAATGATTTTGGCTTTAAAGCATCAAAAGATCTTGGGGTTTTTTTTCTTCATTGAATGTTTTTCTTTAGTTAATAACTTCAGAGTTTTTTTTTTTCATCTTTGGATTATTTGAATCTTATTGTTCTGAAATACAAATACCATTGAGTAAAACAATTAATAGCTTTCTATGGTATATGGGCTGTTTCTGAAAGTATCAAGAGGAATGTATGAGTTAGCTTCAGTCTTAGAAGGAGTGCAGTTAATAATCTTTTAATCTTTTTTGCATGCTGAATTTGGCAAAATATTTTAAACCCTAAGGTTGCCAAATAAAACCTTTATGTGACTGAAAAAAGCATAAGATATATTCATTCATTCCATTTACTCCTTGGTTCTTTTATTAACTATTTTAGCATTTCTTCTTTTCAATCCCCTAACAATAGTTGTTTTCTGCAAAATCCTATTCACCAATAATCCCAATGATTTATCTTCATATTCTGGTAAAATTATATTTGGTATTTTTACAGCACTTTTTAAGTGCTCTGAATGTTTTACACCGATTCTTGGAAGTTCTTACAAAAAGTTTAAACATTAAGTTTTGGGCTGACATAACTTTACTATTAGGTCAACTTCTGAGCATTACATTTTAACAATTCAGAGAACCTGGAAAAAATTAAGAAAAGTTTCAGAGGTGCAGAGAATAATCTTTATGAAGGAAGTCAAAGGAGCTGGACCTTGAGGACAGAAAACTCAAGAGGCATAGGGGAGCTCATTTTAATCACTGAAAGAATTTCACATGGAAGAAAGTCAAAAGCTGTTCCTTAACACTCCAAAGAGCAGGGCATTGAGGAATGGATTTCAAGCATGGAAAGGAAGACTCCAAATGAATGTTACAAGAATCAAGGGGGCTGAACTTGACTTCCCCACAAGCTAACTTGAAAACTAATTAAACAAGCACAGAGAAGTCCAGGAACCTCCTGCAAAGTCACGTATTAGAGAAAAAAGATCAGCCTTCAAAAATGATTCCAGCAATTACAGTGTATCAGAAGCAAAACCTTAATATAAGGTTGAAATTTAGGAATGTGTGTAATATACATTTCTTTGATTTATGCTATTGAAGTTATACAGTGGACCAGCCTATCTTCCTTGGGGGCAGGGAACGTCTCTCCCCTTCCCCTTCTCCTCCCCCTTCTCTTTCTCTCTATTGAGCTCCCATTAGAGACTTAAAAATATAGTTGTCTTCTGCAACTATTCCTCTATTGCAGAAATTCCTTGTACTTATCATGAATAATTCTCACTGATACAACTCCTCCATGAACAGTTTTAGGAGCTATAGAATTGTCCACACTTTTGTATCTTTTTTAAAAAATCCAACCAATTAATTCCAGCTTGAAGTATTCAGGTAACTGAAGTATATAAGGAAGCAAAGTGAACTGTAATTTTTAAAAAAACACCATTCAAAAGCTTAAAATAATGATTACTTACCTATTTAAAAGCTTCTCCAGGGTTCCTAGTTTTGTATCTCACTGCAATTTTAAGGATTTGTCTGATGGCTTCCTGCAGTCAGCAAGTCATATCATAAAAAAAAAAATACATTATGAAATAAAAATGACAATTCCATTACTTCCAGGGCTGATATAAAATATGTTCTAACTTTATTTCAGGGAGAAGAAACCTTGAGGACTGAAGATATCCTTGATATAATTGAGAAGGAAGGAGACTCGATTGCTGTAATTCTTTTCAGTGGGGTGCAGTACTACACTGGGCAGCTGTTTGACATACCAAGGATAACAAAAGCTGGTCAAGCCAAGGTATAGTTAATAACATGTTCTTTAGATCAGTCTTCCCAAAACCTGACAATGTGTAGATGAGTTAGAAGTGCCAGTTCCATAATTTAGTTGGCCAGGTCTGGGAGTTGAAGTTACTAGTACTTCTAGATTTGAATTTTCCCTATGCTCTACTAGACTTCTTTTCGTGGAGTAGTAATTGAAGAAAAATATCAGTCAATACGGTGATAATAGAAACCAAATCATGTATTGCTAATGTTGATCAGTCAGTCATTCTCAGATTTTGACATATATTGAAATTGATAAATAATACTGATATTTCTGGAAAGCATTTTAAAATGCCAGTTCTCCAACATTACAATCCAAGGCATAGCACTGAAGGTAAATTTAATTAAAGAAAAAAAATTCTACTGACATTAAGCTAGAGAGTTAAACAATTACCATGAATATATTATGCAGCAGTCTCAGAGTTATACAGTTCTAACCTGAACATTTTTTAATATTTTTTTTATTTTTCAAAAACACAAACAAAACAAAACATAAAAACATTATCATTCCATACAATTATAGACAGTGTATCAGTCAGTGGCATTTTTGTGCTCCTCCTCTCTTCAATTTATCACTAAACATGCTAACTTATTTCCAAAAATTTCAACATCCATTTATATCATAATTATTTCCAATTCTTATTCTCTATCCATTGGTAAAATAAATCCCGTATCAAATAGTATTGTCTATCTTCCTGCTCTCTTATTTCAAATGTCAATTTATTAATTTAGCACATTCCATCATTTTCTTAATAATTTCTTCATCATTAGGTAACTTTTCTCCTTTCCAGTTTTTAGCAAATACAATTCTAGCTGCTGTCAAGAGATTCACAATTAAACATTGCAGTTCTTTATTATATGTCTCCGGTATAATCCCTAATAAAAATATCTCTGGTTTAAAGTCAATATGTCTCTTTATCATTTTTTCCAACCACATGTGTATCTTAGTCTAATATCTCCTTCTGCGCATGTCCACCACATGTGGTAAAAGGATCCTGGAGTCTGATGACATTTCCAACATTTCTCTGATTTATTCTGGGACATTCTGGCTATTCTCGACAGGGATAGATGCCACCTGTAAAACATCTTATACAAATTCTCCTTATATGCTGTAGACATTGTCATTTTATAATTATGTGACCACAATTTTTGCCATTTCTCTAAATCAATACCATAGCCAAAATTCTTCCCCCATGCTATCATTGATTCTTTAACTTGTTCTTCTTCCAATTTAACCTCTAGTAAATAACCATATAGCTTTTTAATTACATGATCATCAGAACCCATCAAAATCTTGTCTAAGTTAGTCAATACATTATAAAAACCTTCTTGTTTAAGATCTTCTCAATATCTAGAGAGTATTTGCGTGTATGAAAACCAATCTATTTTATACCCTTGATCTTCTATATCTTGCTTTGATTTAAGTTCACCCTTTTCATCCAATAATTCCTTATATTTTATAATTTGTTTCCCTTTAAACACCACTGGATATGAAAATGCTTCAATTGTAGATACCCAGACTGGTATCTTCAAGTAGTGATTTTTTTTTTTTTTTGTCTTCTCCCAATTCAACCATAAGGCTTCACATATTTATGTCTTATAAATTTATGCCTTCGTATTTTAGTTCCTTTATACCACAGAAAAGCATGCCATCCCAACAACAAATCATGTCCCTCCAAATTTAACAATTTAGTATTTTTTAATAATATCCATTCTTTAGTCCACATTAAACTAGCTGCTTGATAATAAAGTTTAAAGTTAGGTAAACAAAAACCACCCCTCATTTTAGCATCTTTTAACAACTTCATTTTTATTTTTGCCTTTTTCCCCTGCCAAATATATTTCAATATCATTTTATTCAAATCTATAAAAAATTCCTTGTCCAACTTTATCGGAATCGTTTGGAATAAATATAAAATTCTAGGCAAAATATTCATTTTAATAGTTGCAATTCTCCCAATTAAAGATAGTTGCAAATTTCCCCATTTTTCCAAATCTTGCCCTGTCTGTCACTTAATGTAATTATTTTCCTTGAGAGAACTACACCTTGCTATCAATTTTATTCCCAGATATTTTACCTTATTCGTAACCTGCATATTTGAAATCTCCATCAATTCTTCTTTTTGCTTTTTCAGCATATTTTTAGTCCTTATCTTTGTCTTTTCTTTATTAATTTTTAAACCAGCTACTTCTCCAAACTCTCCAATGCTTTCTAACAGTTTATTTATTGATGTTAATGGTTCTTATAAAATAAAAACCAGGTCATCTGCAAAGGCTTGCAGTTTATATTCTTCTTTTCGAATTTTCATATCTTTTATCTCCTTTTCTTCTCTAATATTTCTATTTAAGACTTCCAATGTCAATATAAACAATAGTGGGGACAGTGGACATCCTTATCTAGTGCCTTTTTCTATTTCAATAAATTCAGACAGTTCTCCATTTATCATTACCTTGGCCTTTTGTTTTGTATATATAGCTTCAATTGCTTGAAGAATTTTTTTCCCAAAGCCCATCTCCTCCATTTGTAACATCATAAACCGCCAATTGACATTATCAAAGGCTTTTTGTGCATCTAAAAATATCAAAGCCATCTGCTTTTCAGGATGTGCTTCATAGTAGTCTAAAGTATCTAAAATTATTCTTATATTGTCTTGAATTTGTCTTTTTGGCAGGAATCCATTTTGGTCAGAATGTATAAAGTTATTCAAATATCTCTTAAGTCTTTCTGCCAATATCGTTGCAAAGATTTTATAGTCTGCATTTAACAGGGATATAGGCCTATAGTTTTTGATTTGTTGTGAGTCTGTTTCTTCTTTATGAATCAAAGTGATATATGCCTCAGTCCATGTTTTGGGTATTTCTTTTTTTATCATTACTTCATTCATAACCTCCAGCATTGGGATCGATAACGATTCTTGTAACGTCCTATAATATTCAGCTGGCAGTCCATCTGGACCTAGTGCCTTTCCATTCTTCTTAAGAACTTCCTCATAGAAGGCTCTTGCCTTATCAATTGTATTAAGCCTATATCTTTGGAATTGCCATGTTAAGCCTACTCCTTCTGGAAACAGCCATTTGTAGTTAATCCCTTTTTGCAACAAAACTTTGGTCAAGAATTGGTATTTTCTACTTATCTCTCTCACTTTCCTTGGAATTTGTCTCAAAACTGCAACTTAACTTTCCCTTTGTATTCCAAAGCCTTGTCACGAGCAGCCGGAAGAATCTGTGTCTTAATTGATTTCTTAGTAAATCTTATGTGTACTTCTCTTGTAAGCTTATTACAAGTATATATCCAGTATAAACTCGATAAATTTCATCAATTCCTTCCGTCATATTCTCTTTAGTTACTTCTAAAGCCTCAGCTAGAATCGTATTCATAATCTCAGGTAGATCCTTCCCTTTTTCTTCTACGACATTCTGGAATCTTAAGTAGAATTCTGCTCTGTCCATTTCCCATCCAATTAAACCATATGTTCCTTGTTCGACCTCTCCAAGTCTATTCTCGATTTCCTTCATTTTTTCTTCTTTTTGGCCATCTTTTTCCTCCAGCTTAACCAATCTCTCTTCATATTTCATCATTGTTTGTTGTATGCTGACCACCTTTTCGTCTGTTTTAAGTAACTGTTGCTCCATCCTGATCTGTCCCCGTCCTCACCCACACACAAACACAGTCAGCCGAGGGTTAAGGAAACACTTTGGAACGCACCCAGGTCTTATCTCCCACTTGGCAGCGATAGACACACCGTCTGCCAAGTGACTTTATTTTCACAGTAAAACAGAAAGATAAATACTCAAGAGTCCAAATGTCCGACACTATAAATCTTTCTCTCAGCAGTTCCGGATGAGGCTTTAGTGACTATCCAAGGTTTGCTTTTGTTCGTCACACGGATCACTGACCACTACCCTCTATTATATAGTCTCTGGGGTGTGGTCCAGTGACTCAGTTCTAATCCCTAGCACGCCTCCTAAGCTGCTGCAATCGTTTATCACGCCTTCGGAGGCGTGCGTCCAGGAATGATGTTTTGAGAATAATTTCTCAAATTCTTCAGGTTCTTCCAAAACCCTAATCCAAAGGGAAAAAACACACACACAAAAAAGAAAAATAGGAAGAGACAAAAATTTAAAATCCTCCTCCAAGTACAAAGCCAAAATAAAAATTAAAAAATAACAATCATTCTTTGGGCTCTCGAATGCCTTAATCCAATATTTATATAGAAGTCCCAATACCAAAATAGAAAAAGAAGCAGGAAAAACAACAACAAAGATGAGAGTATTAAAAAAAGATAAAAAAGAAAAAAGAGAGCTATGAAGAAATTAAATAGTCCTTCAAACCCTTTATGTCCAGAGAGCCTACAGGGAGTAGTTTTTCCTTTTGCCTCTTTCCAGGCCACACATCTCACTGAAATTAAAATAGTTACTCAAAGAAAAAAAAATCCAAAGCCTTCCAGTATGTTCCCAGGTTTTATCAATTTAAATAGAAGAGCACCTGTGTAAACAACATTCAGTAGCTCTTCAGTCTTCTCATTACAAACAGGTTCTCTATATTTGTTTTGGCTACAATGTTTCTTTTCTTCTACTACTTAAATAAACATAGCAACAAAGTTTCTCTTCCAGTGGGTGGCAGCACTGCACACTCCCCTAGCTCTCCTATTCTTTTTTTTTTTGGGGGGCGGGGGAAGAGCAAGAAAAGAAAATCTTTCTTTTAAATAGTCCAGAAGTCCAAAAAGAAAAGAAAAGGTACCAGTCCAAATGTACCAACTCAGCAAATCAAACAATCCAATATCAACAAATTCCAAAAGTTTCAAAAACGTCCCAATATTTTTTTTCCTATTTTCAGTCCAGTCTGATTTTCCAAAAAAGAAATAAAACAATTAAGCAGTTTCAAGTCTTTTAAAATGTATACTTGGGAAAAATAGAATTAGTCCAAAGTAGGTTCGCCGCTCCTCTTCATTTACTCTCCATCACAATCTCATACATTGATAAGGGTGTTCTTAGTAATAATTAAAGAAAAGTGAAAGTTTCTTACCGCTCTGATCACTGTCATTCCGATCTTCCTTCCTGAAGTTGTCACAGCCTCCGCAGCCTAATGGCTGCTGCTCTGCCGCTGGAGAGAGGGCTTTCCTCACTCAACCAGGGACTTGGCGATGTCCCTGGGATCCTCAGGATGTGCCCTCCACTACCACAGTCAAATTGAGTCTGTGTGGTCCGGTTCGGACTGTCCAGCGGCAGAGTTTTCGGTGGGGGTTCTGGAGCGTCCAAAAACCCCATGCGTCTCGCCGCGACGCCAACTTCCAGTCCCTAACCTGAACATTTTTGTTTGTTTAAAACTACTTACTGCACTGTGGATTAGATGTGCTTTCTACTGATTGGCTTATTTAATGCCTAGACCAGTGTTTCCCAAACTTGGCTATTTTAAGATGCATGGACTTCAACTCCCAGAATTCCCCAGCCAGTATGCCTGGTTGAGGAATAGTATGCCTGATTGAGGAATTCTGGGAGTTGAAGTCCATACATCTTCAAAGGGTCAAGTTTGGGAAACACTGGCCTAGACAATCTGTGCATTATATATTACACCTCATGGCCCGCAGGCCGGATGTGTCATGCACTGGCCATGCCCAGTTTAGCAAAGGGGGGAAAAGTTGCGATACGTCATGTGACGATGCTGTGATGATGCAAGTTTGACACCTTTGTATTACATAATATTGGAATGCCTGTTTACATTTGTGATGAAGTTAAAATGCATTTATTCTACCTAGAAGAGAGACTATAATGTAAACAGTAAGATTAATATAGCTACAATATTTTCATGTGAACAATGGAAATTTTGCAAATAATAAGAAAATCAGTATTCTTATACTGTACAAACGCAGGAGGTAAGGTAGAATGGGAAAGTATCTGGTCTCTTTAATTCCTTTCCATTTCCTATCTGTGGTCTTTCACCTATCACACCTAGAAGTCTTTAGTTACAAGCAGATAAATTGAGAATATATATCACTGTGCAACCACATTTAATTTTTTTATGTACTCCATTATTTTGATCTATATCTAAATTTTCAGTTTAAAAACTCTGGATAAACCTTTTCCCTATCCTCTGAAAAGAGTAAGTTACAAATAGAATATAATAGAATTCTTTATTGGCCAAGTGTGAGAAGAAATTTGTCTCTGGTGCATAAGCTCTCAGTGTACATACAAGCAGCAAGTGATAAATCATGATCATAATCATAAAATACAATCATGATAAATCATGAGATACAACACTCAGTGATAGCCATAAGATACTACATAAGCAATCAACATAAATCATAATAGGATACTAATAAAGCAATCAGAATAAATCATAGAAACAACAAAGTTATTATCATAAGAAGCAAAGGAAATAGGTAACAGGAAAGATGAGAAGGATAATAGTAATACAGCCCTACTTGGTGGTTTGACATCCCAGGGCATAAGACATCCCAGGGCATAAGACAGTGTTGTTTAGCAGAGTGATAGCATGGGGTGGGGTGTGGGGGAACTGCCCATATCTCTAGTTGTTTTGGCAATATCAAACTTTGCAATAGAAATAGAAAAGAATCAAGGTGAAAAATGAAAATGTCATGGAGCCTTATGTAATGGCATAGCATAGTACTCTAATAAAGTAGTCTTCGCTGAATGGTTGATCACTTAACAACCATTTAAAGTTATGACGGGCTTCAGAAAAGCTATTTATGACCCATCCACTGAATTTACAGTTGACTCACACAGAGAGACAGACACACAAACAGACACAGCATGGTCATATGATTGCATTTCAGGTGCTTAGCAAAACAGCTTCCATTTACAACTGTTAATGACTTTTTTTGCCGATTTCCAGTAGAAAATGGGGGAAAATGCCAATTGGATATGCTGGATTCTTTTAATTATCACATGATTCGCTTAGCGATTATAGTGAGTCATTTAAAACCATCATAAAAACAGTCATAACATTGAGTCAGGTCATGTTATGACCTGCTTAATGATCACAACAATTTAACGATCAAAATTCTGGGCTCAATTGTGGTTGTAAGTTAAGGACTACCTATCTATTTGTTAAATTCAGTTCTGTAATTAATTTCTAAAAATTACATACTTGATAGAGGGCCAACTTTTGCACTCTGCAGATGTTATTTTCCTAATTCTAACATAAAATTTTGGACTATATTTTGGAAATACACCACATTGCTCTTCAGTACTGAACCAGTTCTAACTAGTGGTTTGTAGAATGTATTCAAGAAATACATTCAGTAATCACATGCTCCAAATACATATTTCTGTATGTTTTCCTTCTGTGATTTCATATCATTGGCTAGGCTTAGGGATATGCAAAACCCATTCTAAAACATTCCACTCAACAATCTTTTGCATCACTTCCTGGAAGTACTAGGGCCGTGATGGCGAACCTATGGCACATGTGCCAGAGGTGGCACACAGCGCCCTCTCTGTGGGCATGCAAGCTGTCGCCCCAGTTCAGCTCCACCATGTATGCACGTGTGCCTCCCGCCGGCCAGCTGGTCTTCAGGTCTCGTCTGTGCATGTGTGGGGAGTGGGGCACGTGCAGGGGGATATGTGCGCATGCAGGGGGCCATGCATGGGGGGGCACGTGTGTGGGGGCTGTACACGTTGGTGGGGAGCCGCTTTCGGCACTCGGTCCGGAAACGGTTAGCCATTACTGTACTTAGAAATGTAGGCATATACAAAGTGCACCAAAGTTACAATTCTATAGCTCCTAAGAGAATGTATATTGATTTCTGGCCCTTGATGCAAAAATATATCTAGACTCACAGAAGGGTATCCAATAACAAATAACTCCTGCCACCCCCATTTTTACAAAAGAATAGACTCTTTAGTCCCCTGATTTATACAGTTTAAATTTAATTTCTTCCAAATAAGTCCTTTTTAAAATTAATTTGTATGATCATTGTTCTTCCTACACAAATTCCTTTCTGTAAATTCTTTGTTTTTAAGCTTTCTGTGAAATTATTGGAAACACACGTTCCTTTTAGCCTCATCTTTCAGGGTGATTGAGTTTTGTAAATTTCAGCAGAGCATACAGATGCTAGCAGAAACTGTTAATTTTTGGGAACCATATCACAACAAATCCTTTGATGATGTTCACTGCAATATTTCACATGAAAACAGATCTGTTGCTTTTTAAAAATAGTGATAGGGTACATACCAGAGCAGCCAGTACATGTAGTCCTCAAGTTACAACAGTTTATTTAGTGACCATTCCAGGTTACAATGGCAGTGAAAAAAAAGTGACTTAAAACTGTTTTTCACATTTGCAGAAGCCCCATGGTCGCATGTTCAAAATTCAGATGGGAACTGACTTATATTTATGATGGTTGCAGTGTCCCAGGGTCATATGATCACCTTTTGCGACTTTTCCCAAAATCAATGGGAAAGTCAGATTCACTTAACAACCATTTTACTAATTTAGGAAGTACAGTGATTCTGTTTAACTGTGGCAAGAAAGGTCATAAAATGGGGTAAAATTCACTTAACAACATAAATTTTGGGCTCAGTTGTGGTTATAAGTCAAGACCCCCTGGATACATATTGATGCAAAACCTCCTCAGCATAATTTAAACCATTGACATGGATTTATTTTAATGTTTTAGAAATAATCTTTTAACTGTCCCTGTGAGAAAAGAACCATAGTATGTTTTCTCAGCAAGTGATCCAGTAGTTTTTTTTTTTCCTCAGCTTGGTCACATTTTGCTGCATTTTTCTTCACCCAGACTGCTGTGTGAATTTCTGGTGATGCTGACACTATTCGTATTCAGCTCAGCAGTTGAACAGAAAGCAGGCAGATTACTGACTATATCACCTCCATGAGGTAACTCATTTTCAGTGACCCAGCCTTGGGGAATTTACTAAAAAGACAGGCTCTGTGGACACATTTCTGGGATTTGTTTTAACCTCAGGGATCAGAAAGAACAATAGTCAATTAAGTTTTCTTATCACGAGGTCAGCAGAATTTCAGAAAGTATTGTAAATACTTGCTTTATCTCTGTGCATACACTATAAAAAAAAAGCATGTGGAGAAAGGGAAGGACACATTCTAAATACAATGACAAATCTATTGTTGCATTGATTAGGAAAATTTGCACATAGGTGGTTGGTCCCTTTCATTAAAAAGACACTTCAAAAATTACATCAAATTTATTTAGAAAGCATATCTTCCTTAGTTAGTAAGCCTTTGATTTTCTTAAGGCACTGTAAAGATGGATTAGTAACATGTTCCCTCCCATCAATGAGATTTCAAGAGATTTTGGTAGGTTCTTTGCAGGGGTGAAATGCTTCCGGTTCGGACCGGATCGCCCGATCTGGTGGCAATGGCAGCGGGTGATTCGGAGAACCGGTAGCAAAAATCCCTGCCCCCTCTCCCCCCATGCCCAGTTTAGCCACACAATCATCAGAGGCTTTTTTTAAAAAAAAAAATTAAAAGCATTTTTTCTACAACCTCTTCGGCTGAAAAAATGCTTTTAAAAGTAAAAAAAAAAGCCTCTGATGATCAGGCAACTCATCTGGGATCATCAGAGGCTTTTAAAATCAATTTTTACAACCTCTTCAACTGAAGAGGTTGTAGAAAAAATGGTTTTAAAAATTAAAAAAAATGTTGGCCATGCCCATCCTGTCACATTACCCCCACTCCCACCACCAAGCCACGCTCACAGAACCGGTAGTAACAAATTTTACATTTCACCACTGGTTCTTTGTGTTGTGTGATAGAGTCATTGATAGCAGATCAATCAGACAGAGTGGTATGACTGGTTTTTGTATTTTTGGTTCTCCATAAAAATGTGGGAGGATGAGTCCTCAGCTTTTCACATAGCATAGCTCTTCTTCCATAATTTGTTCTCTCTTGACTATATCATTGAGGGTTTACCCACAAGATAGTGGCTGGTTTCCTTCTCTGGGAGATGAAAGAAAGCTATCTGTCAGGCCTGGAAGCCATCTTTTCCATTGGGCCTTCAGGCCTGCCACATTTACTATTGTGGGAAACTGGGAGGGGGGATTGTATGGAGCATGGGTGATATATAGTCATAATAATATTCCTTTCTCAGAGATTCAAGAATAACTTGCCCTGCACCTGGAGGGCTAGAGTTGGGAGGCATCTCCAGTTGGCACAGTACTTTGATTGGACCATGTGATGGACATATGGGTGCTGGGCAGGGACTTGGACTTTTCTTTGGGTGGGGAAAACTTGGAAGCTTTCAGATTCGGGTTTTCCCAGATGTGCCAATATGATATCTCTAATAAAATGGAATTTTGAGGAACTTCAAGCCTCGGAGACTTCTTTCGTTGGGGGTGTTACTTGGAACCGTGACACTATCTTTGCTGAAACCATGGTTGGGATCTTTCAAAAAGCGATTGTATTCGCCTCCTTCATTTTCTAATTGCTTTCAGAAATTGCTTGTTAACTGCTTTTTAGCTTTTAAAACCTTTGGATCAACATGTTTTACAGTACTGGGTGAGTTTCCTTCAATCCTTTGTAAAAGAAATTTTAATTACAAGTTTAAGGACATAAAATAATTTTGGAATAAACAGCAAAAGGTTGGTTAAAACTTTGATTCTAGTAAGTTGTAAATGAACTAAGGGTTCAGGTGGATTTGAAATAAGATTTTAATTATAAGACTCCATCCCATGAGAAAATGCTTTTATTTTTAATTCTCTTTTTAAAAAATGTAGGATGAGACTTTGAAAGTTGGAGATGAGAGAGAACCAAAAAGAACTAAAGGCTGTAATTAAAAGAAAAGAACATTTAAATTTGACTTATTGAAACAGAATAGAGCAAAGTATTTTAATATTCAACATATTGAAGGATATTTTTGAACAATAGACGCAGAAGTTAATTTTAAGAGTCTCTGCCTCTATATGTAGACTGCTGTATCTAAGGAAGAGGAGCAGGTTGTATCTGGTAAGGAGACAGTTGAAAGTGGATTTCTATAAGAATAACATGGAAAAAAGATGCTGTATTACTATGTATGCAAAAGAGACTGTCTGATTAAGATGAAAAAAGGATTTGCATATAACAAACTAAACAGGGTGACCTGAGTAACTTTCCTAGACTGGCTTTACAAAAAGAGGGTTGTTAAAGCTTTGAAAAATGTGGTGAGAAGGGACAAAGAAAAGAAAAAGAAAAGCAATCAAGTTCTAGGACATTATTTGAACGAACTGAAGATTAAAAGTAAAAAGGAGGACAATGAAGCAAATATAAAACAGTACAACCAAGCAAGCCAGATAGGCCAATCAAAAACATTATCTACAACAATCTTGATCAAGACACTTTGGATAAAGCTGCATTAAAAAGCCAGAAAACCCCACTCCAACTTCTCACTGCACTGATAACATTACTTAATTAGAAAATAAAACACTTGTAAGAAAAACAAGCAGAACGAACATAAAAATCCTCTCACTGTAATTCTGAGCTTTGTGTACAGTATCCTCCAATAGTTTAGAAATCTTTAACAATTTCACACTTTGCAACACAATATTAGCTAGTATGTGGGTTCCAGCGTATTTGAAGGGATGGGAGCCACATCTTAGCCTTCTGGTTTTCTGCAGATTGCTTCTTTGTCTCCTGAGGTGGCAGTCCCATGGCTTTCTGGATTATTTTCCCCAAGTTCTTTGGAGATTTATTATTGTGGAACCATTGACATCAGAATGATTTCATCCTTATTAAATTGCATAATTAGATCTTAGTATTATCTTGTTTTATGTTTTGAGAGCTGTTCAGTGTTTAAAGTCTTAGTTATTATGCAATAAATAAATCCAATAAATAAATAACAAATGATATCATAGGAAGAGTTAAGGCTGAAGTGTTGGAATGATTTTTTTTTCAAATGTTTAGGTGATTAAATAGTGGAAAAGGCTGTGGTAGGCTTCTGAAAGGCATATCACTTCTATATCTTTAGAATCCCTAAATTTTCTAAAATGAAAAAAAAAAAAGGGGAGGTCAAGGCCAGCTGTTGTGACATACCATAAACTCTGTCCTTTTTGTTTGTGTGCTGTGACAATGCAAACAGTCTGTATGGAAAGAATGGAGGTTATGGTGCATTTGGATGCAATCTCGGGATCCTTCAGATAACTCTGCAAAAATCATACCAAGTACGCAATGCTCAAAATGCTGAATTTTGAAAGAACAATTCTGATAGTTTTCTGGTGATGGGATTCTGTTTTCAAGATAGGAATGGAAACAGTTTATTTCTGACAGATCTTCTATTTCTATACCCACTTCTAATTTTGCCAAAAATGGCATTGGAAATTGGCCATTTTGTTGCTTTGTTGGCATTCAATGCAGTACAATACAAAAATATGTATGTACTACATATGCGTTGCAGATAGTGTTGCTATCTGCTGCCAAATGCAAAAACTATGTTGCTTTGTTTTACTTATTGTGCTTTGCAGACAGATTGCCAGGTGAAAGAAGGGTGCATTCTCAATGTGAATTTCCTTTAGAATAGAATAATAGAGTTGGAATGGAACTTGGAGGTCTTCCAGTCCAACCCCCTGCTTCAGCAAGTGACCCTGTACTATGTCAGATAAATGGTTGTCCAATCTTTTTTTAAAAGAAGTCTTGAGCAGTAGCCAGAAAAAAATATGTTTTTTACTGTTTATATTTTCATGAGCTGCATTGAAATAGGTTCTTTTTTGTCAGTTCATTGTTGGGCTCAGTTCTGTGGACACTTTTAAAAGATTTCATTGAAAAAGTCTATTTCATTATTATTTTAGTTTGGCTACGTTTCCAACAAAAGCCATGAAAGAAATTAGGTTGAAATTTGAATAACAGCAATAAGAAAATATTTCTTCAGCAGGAAAATATATTAGAAGGTTACTTGCTCTTGCAGTGGAATGAATGGAAAATAGATGCAAAGCAAGAGGATATGGAAGCTGCTTGGAACAGATGAAAATCTCATGTTCCACTGTGCAATAGAAGCATGTGGAGTTAATGCTAATAGGAAATACGAAACAAACAAAAGATTCTTGGACAAAACGCCTATAAAATGCAAAACAGAGGGTAAGAGAGTTATTGCATAATGTGTAGAGCGGAAGAAAGTTAGTCATAAAGAATAAGTCAAAGAGAGCAAGGAAAATTGTTAAGATTAAAAGAGGCATTGAAAACTGAAAGTGTATTTGGTGGAAACTTAAAAAAAATACTTTAAAAGTAGACAAAGAGGTCTGATCAAGGAGCCTCCAGTTGAGTGAACAAAACTGAAAGTAAATACGATGAAATAAATTGGACTGGAAGGAATATCATACAGAGATTTGTATGAGAATAATAGTGATATATTGAAGAGTGGAATTGAAATAAATGCTATAAATGTTAGTGTAGAAGAAAAAAAAACCTTAAATTAAAAGATGCTTGCTCCTTTGGAGGAAAGCTATGGCAAACCCAGACAGCATATTAAAAAACAGAGACATCACCTTGCCAACAAAGGTCCGTGTAGTCAAAACTATATGTTTTTCCCAGTAGTAATGCATGGCTGTGAGAGTTGGACCATAAGGAAGGCTGAGTGCCAAAGAATTGATGCTTTTGAATTGTGGTTCTGGAGAAGATTCTTGAGAATCTCTTGGTCTGCAAGGAGATCAAATCAGTCAATTGTAAAAAAAATCAACCCTAACTGTTCTTTGGAAGGACAGATATTGAAGCTGAAGCTCAAATACTTTGGCCACCTAATGAGAAGGGAGGACTCATTGGAAAAGACTCTGATGTTAGGAAAGATTGAAGGCAAAAGGAGAAGGGGATTGGATGAGATGGTTAGATAATGTCATTGAGGCAGTGAACAAGAATTTAGGCAAACTCCAGTAGAGGATGGGGGAGGAGCTGGTATGCTCTAGTCCATGAGGTCATAAAGAGTCAGACATGACTGAACAACAACAACAAAAGAAGAAGAAAAATAATAAAAAGGATATCATAAATGTAAAAACATTAAAAGGTGGAGATAGATAACTGAGGAATGATTAACTCATTTATTATAGCCAAGGTCAGAATTATTAAAATATGGAAGTGGTCTGCTTGTTGAATGGTTGTGTGACTTGTTTTAAGGAATTTGAAAGAAGGTCAAGCACCTTAACAGAAGAATATGATTATTGTTCTTCTGTGCAAAGGGAAACATAGCAAGAGTGAATGCCAAGGTGGCTCAGTGGCTAAGACACTGAGCTTGTCGATCAGAAAGGTTGGCAGTTCGGTAGTTCGAATCCCTAGTATAGGTCTCCTGCATGAGCAGGGAGTAGGACTAGACGACCTCCAAGGTCCCTTCCAACTTTGTTACTGTTACTACAGAGGAATTGGTTGTTAACTTTGTTAAGGAGAATTCCAATGTTTTGATTTAGAGAAAATATGTGATAAACGAAGATTAAATCTCAAAAGAAATACATGAAGGAAGAATGAATGAAGAGTAGGGGAAAAGCAAGAAAATCTTGGTTTAATAACATCACCAAAAAAGAGAAATGAGAAGTGTATGGACCTGGTGGAAGATATGATGGTTTGCAAGGATAGTATCTCATGGAGAGGAATGGATAGTGACGATACAGACTAGATTGTTTTCTATTTATTTATTTCATGGTTGTAATCTCTTTGGTTTAATATTTCTTATTTGTTTTCTGTGTTTTGCATAATACCAAGGGATAGAATGATAGGCGTGTTTGTATTTTCAGTCAGAACACAACCAACTTAAAATGTTTTTGCAGAATGTTCTGGTTAAGGCTGGCCTACCCCATGCTTGGAACACAGTGTTTTGTTCATTTCCCTTTGCTTTATGCATGTCCCTGTGCATTATATATTCTAGAAGCATCTAGCATTATGAAAATCAAGTGTCCAGCCTTGAAGAAATAAACATTTCTCATATACCTCCAAATGAGAGCTGGAATATGCAGTATTTTTGTTTTGTATTAGCCCTGATTCTGAACCTGGGAGTGGGGAGTGGGGGGTGGGAGGAGGAAGAGGAGGCGATCAACAAAGACATGTAATATATAGAGGCTTCTCTTACACTGAGGGATTTAAGGAATATTATTGTCACTCATTGACAGATATTTGCTAATTAAGTTATTTTATTTTTTTCAAATCAATTTCTTGAGTTTCTTTCCAGAGTGATGATGCATACACGTAGACATTTCATTGTAAAATGTTAAATGAACTAAATAAACTTGAAAAATCTCAAACTTATTTCTCCAACTTTATTGTACAACTCAGTCAATATTTTCTGGTCAGATCTTATTCTCTAGACATGGCATGACATGAATTTACTATGCGGCTGGTTTAATTCCAAACACATCCCATCACCATCCAATTGTCCGGCTTTTGTTATGGGTACGGTTTTCCCTGTAAATTGTGTAGTACTGCTTAAGAGGCATGCTATAGTACAGCTTCAGATCTTGCCTTCTTTCTGATTTATTCTTATTCTTTATAACCATTTATTTTCCTTCCTTCCTTCCTTCCTTCCTTCCTTCCTTCCTTCCTTCCTTCCTTCCTTCCTCATTTCTCAGGAATAGTTATTGTAAACAATTTATAGATGTAGAGATGAACAACTACTTTATTTAGTTCAACCCACAGCTACAGATATTCTGTTCTGTCAGAAATACTTTACTTACTTAATCCAAATGGATTTATTATCATAGGATAGAAATTTTGGGTTGTTCCCCTTTCCTGACAGTATTTAACAAATAGCCCTGCTCAATTTAATCCTGACGTGAACTATGCTAAATTTTGTATGAATTTCTTTGCCTAGTGACTAGCAAATCTATTCCATATGAGCTATTGGTATATTGGTAAATATTATTATTAATTCTGAGGTTTCCTCTATTGTTAAACATTCTTGTGATACATTCAAAAGACTTCTGTTTTAATGCAAGGTCAGATAGATAGATAGATAGATAGATAGATAGATAGATAGATAGATAGGCAGACAGACAGACAGACAGACAGACAGACAGACAGACAGATTTAAGTGTCTTTTACTTCAGTAGTTAATGTCTCAATTAATACCAAGGCAAATTTAAGGATAGAACCAACAGACGTTCAACCACCACCACTAAAGCAACCAAAATGCTGCTGGCATTTCAGCATCAAGGTTTGTAAATATAAGGATGAGAACAGCAATATGAAGCATTTGGGACATTCAGCACTCAATGTTCTTTACTTTTAATAGCCACAGAGTTCCGACCCACCCCAAAAAATAAAAAGGGGTTGAAAAACCACTGGAATCCATCTCTTTGAGATACCTCTAACCTGGAAAAAAAAACGCCATTCCAGTTTGATGGCAATTAATTCTGGCTAAAAAAATATCCATTAATAGCACACAGCAGTGTTTAATTTTCCCACTTGTATTTTTTTTTAATCTATCATTTTCAGCTTTATTTTGAAACTTACACAGTCTGCAAGTTTGTCCTTTCACCCTGAAAGGACTTTTCTGTGCTGGCAGCCTCATTAGTGGCTTCATTAGAATTAGCATGTTGCACTTACAAATGCAATTATTTTCAGAGAGGGAGATACAGCCAAGTAGAGTTAATATATTGAAATACGGCTTTAATAATTTAGATGGCGAAAAAGACAGAAGCCAACATTTCCTAAGTCTTTGTGTTCTTATTTGAGAAAAGATTTCAGAATTTATGCCCTTGCTGTTCATCCTCCCACCATACTTATAAAGGCTTTTAAAGAATATGTAAAATATTCTTCAGTGTGCAGTCCATACAAAAAATGTACTGTATTTTTCAACATTTTATTTTTCTGCTGCTATTTTTTTATTTAAACATACTGCCATCAAGTGGCAATTTGTATAAGTAAACCATAGCTTGTGTTTTACACGGTCTTTCAGTTTCAGAAGTGAAATGTGTATAGAAGTCATGGGGAAAAACACACTAAGCTGAATTTTTAGCATTTTTTAAACGCTTCTCTTAATTTATTTCCAATTTGGGGTGAACATGTTTTCACAATATGGAAATGCTAGAAATATTTCAAAATAAATGAAAAGGGGGTTCTTAGGATCCATGAAAATTAGGTAGACGTAAAGATAAGTTACCTGTATAGTTTTGGGTGGGAAAATCTGAGTTTTATCTAAAAAAAGATTTTTCTTTCAACATGGACTTCCAAGCCAATAAAATAACATGTATTAGGTTCAGAGAAGCTAAATGTTGTTGCCATTTGGAAAAAGCACTTTTGGAACATTACCTCATCTGTTTCTAAGTTCAAGTCATCAAGGCTAAGATGTCTGTTTTTAAATATTTAAGTTCTTAACAATTGTGTAAAAGTTGTAAAAAATAAGTATATTTTTTAAAAGTTCAGTAAAAATGTAAAGAAACATGATGACATCTATTTGTCTAAAAGGGCTGCTTTGTTGGATTTGACCTGGCCCATGCTGTTGGCAACGTAGAACTACATTTACATGAGTGGGGAGTTGACTTCGCTTGCTGGTGTTCTTACAAGGTGAGCATATATTTATCAGTCAAAATAATTAGTAGTAATTAATTTCGGTTGCTCTTGCACAAACTCAGAGCCAATATGGAACAGTTGGTTAAATGTCAGAGAGGATAACCCTTTATTTATTTCCCACAACTTTTGATATATTTTACATGTTGAGTAGGATAATGAATAGTGCACTTAAATAAAATGATTTATCAGTAAAATGGATAAAAAATAGCAGTACGAGTCCAAAAATGAGAGTGAGAAAACTTTCCATAAATTAGTATGAAACAAAAATTCTACTGATGCACAGCAGAACTTGAAGGATACATTTTAAATGTTCTTTCTCAATCTAAAGAAAGGCTAGAAACTGAATAGATAGTCCCTTCATGGATCACTGCCTTGTCATGGCGAAGGGGCTTGCGCAGCTCAAAGAAGCTATGAGCTATGCCATGCAGGACCATGCAGGACCAGCCAAGACCAGTCATTGTGGAGAGCTCTCTGATAAAACATGGTCCACTAGAGAAGGAAATGGCAACCCTCTCTAGTATCCTTGCCAAGAAAAACCCATGGACAGTATCAAAAGACTAAAAGATAGGACACCTCAGGTCGGAAAGTGCCAATATGCTACTGGGAAAAAGTGAAGGACAATTATAAGTAGCTCCAGAAGATGAGATGGTTAGATAATATCATCAGCGCAGTCGGCATGGACTTGAGTGGACCCCAGGAGACAGTGGAGGACAGTGGGAGCCTGGTGTGCTGTGGTCCATGGGGTGGCAAGGAGTCGGACACAACATAGCAACTGAACAGCAACAACCTATTTTTAAGGGTCCTCCGTTCATAGTTATTTGGATCACATTTACATCACAATATGACAGTACTCTCCAAAAAAGAAAAAAAAACACCTTGTTTTGCTTTCTGTGCATGATGAAATCAAGAGGATGTTTAAATGAGGAATTCCATCTTACAGTACCTGAATTCTGGAGCTGGGGGTCTAGCTGGTGCTTACATTCATGAGAAACATTCCAAGACTATGAAACCAGCGTAAGTATCATTCTAGATTATATGTTGTAATATTAACCTTTGCTGAATTCATTGATCTCTACTTATAAAAGTGTTGATAAATATAAACCACACGTTTGCATGGGTTATGATGTGGTCCTATGAAGGGGGCATATTTTTCTGCCTTCTGGATGAAGAATGGAAGCATTTCTTTAAAAACTGCATTTTTAGGTTTAACTTTTTTTTTTTTTACTTATAATATAAAATAAGATACAAATTACAAAAGTAAATAGGAGAACGGTGGGGAGGAAGAGAAGTGAGGAAAGGTAAGGGGAAAAAAAGAAAAGGAAACATTGATTTCTGACTCTCTCTACTGCAGTAAAATTAACATCAAATCACAACTTTTTGTTTCTTCAAAAACTGCATTTTTAAAGTTGTAATAGAATTTGTATGTCACAAAGTGCCAAGATCTGTCTGTCCGTCTTTCTCTCTCTCACACACACACGCACACACACTTAGTATATCTTACACATGTTCACAGTAGTAAAAGACTGTCTTTGCACAAGTTGAAAACAAGCATTTTGTGAAATAGTCAAGCAATCATGAAACATTACACAATTACAATATTGTTCTAAGAAATTTGCACAGAGAAGAAAGATCTGAGTGAAGATCTAAGCTTCCTACCCTGCAAAATCTCTTTAAGGGAGTGTAGAACTTCCTGGAATGATCCTGTGATTACACAGTATTAGGTGATGCTCAAGAATTCAGATAAATTCAGATCACTTTTCGGTTGCAGGAAGATCATACCATTTTGAGCATTTTAATACAGAGAGTCAGAGACACATAACTCCATATGCTTAATATAAATTCAGCTCTTCTCTTCTGCACATCTTCAGGTTAGAATGGCAATTGGGATCACAGTGATTGCCATTGCTCAGGGTATTGTAAAGCACAACATCACTTGACCGCATTGCTTAACAACAGCAATCCAGGCAGTCAGATTGCCATTGTAACCCCAAGATACGTGTAGGTCATTAAGTGGAAAGCAGTGAAGAGTCTCAGGTAAGGAGTGTGGCGTTGCCACACAAACATGGAGGAAGCCTGATGCAAGCAGCATGTGAGTTACTGCCATGCAGCTCAAGCACAGGAAAACCAACGAGGCAAGAGCATAGGTGTGCACTAGCAGAGGAAGGCCAAAGGAAGGAGGGATCAGTGCCAGCATGGGAAGGTTGAGGAAAGGAGGGCATGGATCCATGAGAGTGTAGGGAAGCTATGAAAAAGAGGGTGTAGGGCAATGCTCAGGAAGAACAGGGGGGATGGGGGTGGGAAGCTTAACCAGAGTGATTTGTGACCTTCCCTGCCCGCTTCCCAGTTGACTTTTTTCCTGGGAAGTGAGCAGGGAAGGTTGCAAAGAATATCATGTAACTGCAGGACACTGCAACCATTGTAAGTTCGATCTGGTTGCCAAGTGCCTGAATTGTGATCACATGGGTATGCTGCAAAGGCTGGATCTCCAAGGACCAATCATAAGTTCCACTCGTTCCTAGTACCATCAACATTGAACAGTCACTGAATGAGAGGTCATTAAGTGAGGACTGCCTGTGTACCATACATTGCTAATCAGTGTGTTGTTTTCTTACTTACCATGAAGAATCAAGCTCTTTATTCATCTGGCTTGAACGAAAGGGCAGTAGATGCCAATTGTTGTAGAAGTACTTGATCAAGAGGACTACTTTCTCTATTCTATATAGACTTTGTGGAGGAGGCAGGAAGATTTACCAGTTAATATAGTCTTCCATTTTTTTCCTTAAATAACTCTTTGTTTAATGGGACCTGATTTGTGAAGATTACAGCTGTGATAACAAAACTGCAATGTAACAAGAATTTTAGCTTTTCCCTATTATGTTTGTGTTCCTGGAATTGAAAGTCAGAAGCCTCCCTTTCCCAAATGTGGGGGGGGGCCTTGGTGGCTCACGTGGTAAAATGCTGAGCTTGTGCTCTGCTGAGGTCGGCAGCTCAGTGGTTTGATTTCCGTGAGCGAATAAACCATGTAGGGACAAGAAGGAAACCTCCCCGGATTGCTTATTCCCCGGCTAACATGTGCCATACGCTAAATAAATGAATAATTTCCCAAATGTGTCTGATAGAAGTATGGTATATGGTTCATGTTTCAAATTGTAGGAGTGAAATGGGTATGGGAAGAAGACAATGGGCAAAAGCCACAGAGATTCTTTGTTTTGTAGAACACAAGGTAGAAAGACGGCCTGCTGCCTTGGGGTTGTTGTGATCTAATATGATGGAATTTAAAAAGTCGCACACCTGATGTGGTAAATCTGCACACAACAAGGAAATTATAGCTATAGTCAAAGATGTGCTAACATCTCCTGCTTCTCTAAAGCCTTGTTACAGGATAACATATCCTATTATTTTCCTTCACTCCTAGTGTCTATGTGAATGTGAGAGAGTAAAAAGGGTAGCAAAGTCACTGGGAGTGAGACAGAGATAAACATTAGAATGACAGAAAGGGTTAGAGTGTTCCAGTATTTGTCCTGCTTGTACCTGAAATATAATCCCCTGATATCAAGGGGGGGGAGGGGGGAAACAAGAGAGAATTTCTTTTGCTGGCCAACTTGTGATGTAGGGTTGTACTATTTACATGGTAGTCTAAACATTCATGGCATGAATCATATTGAAACATAATTTATAGGATAACCTCAGAAATTTTCACATTCCCTCTCCCTGTGAAATCTATTATTTTGCATGATAAATTCTCCTTATCGCCTTAATGTGAGAGCAGCTATTCAGTCCTGTGGTTATGATACTTACAATACTCCGTGGAGAATAGGTTGTAAGAAGTAGTCCTTCTGGTTGTATAATCCAAAGAGAATTTGGCAGAAGAAGTAAACGTTTGTCGCTATATATAGGAAACTAGCTTTCAGCTAGAGAAACAAGGTTCTCCCACCCGCCCCTCATATTTTCTAAAAGTACAGTAATGCCACTCACGGGATTGCAGATATAGCATGTGCAGTCTTTAACAAACAAAACTAGGTCATCCATACAGAAAACAAAATGTAATGAAATACAAAGGGCTGAATCCAGATTTAATGCTCAGTAGAATGCTGAGAATGGTAGAGAAAGACATGTGAGGGTCTCTCTTTTTTTTTTTCTTTTCTTCAGATTCCAAGTTCCTTATGCTGTTTAATGGCAAATTGAAGGAATGCTTTAGAATCGGGAGAGATATAATCCTGGGATCCGCAGCATTAGTCAATGCTCTGCTCTTTCAGCATAAAGAATTTTTTGTTTTGGTTCTAGGTTTACAATGGGGAATAACCTTTCATCCATTCTTATGGCAGACAGAATTCAACCAATAAAGTACGATTGTTCACATACAGAACAGTGTTATGGTGCCATCAATGTTCTATAACTTGCATTAGGCAGTCTCAATATATCACAGAGAATTACAGTACAAAAAAAAAAGGGTGGGGGGAAGCAAATGAAGTTAAAATGGTTTATAGTTGCAGTCTTCCAAATTAGCCTGTTTAGTGTTTATTTATGGATTAGTCTTGAGATTTGGCATATTAGTTCCTAATGTTCAAGATCTTTGTCATCTGCTTCTTTTTATTTTCCACCGAGTATCACCGGGTCACCCAGTAAGGCATTGAGACAAAACTGAATTTGTCTATGTCATAGTATTCCATTTTGTAGCTGATTTAAATGCAGAACATTTTGCTCTATGCCATACAATCAAATAGAGAAGAATTTAACTGCTGTGGAAGCTGTTAGTGATATGCTGCTTCTGTAAAGTGTTTAATCCTCATTTGAATCAAGGATGACACCCAGTGGCCACACAGGTTCATTCCAATGTATAAATGGGGAACATGATTTCATTTCTTTTTCTTTTAGTGATCTCTTCGAGAAATAATTAAATATCTCTTCCTCATGAACTCTCTATTGTCATTTAAATTGTTTAATCACTTTTTTTTCACATTGTGGCTCACATGAGGGTAACATTTCCCATTGCCCATAGAGATTTTTTTTGAAAATCCCTCTTTCATATTATTGATATTTCAGAAAAGTAATTCATCTGGAATTTATTAAATTACAAGTGCAATCAGCGTAGACATATGAATCCCTACTCTTCTCACTAATAAAGCGCACTAAAACTTACTAAATTTTATCAAGATAAATTAGGATGCATTATCAGTCCCTAATATCATTTGTCGTGCTTTTGAAAATTGTTACACTAGTTTCACATCATTAAAAAGGTAAAACCATAAATAGCAAGAGCACTTACAGTAGTGCCCAAAATTGTGGAAACCTTTTGGGAAAAGTGTATTTTTAAGATTTGATGGCTAATAACACCACTTTTTTGCGGAGTTTCAAGATAATCATATTCCACTGCTGGAATGGCCTGGGAATAGCCCAGATCTTAACCCAATTTGAAAATCTATGGAGCCCACTAAAGAAACTTGTTAGTCAGAAGCGACCCAGCAATAAAACCCAGTTAATAGAAGCAATCATTCAATCTTGGTTTCACATTATAACAGCTGCAGAACTAAAAAACTTGGTTCACTCCATGGGAAGACATTGTAAGGCCGTAATTTATGCTAAAGGTTACCCAACTAAGTATTAACTGATGTGATAATTTTTGTATATCTCATTTTTTCTACATGTTTCAGTTTTCTTCTTTATACTGTAACTGCTATTTTAATAGCAAATCCTTCATAAAAGTTATTGCATTACATCCTTGATTAAATTATCTTTCCATTGATATATAATTTTATGGTACTACTCCAAAAAAAATGGAGTTAATGGTGTTATTAGCTAGTTTTAGAAAATACACTTTTCCCAAAAGGTTTCCACAATTTTGGCCACTACTGTAGACCTATATACCACTTCATAGTGCTTTACAGCCCTCTCTAAGCGGCTTATAACATCAGCATATTGCCCCGCAACAATCTGGGTCCCCATTTTATCGACTTCAGAAGGATAGAAGAGTGTAAATGTTCTGAATATTAATATATTTAAAACTTTGAATTTGTTTTACAACTCTTTGAATCCAACATCTCTGGAGATAATGGGCGATATTGTGCTAGAGTCTTCTACATAGGAATGTGAATTTCAGTTGGTAGGTGTAAATAGCATGAGACAAGACAAAGGCCATAAGATAGGAAATGTAAGGCAGTAGAGAAATCTGTGATCAATATTGCTTTCACCAATCTAATATAACACACAAGATACATTCTACAGTTCTATAATCGGCAGGCTATTGAAATAATTGTGATTGTAAGCTTCGGCTCAGCAAGGCTCTGATCACCATAATGCAATCTTAAACAAAGCCTGGATGGGAAAGCACATCCATGACACACACACACACTACACATACACATACACATACACACACAGAGAGAGAGAGAGATTCTTACATATACTTGTTAAATTCCTGGAGATTTCAACAATATTATGGTTCTTTGTCTTTTGGGAGTTGCCTCTGTTTAGGTGATTGGCAAACTGGTATGAACTTTTATGGATTACAGTCCACACAATTGGGTATAGGGAATGTTATAAGTATACTCATGGATGGAGAAGGAAGTGTCAGAATAATGAAAATGCAAGTCAGAGGGAAATACAACAGTTGTAGTGAAGGCATGACATTTATGACAACATATTGCAACCCAATGGCAAGGTTCTTAAAGGGGTTTCTTCATTCATTGTTGAGAGGAAAAGATAGTGTGTTTTATCAATCTCAACAATTCCATGCATTCACTTTTAGAACTTTGTTTATCTCATTCTCTAAGATAAAGCTTTTTATATTCTCTTGGTATCCACCATTTGATGATCGGGAGAGGTAGCTAATCATTTACCAGTTAAGGGACAACCGTCCAAATAATCTGAGTTTGGTTTTGTTTTGTTCTTTTAACGTTCACTTCTCTTTCCCAAGATCAAAGAAAATCTTTAGGGCATCTTGCTACAAATCCCTGTCTTTCAGGACCTTCCAAAGTACCTGGAACAAAATGTAAAATGATAAGAATTGCTTACGCATGGTGGTATCACATGTAGTATCTAGAACATGTTGTTATGTATAGTGGCTACTTATCAGGATATATCAAAGCTAACAACAACAACAACAACAACAACAGGTCCTTGGGAAAGACTCAATAGGTGGATAAAAGTGCCAAATACAGTCTAAACATATGATTGACTGTATGAACAATCAAGTTAATATTTTATTAAAATTATGCTATCTGATTCCTGAGGACTTACAATTGTTAAAATATTTTAAAAAGGATAAGAATGACAGAGAGGAAGAGAAAGGAAACAAGGGGTATCAATCATCCTCTTCAAAAGTATGGACAAAGACAAGTTTTTAAGACCCTCTGAAATCTCAGTAGTGCAGGAGCTGTTCAAATTTTGGAGGAAACCTCATTCCAGAAGGCAATGCTCCTACAGGAAGGTAGTTTTCCAGAGTCCCAAGAAAGGATTATCAATATATGTAAAGCCACCAAAACATTAACCAAACTTTTTTGGTAGAATGTCTACAGAGAATCTCAATTATCTAAGTCATGGCTGTCCCAAAAGTGCTTTAGCGGTTAGAACTGAAGAAGCTTCTTGGATGAGAAGCAAAATGTTTTCAAAGGAAACAAAAACCCAAACAAGTCCAGTTGCCTTTTGGAAAAATACCTTTGGGACTATTTTGATAGAAGATTAAAACAAAGTAACACTCATCTTAGAATTTAACATGCAATATTTTATTATAGAAACTTAGCTCTAGCTTATCAAGAAAACATAGATGAGACAACATTGAGGTAATGTGTAGGGTGGCTCTAGATAAGAGGCCTCTTGCAAATCAGTCCTGATTTGATTTGATTTGATTTGATTTGAGTTTGAAATTCAACACCAGCCTGATTTCATTCAAGCTCAGTTTTTAAAAATATGTCCATAGGCTATAATGTGAAAGCATCCAAAAGCCTGCAGCTGCTTCATTTTTGGCAGAATGGGATGAAAACAGCAGAGATAATTGTTTTAAAGGACATTAACCCTGCTAAGTTTCATCTGGTTAATTCTCACTGAGATACATTTTTTCAAGCAGAGATGAAGAAAAAACAGTGTATATGTGCTAAACCAGTTGTTGTATCCCAACCTCAAAATAAACATTTCTCAGAGTTTTAAAAGTCCTGAATTATCTATTTGCCTTTCTGGGAAACAGACATTGAAACATAGTCACTCACTCACCCTTGGGGACACAAAGCTTTGTTGCCATGATCAGGTGGGTGTCGAGAGCTCTGGCAACGCTATTTGGCAAAGGTGGTCCTTCCCAAGGAAGATCACCCCGTCTCCCTTGACTAGGATGCCAGGCCAGGTAGAGCACATTGGCAAAGCCTAGATCCCTCTCAGCAGACTTGAAGAAGTACCCTTGACTTTCCCTTGAGGAATAGTGTAGCTATGCTGCAACTGAGTCACTTGTGTCACACTTGGAGTATTGGCAAGCTTGAGCTTTTTCTGTGAAGCAATAGCACTTAGACTTATATACCGCTTCATAGTGCTTTACACCCCTCTCTAAGTGGTTGATAGAGTCAGTGTCAAGGTTCGAAGTCGTCTCAAAATAAATCGCATTTCAGCCAAGTACTTTATGAAAACCCATTCATTTATTAGCACAACATTCTGTTCCAAAACTCATTGCAGCCAGCAATGAGTTCCTGCTCCAAAACCCTTCCCTTCCTGGCTTGCTCTCCTGTTCTGATTGGCCATCTTCCAAGTCATTCTATCCTATCTACTAACTAAGCTCACAGGAATCCCCCCCCCCCCCAATCTCATCTCCTAGGGAATAATCTCTCCAGGGAATTAACTGGGTGAAGTGTCAAACGGTCTCTTGCCAGATGCTCCCCCTTCTTCTCTATGTCAGCCCTGAACGAAGTGCAGCTTGAGGGGCTGACAGTCAGCATATTGCCCCCAACAATCTGGGTCCTCATTTTACCAACCTCGGAAGGATGGAAGGCTGAGTCACCCTTGAGCTGGGCAGGATCAAACTCCTAGCTGTGGGCAGAGTTAGCCAGTAATATTGAGTTCTAATCATTGCAGCCCCATGTCTATTTGTAACCAACTTTGATAGAATATCAATCTTGGACAAGGCGTATAAGTCAATCTTATCTCTTATGGACATGGATGTATAGAGTGTTGGCTTTCTAACAGTTGGCTGTGTTAGGAGAAGTAGCCTGGTGCAATGGGATGCAGGGTCATAAAGATAAGCTAACCGAAAAAGAGGGCAGCATAGAGAAAGTGGCATTTGAAACTTTGCCATCCAACTATTATTAAGCCAAATTTGCCCATATGTCAAGAGGCTTCTATTTGTCATAATTATGCAGAGATCAAAAGTAAGCTTTCACTCCAGACTGCATATTATTGTATTAATAAGCCTTGTATCCGTATTTGGGGTGCTGAGAGCTGAACTCCCATAAAGATACGCCTCGACCAATGACCATAATGGATCCCAAAACTTCTGTTCCTAAGCAACACAGTTGTTAAGTGAGTTTTGCCCCATTTTACGACCTTTCTTGCCACAGTTTTTAAGTGAATCATTGCAGTTGTTAAGTGAGTAACACGATTAATTGAATCTGCCTTCCCCATTGACTTTTCTTGCCAGAAGGTCGCAAAAGGTAATTACTTGACCTCGGAACACTGCGACCGTCATAGTAAATATGAGTCAGCTGCCAAATGTCTGAATTTTGATCACATGACCCTGGGGATGCTGCAACAGTTGTAAGTGTGAAAAACAGTCACAAGTCACGTTTTTCACTGCCGCTATAACTTTTTATTGAAAAAGTTTTACAGATACAAATTTTTCCCCATTTCCCCCCACTTTCCCTCCCTAACCCTCCCTAGCCCTCCCCTCCTCCCATGACTTCCCCAAGGTGAAATCCATCCACATTATATTATATCTATTTTTACCACCCTTCTATTCTCCCCACTGTGTACTATACATTTCTGCATAACATTAAGCTATTCTACCCCCTATATACTATACATTTCTACACATCATTCAGCTAAAAGCTATCTGGTACTTCCTAGTTTGGTATTTATTCTGCACATAATCTATCCATTTCTTCCATTCCTATGCATAGGTCTCTTGAGTCCGGTCTTTTAAGTAAGCTGATATCTTCGCCATTTCTGCAAAACTGGCCACCTTCAAAGTCCATTCTTCAATTGTAGGCATAACATCCCTTTTCCAATATTGACCAATCAATAACCTAGCTGCTGTCACCATATATAGTATCAATTTTGTTTCACCCACTGAAAAGCCCTTAACTATACCCAATAAAAACAATTGAGAAGAAAATTGGAGTTGCTTCTTCAAAACATTTTGCATAACCCACCAAATTTTTATCCAGAAAGCCTTCACTTTCTTGCAGGTCCACCATATATGATAATATGTAGCATCTAAGCAATCACATCTCCAACTTTTTGGTTGAACATTAGGACACATGCACGACAATTTCTTAGGATCTAGATGCCACCTATAAAACATTTTATAAAAATTTTCCTTCAAATTCTGTGACTGTGTAAATTTAACATTCTGAACCCATATTTTTTCCCACGTTTCCATCATAACTGATTCTGCAAAATTTTGCGCCCATTTTATCATACAATCTTTAACCAATTCATTTTCTGAGTCTCTTTCTAACAAAACATTATAAACCCTCTTAATATGCATTGGGCCTTTCTCTTTTATCTGTCTAACCAATTCTTCTTCATGCAACATTAATCCAATTTTTTGATCTTCTCTCCATCTCAGTTGAAGTTGATTATACTGTAACCAAGTTAAATTAATCCCTTCTTCCAACAGTGTGTTTAATGTCTTTAGTTGCCATCTACCCCCATCGCAAAAAAGTATTTCTTTATATAAAAACCCCCCGAGTGACTTTATATTTATATTCCGTATAATATGACCAAGATCCAACCACAACGGTATTTTATAATCCCATTTGAGCCGGTGCTTCTTCCATACTCTCATCAAGGAGTTTCTAAGCATATGGCTGTTGAATACTTTATCCACTTTATTTTCATAGAATAAATATGCATGCCAACCAAGTTCAAGATCATAACTCTCTATATTCAATATTCCAGTCTTTGTCCTTCCAAACCAATCACTTGCTTGCGTCAACACTGCTGCTTCATAGTACAGTCACAGGTTTGGAAGTTTAAGACCACCCCTTTCACGAACATCTTGCATAATTTTCAATTTCACTCTTGGCTTTTTCTCATTCCAAACAAACTTATTCACTCCTTTTTGCCATTCCATCAACTGTTTATCACTTTTAAGCACCGGAATCATTTGAAACAAAAATAAAAATCTAGGTAGAACATTCATTTTAACTGCTGCTATTCTTCCAAGTAGAGACAGCTGCAGTTTTTTCCAGGTTTCCATATCCTTTTGTACCTTCCGCCACAACACCTCATAATTGTTTTGGAACAGTTTTATATTTAAATCTGCAACTTGAACTCCTAGATATCTCACCTTTGGTACTATTTCAAAGTCTGCCTTCCTTTCCAGTTCCTTCTTTTGATCAACTGTCATACTTTTAACTATCATCTTGGTTTTTTTCTGATTCAGTCTAAATCCTGATACCATACCATATTCTTCTATAATGTCTTTCATCTGAATTATTGACTCCTTCTAGAAGCTATAACTTTGAACAGTCACTAAATGAATTGTCATAAGTCAAGGACTACCTGTAATGTGAGGGAATGGAGGGAGCACATTGCAGACTGACAATGTCTCTTTCCTACCGTAGTAGTTCTGAGACTGTACATTTTATAGTGCAAGTAGTCTGTTTTAATTTGGAGGATTTCCAATTATAGGCAAAGAACCATAAAAGAAACCACTTAGAAGAATCCCAAAGTGTCTTTCTTGGTTTTTGGAGCTTGACACATTGCGTGAGGAGAATCCACCCATGCCATTAGGATAAGAGAGAGAACGGGCCTGTGGCTGACCACTCTGAAGGAGTTAATGCGGGAAAATGAATGAAGCCCAAAGCAGTGTTAGTCCTGACATCCCAGAAGAGCTTCTGTTAAGCAGGGAATTTAATGAGCTGATAAAACTCGAGTAGTTTTACAAGTTGCTGATTACCTTTTGAGACTCCGGTGTCTTCATTATTAGTTGGGCTTCCTTCCTGTCTAATTTTAAATCGCTTCTCATCAATTAAGTACATACTTAACAAATAGGTAAAGCGGGGGGGAGCATAAATACCTGCATTGCTTTGAATATTTGAAAATTGGATACTACCCGATCATAAACAAAACAATAAGTAACTTTATATAAAAGACTGGAAATCTCATGTGGACTCTTTGCTGAAAATGGAAAAAATGAATTGGTGATTTATGGATTTGCTGATGGAAAAGGGTTGACTATGGGAAGAAGGGAACTGTGTAATATAATCTTAAAAGGGAGGGAGGGATGATAAATTTATAATTGGTATAAAGAAGATCAAAAGTCACTTCTTTATATATCTTTCTCTTCTTTTTCTTTTGCACTTCTTTTTTGTTTTCTATTATTTTTCTTAATATATTTTTACCTAGAATTTCTAATAAAAATTGTTCTTATAGGCTTCTTACTGAGTTTTTGTAAAAAAAAAGATAAAGACTGATAATAAACTGACAAAGTAAAGAAAAAGAAGGAAAACAAAGAAAAAGCAAAACGTGCAAGAAAAGAAAAATATTGAAGAAAAATTGAAAAGAAAGAAAAATAATAATTTCTGAAAATTCTTCACAAATTTATGACTACAATTATATTTTAACTTCCCTCTCTAGAGTTACCTCATAGTACTCTTTGTCCCATAATCCATCCTGTCTAATCATCAAAACCATAAATTACAAGTTCATTTTTTCATGTCGTGCAAAAATCCATTAGAGGTTTCTAGTCACCAATAAGTGTAGAAAATTTCTCTAATCAAAGAGATGAATTCTCCATCTCAACAAGATCTGTCAATTCCATTAATTATAGTGAGTAGTTTGAATCTTTCCATCTTTGTGCACATAATAATCTTGCTGCAGTAATAGTTTATTGAAATAATATTCCATGGCTTTTTTTAATCTCTTTATCCATTAGCCCTAATAAAACGAGTGCTGGCTTCAGTTGAATATTAACGTCTAAAATCCTTAGTATCAAAATATATATTTGAAACCAAAATGTTTTAGCTTTTTTTACATGTCCATCAAGAATGATAAAATATTCGCTCATATTGTTTGCATTTCCAACATACATTTGAAGAACCATTATACATTCTATAGAATTTCTCTGATGTCATATAAACAAGTTATCATTTTATAATTCTCTTTAAGATCAACACAATGTAAATTTCAACTAACCACCTGTTTATCCATTGGTCCATCTGTATATTACAACCAAAATTCTTAGCCTACTATATAGCATATTCTTTAACCTGTTCTTCCTCCTTTTCAAATTTCAACAAATGTTTATACATTTTAAGAATCATGTGTTCACTATCAGCACACTGATATGGAGCAAATTACATTCTTTCTAAGTTTGTACCATACCATAAATATTTTTGTCCATTTTGAATCTTTCTGATAACTGTAAATGGGGAAAACCATTGGTAACTATATCCTTCTGCTCTTAATTGCTCTTTTGATAAGTTAGTAACATTGTTGCAAAAAGTGGTCACAAGATCCCGGGACACTGCAACCATCATAAATGCATGCCAGTTGCCAAGTATACAAATTTTGATCAATGACCACATGGATACAGCAATGGTTGTGTGAAAAACAGTCATAAGTCACTTTTTTCAGTGCCATTGTAACTTTGAATGGTCACTAAATGTTTTTAAGTTGAGGACTACCTGTGAATCAAATAAATCTATAGCAATATATATATTTGCCCTCTGTGTTCATTTCATGGGACTAAGCCTCTGAAGTTTTCATCAACATGTGAGGAGTAAAACTCCAACTCAAAGTTGTTGGAATACAAAACAATTTTATTGAAGCGTTTGCAAAGGCTGGTGGCTCTCAATATACACACAGACCACACCCAAATAACATAAAAGCATAGTTTTATAATTATTCTACACCCGTCAATTTATGCCACATCATTCCTTTCCAGGCCCAGTTGATAGGCCCAGTCTGGTCACATGCTTTCCGACCGCCTATAATCTAATATCATACCTACACAGTTAGTTAAGCCCTTATAGTCACCCAAACTTGCTAAGCATTCACCCCCTTTGTGTCTCACTTCTTTGATAGTCTCCTATTGCATGGGTGTCAAACTCAAGGCCCATGGGCCAGATTTGGCCCGCGGGGTGCTTAGATCTGTCCTGTGGGGCTGCCCTGGAAGCAATGAAGGACCAGCCCGTGATGACTCTGACAGCGAAAACAGCATTTTCACTGGCAGAGTGCTCGGGCCACCATAGGCACCTCTGACACGAGTGACGTCGAGCTGGCCACACCCACCCTGGCCACGCCCACCTGGCCCCCTGGCGTGAAACACAACCCTGATGCGGCCCTCAATGAAATAATTTCACACCCCTGTCCTATCGATTCCCTTGTTTCACAAGAATTGCAACACAGAGAAAAGAACATTGATTAAGTGAAAGAAACATTTGAGAGAGAAAAACATCAAAGTAGGTTTGGGTTAGATACATTCTCAGCCTTTCCCAAGATTGGATTGACTAATTTCTTTGTTCATGGAGGCTTGAGGACAGTTGAAAATGCTACAATGTATTAAATGCTCTCCTGCCAGTCCTGGTCTCCAAAAGAGAGGCCTTTTCTTGAAAGTTAAGGCTTATGGGAAATTATTAGCAATACAATTGAAAAGCAAATTTAAACATGGCTGTACCTTAGATATACAGTTCATAAACTATATATGGATAGAGTCGTGCCTTTGCGGCCTCTGACCCGGCGCCGATCTCGCCTGGCTCCTTGGTTTACCGAGGAGCTGAGGGAGATGAAGCGCCAGAAAAGACGCCTAGAGAGCTGTTGGAGGGCTAGTCTTTCTGAATCTGACCGAACACTGGTAAGATCTCATATTAGGAGTTACCTAGTGGCGATAAAAGCAGCAAAATGTACTCATTTTACTGCTCTTATTGCGTCATCAGATAATTGCCCGGCCGCCCTGTTTAGGGTGACCCGCTCCCTGCTCCACCAGGAAGCGCGGGAGGACCCCTTGGAGGGAAGAGCCAAGGATTTTGTTCAGTATCTGTATGACAAAATCACTCAGATTCGGGCAGGTCTGGACTCTGACGGGATAGATCCAGCGAGGGTAATGGAGGCAGGTCTTGAGACTGTTATCTGGGATGAGTTTGATCCTGTGACCCCAGATGACATGGACAGGATTCTGGGTAGATTGAACGCGACCACATGTTTGTTGGACCCGTGCCCCTCCTGGTTAGTGCTGGCTTCCCGGGAGGTGACGCAAGGCTGGCTCCAGGGGATTATAAATGCTTCGTTGGGTGAAATGCTGAAAGAGGCGGTGGTAAGGCCCCTCCTCAAGAAGCCTTCCCTGGACCCGGCAGTATTGGCTAATTATCGTCCAGTCTCCAACCTTTGATTCGTTGCGAAGGTTGTTGAGAGTGTGGTTGCGCGACAGCTTCCCCAGTACCTGGATGAAGCGTCGTATCTAGATCCGTTCCAGTCGGGCTTCAGGCCTGGGTACAGCATGGAAACGGCATTGGTCGCATTGGTTGATGATCTCTGGAGGGCTCGGGACAGGGGTTGTTCCTCTGTCCTGCTCCTGTTAGACCTCTCAGCGTCTTTTGATACCATCAACCATGGTATCATGCTGCACTGGCTGGAAGGGTTGGGGGTGGGAGGCACCGTTTTACGGTGGTTCTCCTCCTTTCTCTCTGACTGGTTGCAGTCTGTATTGACAGGGGGGCAGAGATCGACCCCGAGGCCCCTTATATGTGGGGTGCCGCAGGGATCGGTTCTCTCGCCCCTTTTGTTCAACATTTATGTAAAGCCGCTGGGCGAGATCATCCGTGGTTTCGGGGTGAAGTACCATCTGTACGCTGACGACACCCAGCTGTACATCTCCACCCCGGACCACCCCAACAATGCCCTTGAAGTGATGTCCCAGTGCCTGGAGGCCGTACGGATCTGGATGGGGAGAAACGGGCTCAGGCTCAACCCATCCAAGACCGAGTGGCTGTGGTTTCCGACGTCCCGATATAGTCAGCTGGCGCCATCGCTGGCTATTGGGGGTGAATCATTGGCCCCCACGGAAAGGGCTCGTAACTTGGGCGTCCTCCTGGATTCACGGCTGTCTTTAGAAGAGCACTTGACGGCTGTGACCGGGAGGATTTTTTATCAGGTTCGCCTGATTCGCCAGTTGCGTCCCTTTCTAGATCGGGACTCGTTACGCACAGTCATTCATGCCCTCGTCACCTCTCGTCTGGACTATTGTAACGCTCTCTACATGGGGCTCCCCTTAAGGTGCACCCAGAGGCTCCAACTGGCGCAGAGTGCGGCCGCGTGGGTGGTTATGGGAGCAACGTGGAGCTCCCATGTAACACCTCTCCTGCATGAGCTGCACTGGCTCCCGGTGGTCTTCTGGGTGCGCTTCAAGGTTCTGGTTACCACCTTTAAAGCGCTCCATGGCTTAGGACCTGGTTACTTACGGGACTGCCTACTACCATCAACAGCCTCCCACCGAGCTCCCACAGAGAGGGGCTCCTCCAGGTGCCGTCAGCCAAACAATGTCGGCTGTCAGCCCCTAGGGGGAGAGCCTTCTCTGTGGGGGCACCGACGATCTGGAATGAGCTCCCCCCAGAGATACGGAGGATTCCGGATCTGCGCACCTTCCGCTGCGAGCTGAAGACACTTTTATTTCATCAAGCTGGCCTCGCCTAAATCTTCTCCCTTTTAAGTATAAATTTTAAATTTTTAATGTATTTTAAAAGATGGGTATTTTAAATTATGGGTATCAATTCAGCCAAATTTATTTAATTCATTTTATTCGATTTTAAATTTTGTATATCTATGTGTCTTATTTCATGGCTGTGCACTGCCCTGAGTCCTTCGGGAGTAGGGCGGTATAGAAATTCAATAAAATAAATAAATAAATAAATAAACTAAATGCTAATCTACATAACGGAAAATTGCAACTTCTTATATTATTCTCCACAAACACAATCATGAATTATGTACAGTATTTTCTCCCACATACCCAAGTAACAAAACCACTCAAGTCCATCATTGCAGTGCATTAAGGAAAATTGAAGGAGGATTTGATTCAGGATAGAATCGCTGACTTTTATATGGATTAGGAAGCATATTCCTAACACCGTTTTTGATAAATACAACAATTTCTCTTTTTGCCTCCACTTAAAAGACAAGCCAGAGTTGAAACGCCTGGCTTCTTTTCAAATCTGTAACAAAGAATTCTGCATGTAACATCCGTAAAGTATACAAAAATGAGATGAAAAGTTTTATTTCAGAGTATACAGCAAAATAACTTTTTTTCAGATTTCTTCTTATCACTAGCAAACAGCAATTATTTCTAGGGGGGTGCAGATATAAAACTAGCATAGACAACCGAATTCTAATCACATTTACAAATTTGGCTAACAAGAGGCAGAGCTTATTTCGGACTGCAGCCATAGTAAGATTTTGCATAAAGAAAGCAAATTTGCCTGCTGATAGGCTAGCCATTTCTTATGCATTGTGGTAAAATAATGTTAAAATGCTCATCAGTTGTTGTTTTTTCACATTTTACTCTAGCTTCTTAAAGCACCCTTGACTACATTCCAGAATAAGCTAATTTTTGCTGCCAAATAAAGAAGGGAAAGCATTTTGAGTGCCTCTAGCTCATTTCAAAACCAAAAGTTAAAACTTCCCCTGAGAAGAGGCAGTTTAGGAATAAACCCTTTGGCTAATTAGGTTTAATGGGACATTGTCTTGGGAGATGTGATTTATTAGGCCAGTCTAGGCACACAATAGGCCTGCAGGGTTCAGTTTGTGCATTCTCTAACTGAATGGCAAATGTCCAAGCAGTTTTTAGAATATATCATTAAGGATCATTAAGAGAATGAAGGACAAACTACACGTTACACTCACAGGTCTGTAAAGGTTTGGACCTGAGAAGCATACTTAGGAGATTGAGATATTGAGTGAAGACATGGGGAGAAAGGAATAACATACATCCTTTTGTTACATTAAACCACGAACACACTATTTTCACCATTACCATCAAGTTTCATCATTGTATTTCTTTTCATATAACATAGACTTTCTTTGTGAAGGTTGACCCTCTTGCTTTTTTTTTTTTTTCCAAATGTTTGGGTAAGATGTTTTCTTAAGTCTGTTACAGTAATCAGGAGAATAGTTGTAGTGGATTATATATTTCATATCTTGCCGCATCAAATACTATTTAAAGATTTTTAAAAATGGCACATGGAATCTATACAACTTTGGGATTGTTTTCTGAGAGATTTGAACATTTCTCTTATAGAAAAGAGATATAACATACCACACTTTCAAAAATTAGTATATTCTTACTTTCATGTGGAGCTGAAATATCTTTGGACATTGATTCCTCATTGGGGTATTTTTCCTCAATGTCATTTTATGTTCCTGCTTTCTTTGGGGAAAGATAAGAAAAAAGTGAAGAAATGCCTTAAAGTAGAGTGTTGATTGTTTACTTGTTAAAGTAGACTCTCTACAAGGGCCCTTTCTTAAGTATCTGTCTGCTTTCTTCTAAGGTTAACACAGGATGTTTAATCATGCAATGAGTCATCAAACAAATCGTTTTTATGCTGGAGACAATTAACCACTAATAGAAGCGAATAAACCTCTTTATGTCCCCAACGTGTAAATTTTCCATCCGCTTCTGTTCAGTATAACCACTGAGCAATAGCTCCTCTTTTTATTAAATGCATAGGCAATAACTCTGAGAGCGCATAACCCTTTTGTGAAGTTATTACAGAATATGTAAGAATGTATGACAGGGAAAGGAAGCAGCAAATTATCTAGAGAATTGAATGGGTTAGTGTAACGCTCTAAAGCACACTAAAGCAGGAAGGCAAGATCGTTTTAAAACATCTATTTTTAAACTGTTGTGGTCTTTTTCAGGATAGTTTTAAAAGTATGGCTAGCTATGTGATTACATATCAAAGACAAAATGGGTAAATTTACATATTCGGCAGACAATAACTGTAAGAGTCAAATTGTTAATAAGCAATTAGTGACGTACTGCTGCATCATTGTGCACAAATTTCTGAGATGTGCTTGCTGAGTTTTAGGCTTTCTTCCTTCTACAACCTTTGAAGCTTTTCTAGGTGCACCTAACTGTTCAGCCATATTTCTTCCCCATTCCAACACCAACCAAAGACAGTGTATAAAAATATTTTAGACTTGTCACCCATTACCTTGAAGGGAAATCAGGTGACTAGTAGTGACTGGAAATAGAGGCAAGAAAATGTCACGTTCTTCACATTTGGTCATTTTATCTTGCCTTAAAGATGGATAGAAATATTATAACTCAGCTGTGTGGAAAGGCTCTTAGAATTGTACCTATTTAACTTGGAAATGGGGTGTTGTGGATAATTTCTTAAACTTGTAAGTTTCATGAACTTTGTGAAACCAGTTCATTAATCCCAAGATTGAGTGATGTCTATAGCACAAAGCATAATTTTCAAAGTAGTTTGTACTAAAGAAATAAATTGCCCCATATATCATTCTCCATAAATCACTTGGGTTAGTCCCAACAGGCAACTGCATTTTCCTTAATGCATAACACATTCTAAAGTTTCCATAAAAGTGACCGCCTTTTGTGCTATAACAGTACTTTACAATTGGGTCTGCATAAAATTCAGTTTTTCTAGGTTTCTGTTACGAAAGTGGATTTTATGTTGGAAGTTTTGTATTTCAATTGAAATGGTTTGTTTGTTTATTTAGGACCTCCCCATACATACATAAAGGAATTATAATGGTTTGCACCATAAATAATTATATTTAGAGTCAGAGTGCTTTCCTCACTGATAAATTGAGAGGAAACCTTCAAATAAGATTGGAAACAATTTTAATAGTGCTAGAAGCATTTTGGAGTTAAAGACAAAAAGGCACTTTAGGATTGGAGCATATTCCCTAGATCTTTTACTGAAGGAAAATAAATAAATAAATACAACACCCATTCTAATCTTATCTTATAATGATCAGATAGGCAAATAAACTGTGGTTGTTTTCTCTTCTTCCTCATCCAATGGAAAATCTGGCACTATGTAGATTGATGGAGGGCCAGAAAGGTTTGGTCTTGCAAATGGAAATAACAGAATAACAGAGTTGGAAGGACCTTGGAGGACTTCTAGTCCAACCCCCTGCCGAAGCAGGAGACCCTATACAATTCCAGACAAATGGCTGTCCAATCTCTACTTAAAAACATCCACTGATTGGACTATTTCCACTTAGCATATTTTTCCGCAATGAGAAATAATTTGAATGCTGAATATGATCTGGAAACTCATTTTGTTGCTTCCTGTTGCATGTGTATGAATCTTTTTCCAAGAGTTACTAAGCTCTAAACCCAAAGATGGTATTTGTAAGAAAGTAAACCAGTCAGTCTTGTTTTCTGAAATTTTAGCTGCTTACCTGGATAGAAAGATGTGTTGGTTTGTTCCTTCTGCAATTGAAGGTTATTTAGCATTGTTCCTTCACCAGGGGTTTGCCAGAAGATACAGTCCTTCAAGGCTCATTCAACAAATGAAGGAAGATAAAGTAAGGAAGTGCTAAGATCTGCTTGAAAGCAGAAACTGTATCCTAGAAAGGACATTAAGAGCCTATGCATTGTCTTAAATCCATTTGAACACTTTTCAAAGTGTTCAAATACCCACCAGCAAGGTATTATGTTACTATTTTTCACCATGATGGCCCTGTTCAAATATATTTAGAATAATAAGCTTGAAGGATATCATCCAAACATGCATACATTGGTTCCCAGTTAAATTTCCCAAGGAAAACAGAAAGATTGAACTGTTATTTACTCCAAAGTATTTTTGGCTGTCGTCTTCTTTCGTCCCTTCTAATGGAAATGAACCTCATAAATCCAGCTGATAGAAATAATATATGGGTCCTCTGCAATGATAGGCAATCACAAGTTGATTTAACAGCCTTAATTCAACTTCATTAGCCTTGCGGGAGGAGCTTTGGTAAGAGCTCTTCTTCAAATTTAATTTAGACTTCAACTCTTTTTGTGGGCAGCTCGTGCTTTTCCTCTGCCGGTTCTCGGTGAATGAAATTACCACTCTTCGTCACAAATGCCAGAGGCTTCCAAGAATTCAACAAGCCCTGATTGGATTCTCAGCATAATAGCCATTTCTCTTTCACATACTCCGAGCACAAAAAACTTGTATCTTGTTATAAAAGTGAACTCAATCTCCTTTTGTTTTGACCTGGAGGGGTAATACAGAGGGACATGTTCAGAGATTGGTGAATTCCCAGCTGAATGGAATAAAAAATAAAAGACTAACAAGGAAAAAAAATCAATCTTTAAGGGAGACACAAGCAGAGGCCTTGTCTTCAGAACTCTACCAGTGCTAAATTACCTTGGATTTGACCGGAAAAATGGCTTAAGTTTGTTTTCTTGCTTTTTGTTTCGTAACTACAATGTGAGTTACCAAAACTGTTTAATTAACTGAATGGGAACGACAATTAATATATAAAAAAGGATGAAATGGAGGGGAAAAGAGAATTTGGTGGGGGGAAAATAACTACCTAAATTGTGATACTTTCATATAAGATAAGGTTGATCTAATGGTTAAGGCAGTAGGCTAGAGAGAGTTCTACTTCAGACATGAAAGCCGGCAGGGTAACTTTGAGCCAGAAGCTCTCTCTTAGCCCAAACCATGCCACAGGTTTGTTGTGGTAGGGAAAATGGGAGGAGGAAGGAGTATTAGATATATTCACTGCCTTGAGTTATTTATAAAAATAATAAACCTAGGATAAGGGGGAAAAATCCTACTCAAAATTGTGACATTTCCATATAACACAGCCAAGGTAGCCTAGTTATGCTTGTCATTGCATTATAATGTAATGTAATGTTTTAATGTTACTCTACGTATCTTCCTTCCTCCTTAAGTTGTGCTCTTTGGCTTATAGGATAGATTGGTCAAAATGAAACAGCCTACAAAAAGAAGTCTTAACTTTACCAACCATGTTTAATAGCATTAAAAAAAAATGACCATAGCAGGTCTTTCTATTTGCATTTCCATTATTTTTTAAGTTTCTCAAAAAATCAGACAAATAATAAACTTGGCACTTTTCATAGGACTGTTCAATATGTATTATGATAAAAATCTGCTAGCAATTCCATCCTTAAATAGTATACGATTCAGCACGTAGCTGAAAAGGGCAAGGGAAGAATATAGTGTGGATTTTGTACATTACAATAAGAAATGAAATGAAACTTGACATTTAAATTCTTACAGATACATAGTCCTTATAACCACATAACTAATCATTAGCCACAAGATGCCTAACAGCATCTAATATTTTAATGCTAAATACTCCATTCAAAGGGTATGTACGACACAGATATTTTCACTGGATATTTTTCTCCTTATATTGTTGAAATAGTTGTGCAGTGTGAATTAAAATTAGGAAACAGATTGTGTTAAAAGGGAGAAGAGGAAAAAAAATCCAAATATATACACTATAATTGAAATGGAAAGATGGTAAGAAATGGCGAGCCACTTAAAATCTTATGGTGGTACCTTTTACAGAAGATCTGTCTGACTTGGAAAATATCATGCAAATCCCTCTGTCTTTTCACTTTTTTTTTTTAAAAAAAAAAGAGATATAAATGAGGACTGAGTGTGGAAAGGATGTGCCTTCTTCCCTCTGTAGAACACAACTTTACCCCATGATTTTTCAGGTTATAAATTATAAATGCACAGTGTGCTCATCTGTTATTCAGCAGCCTGGGCCAAAGGATGCAGGGGGCGGGGGTCTCCCTTTCTGTTCTTTAAACCGGATCTCCTTTGATGTCTATACCACTTATACACAGCAATCATTGCATCCCACGCTCCAGCATCATTAATGCAACTACAAACGAAACAAGTCAAGTTTTGAATACCCAATGTTTTATTCTAATCACACAGATGTGAAGGGAAAACTGAACTAAGTATAAAAATAAAAATACTTCTGGATGGGGTTACTCCTTAGAGTAACTCTGCTTGAAAGCAAAGGGAGAGAGAGATTGCCCTTGTGGGCATAAGCTTGAGATTCTTCAAAATCTTTCGTTTGCTCATCTCTTGATTTGCAAAAGGGAGCATACTCAGAAGGTAAAAACTGGGCCTCTGAAATATGTTTCACAATTTCTGTGTTTGTGTCTCCCCTGCCTTGATGTTGGACAAGGAATCGTGTAACTATCCTCAGGGGTTACCTATAATCATCTCATTTTTATTATTTATACCCTGCCTTTCTGGCAAAGGTATAGGATAGGGCTTTCTTTTTTTCTTATATAATAATGGCCCTTAAGCCTCTTTGCATTTTAATAGGGCAGCTCCTTAAAAATTGAAATTACAATTAGTCAAATTAAAACAAACATATTTAAATTACCTAGAATAAAAGATAATATAAAATTGGTATGTTGAAAGAACAAACAAAGCCACACCAAACTAATTATACAGAAGACTGAGGAAGAAATGCAGGATGCTAGAAGTTTGATGTTTTGATAGTAAAATTTAATGTACTGTGTACATCAAGTTACTTGCTCATAGGTCATCTATCAGTCTTAAATTACCCAGTATCTGAAAATCTGCAAGCCCTTAATGCCATAATTCAGAACCCCATTGAAATTATCTATCAGAATTATATTTAAGATGTATCTCTCTCTCTCTGTCTCTGTCTCTGTCTCTTTCTCTCTGAGTTAATTCATCAGTCAACATCAATGGCTATTATAAATCTGGCAAAATTTGTAAACTTATGTTTAGGAACCTGACTCAAAAGAAAGTTCAGCTTTACAACCTTGAGCCAAAAATGAAGCTGGCTTTCCTTCAGCTCATTACTGCAGTCCCTAAATTCCTTCATAACTTTCTGAATCTATATATTTACATGAAATAATAGCAAAAGTAGATACACAGAGAAAAGATGGAAAGTAACTTTCTTCTTAGCCTTTTTTCTATGTCCTGGTGCATTACTCTTTTTTTCTTTTGTTTTCTTTCTTTCTTTCTTTCTTTCTTTCTTTCTTTCTTTCTTTCTTTCTTTCTTTCTTTCTTTCTTTCTTTCTTTCTTTCTTTCTTTCTTTTTTTTGAGACTTGCAAGTACTGTATGCATAATGCAGTTTACTAACTATTAGGCCCCACATGCTGTGTCTGGCATAAAAGGAAGTTATGAAAATGCACAATTTCAGGAGTGGAAAATTATCTGGTATCCAGGAGCACATTTAATGTGGGCCACCTACCAATTGTGGTACACAAGAGTGAGACTATAGCATTCATAGGCAGGACCATATTTCCAGGTTGGGGAAAGACTCCCCCCCCCTTCTTTTTTTAAAGATACACCTAATTTTCTTTAGGGCTTATACCCCTCTAGTTTTAGTTCTTTGTTTATTTTCTGTTAGGAAATTACATCGTTGAATTTTGTAACAATCAGAGTAAATTCTGAATGTCCAATAAGAGACGGTGGTTTATCTCTTCTCCAAAGCAACAAGTACCTGGTCATATCCCCCCATTCAAGCCGATGTTGAATTCTCACCACACCAGTTGCTCACAAATTTTCCAGTAAACTTTACTGTAGCATTGTCCTGTATAATTTTAATAGTTCTTGTTTTATATATTTATAAAACCCTATAGCTAGTAGTCTTTAACACCTCGGCTATTTTGATTTTTAACAGGCTTGTCATTTGTGAGATGCAGTATCAAAGCTAATTTTATGTTTCCCTTACCCCATGCAAAACCAATACTCTTTTAGAGTTCAAGTTTTGCAGCCCTTTCCTAAGTCATCAATATTTATACAGGCCATTAGGATGGAGGTAAATAGACCCCAGGTGAACAACTAAGCATAACTGGCTATAACATCGGAAGTTATATCTAAGATCAAATGCAGCACTTTCCATATTTAGACCAAATTAGGGACAGAATTACCATGAAGGATAATAAGGGTTGTCATAAAATATATCTCCTAAAACTTGCTGTTTATAGTTTAGTTTTCAAGTTTCCTGAAGACTGCTAATAGATTGTTTTTGAGAAAACTCACAAGGATAATGTATTCATGTCCTATGCTCTTTATGGAAGAAAATGCGAAAAAAACGATCTATTACCTGCCTTTTTTTTTTCTTCTTTCAGCAAGGATAGCAAGCTGGATACCTGTCTCAGTCCAATGATATGCAAACACAGGCAGGATTTTTAGAGGAAAGTTCCAAAGGTGCTTTTTCAAGAGGCAACTGAACTTTCTGGGTTTTCTTTTGAAAATGTTTCGCTTCTCATCCAAGAAACTTCTTCAGCTGCTTGGCTACAGAATCTTCTTGGATGAGAAGTGAAACGTCTTCAAAAGAACAACCAGAAAGTCCAGTTGCCCCTTGAAAAAACACATTTGGGATGACCATGACCTGGATGACTGAGAATCTCCATAAATCTTTAGAGGAAAGAAGTCCCTTTTTATCAATATTTTAAAATAGTAACTGTTAGCATAATCTCTGGCTTGATTCAAGTCAAGACCAGGAATCTAATCAACAAGCAACAAAGGAAAGGGTAAAGGCAAGAGACACAATGAGGTAGAATCCAACATTCCAAGCAGGGCACAGGAAGCTTAGATTGACAGTGCCAAGGCTTGGAAAGCTCTTCTCAGTTATTCTCCCAGGAAGTGAGACCAAGATATCAGCCAAACTGAGCCTCATGAGAGAAATAGGTGTCCTAATAGATGAAAAAGGTAAGAGATGTTATAAAAAATTAGAGAAATGTGAAATTGTTAAAAAGTTTTTTCAAGAATTATATCTTAAAAAAGAAATTGATAATTGTAAATTAAAAAAATTCTTAGAAAAATATGGTCAGAAGAAAATTGATAATAAATATAAAGAAAAAATGGAAAAGGATATTACCTCTGAGGAAATTAAAGATGTGATTCAGAAGTTAAAACTTGGAAAATCTCCAGGTGAGGATGGGTTACCAGCAGAATTTTATAAAGAGTTTAAAGAAATTTTGATCCCAAAATTACAGAAATTGTATAATAAGATATTACATGGAGATGATATTCCCATGTCCTGGAATAGAACAATTATATCCTTAATCCCAAAACCAGGTAAAGATCTAGAAAAAATTGAATCCTATCGGCCCATTTCCTTGATTAACCAAGATGCTAAGATATTTACTGCAATTGTAGCAAATAGATTGAATAATTTTATAGATAAATATATAAACCATAATCAAGTAGGTTTTGTTAAAGGGCGTTATATGTGTGATTTAGTTAGAAGAGTATTAAATGTTATTGATATTGCTGAGAATAATGGTGATAAGATAGGTATTCTTGCCTTGGATATTTTTAAAGCTTTTGATTCTGTACAATGGGATACTATAAAAGAAATGATTTCTGCATTAGGATTTGGTAATAAATTTATTCATATTATTTCCAAATTGTACCAGAGGGGTACGGCAAGAGTGAAGGTAAATGGTATATTTACACAAGATATAAATTTGGAAGCAGGGACAAGACAGGGTTGTCCTCTGTCTCCGACCCTATTTTTATTAGCAATGGAAATTTTAACAACTTTGATTGAAGAGGATTCAGAATTAATAGGTTATAAAGGCGTCAAAGTTAATTTATATGCAGATGACACTCTTGTCATTTTAAATAATATTACAAATGATATAAAAAGAGTTCAAATACATTTGGAAGAATTTGAAGATATGACTTGTTTGAAAGTAAATTGGGCAAAATCAGAATTATTAATGGAAATTGATAGGGAAAATAAATTAGAAAAATTACAAAATCAACTTGGAATTAGGATAAAGGATAATTTAAGATATTTAGGTATTATACTTTCACTTAAAATTAAAAATTTAAAGAAACTAAATTATGACATAGTAACAAAAGAAATTGAAGAGAAAATTGGGAAATATAAAAAACTCAAGTTATCTTGGTTTGGTAGAGTAGCTTTATGTAAAATGATGTTACTTCCTAAATTTAACTTTTTATTCGAGATGCTTCCAATTTTTTTAACCGAGGACATTGAAGTATATCAAAAAAAATTAGATAAATTTTGTAATGGGGATAAAAAACCAAGACTGATTAAGAAAATGTGGTATCAGAACCAAAAACAAGGTGGTTTAGGAATTCCAAAATTATTAAACTATTATAGAGCATTTAATATAAAAACAGTAGTAAAAATTTTAAAAGGAGATGTTAAACTTTGGGGTAATTTGGAAATGAAGGAAATAAAGAAGTTTGGTTACAAATGGTTTTTGGAAAATTTTAAAGGTAAGGTTAAAATTTGCAATTATTGGTTAAATAGTTTGACTAAAAATTGGGACAGAGTAGCAAAAAAATTAATACCAGACGCATTGTATTTAGGTAAACTGAAAGAGAATTGCCCAATGAAATTAAATAGTAACAGAGAGAGGATTATAATAGAAGAGAAAGTGGAAACAATTAGTGAATGGTTGAAATTTATAGAAAATGAAATGAGGAAAGAGGAAATTTATGGAAAATTAAACATTAATTGGTTTGAAAGAATTCAAATGAATAAATGGAATAGGAAATGCAAAGAAAGGAACGATGAGAGTAGAAAGGAAACGGAATTTGAAAATTTGACATCTCGAATAATAAAAGATGAAATTGGGCCAAAGGGATTAGTTAGTAAAATTTATAAAATTATTAACTCTGATAATAATTCACAAAGGGTAATGAAAGAGAATTGGGTAAAAGAACTGGGTATTGAAATTTCTGATCAAAATTGGAATATGAATTGGGCTAGCAGAATAATGAGGACATTATCAATAAGGATTAAAGAACATAATTATAAAGTTATTTGGAAGTGGTATTTGACCCCAATAAGACTTTTTCAAATGGATAATAAAGTGGATAAAATGTGTTGGAGATGTAAAGTGGAACTCGGGACATATGCTCATATGTGGTGTAAATGTAATGGGGTTGAACTTTTTTGGTCTAGGATAGAAAATGAAATATTTGAAATAATTAAGAAGAGGGTCAAATTGAAATTGGAAACCATATTATTATTAATATTGAATGAAACAACATTAACAACTGGAGAAAGAGAATTGGTGAGGATTTTGGTTATAATGGGGAGAATTATAATTGCTAGATATTGGAAATTAAATGTTGACTTAAAATTAGAAGAATGGTATAATGAAACATGGAAATTTGCATTAAATGATAAATTGACTTGTGATATTAAAATTAGAAGTGGTATATATAAAGAAAATGTTTTTTGGAACACTTGGCAACCATTTGTGGACTTTGCACTTGGGAGATTGGATGAATCGTTACCAGTACCTTATCAAAGAGATTTCTGGAAGAATTGAAGACTTCAAGTTCCTAAAACTTCCTTTCCGTTTGTATAGCACGTTGGGGGGGGAAAAAAATTTCTTTCCTTACTATTGATTTTTTGTATTGATTTTTTTTCCTTTTTGTTATTCCTTAACAATAAAAATATAATAATAATTAAAAAAAAAAAAACTGAGCCTCCTACTAGTTTGAGCCAGTTTAGTCTAATGGTTAATGTACCAGGCTAGGAACCAGGAGACTCTGAGTTCTACTCATGCCTAAGGCAGGATTAGAACTCACAGTTTTCTTATTCCTAGCCTGGTGCATTAAACCCTGTTTAATGTTACAGTTTTGCCTTAGGCATGACTGCCAGGATGACTTTCAGCCAATTGCCAAGAGACTAGAGTTCTAGTCCCACCTTAGGTAGGACTGCCAGTAGGATGACTTCGGGCCAGCCCAACCCACTTCACAGAGTTGTTGTTGCAGGGAAAACAGGGAAAGGAAGGAGTGTTAAATATGTTCACCACCTTGAGTTGTTTATAAAAATAATGAAAGCGAATGGGAATCCGCATAATTAAAACCAGGAAAGTATGAAATTTATCTAAAGTGTTCTCTCTACAAAATTAATGTTATCTTTGCCCTAGAATCAATACTGTCTTGTCTGTCCACAATATAAATGCTTCGAGATGTGTTTTTTATTCCAAAACATAAAACACAGTTTGTTACTACAGTTAATCCTCATCTTAATACTCAACAGCAACTGAGCCCATAATTATAGTTGTTAGTCATACCAGTAGTTAAGCAGGTCATCACGTGACTGTGACCAATTTTACAACTTTTTTGCAACAGTCATTAAGCAAATGTTGCAATCGTTAAGCAAATCCATTATCCACAATGGGCTTTTTTTTCCCTAGAAACCAGAAGTAAATACCAGTTTCCAGCAAAAAAATGACATAAATTCTGGTCCCGTTAACTAAAGGATGCTGTAAATAGTCGTAAATGTGGGGTGGTTGCCGAGAGCCCAAAATGTATTTTTGTGATTCTGTGGAGGGGCATGGAAAGTTCAAACCTGGGTCTTAAGTAGCCCTGGGGAGGTCTGTCACAATTTTGATCTGTTTCTAAGTGACCAGTTGTAAGTTGAGGACTACCTGTATAGAATCAGGCCACAATAGCCATTTATAGCTTACAGCTGTAGAGTAAAGCCTTGGAAAATAATGCCAGGGTCACAACCTTTACTTGATGTTTAATTGCAACATATAGCATACCTTAAAATTGGATGGAAGTTGTTAAAAGTTTTGCATGTGATTCAGAGCATCAGAATCCAAATTTCAAAGACATTTAATTTATTGTTTTTATATATTTATTCTGACTATGGTAACCACATATAATTATTTTGTTAGCGTTTTCAGTAGAAATGTCAACAGCATCCATTTAGTTATTTGATTTATATGACTGTTCAGCTCACGTATGTGGTTCCATGCACCTTACAATAAAATGGTTAAACACAAATAAAATGCATAATATGAAATAAAGAAAACACAGCAGCTGAGCATAAAAAAATCACCATCAGCAAAAACAAATGGAGGGTGGTGGAAAGTTAGACATATGACACTGTACACAGACTTTTACCTGGATGTGATAGTAATAACTAGCAATCTTCACAACCAGCAATCTTGCTCCGTCTCTTGTTCATGTGGTTTGCTTAGCAACCTTTTCAGCAGAAGCAACTGCAGTCACTAAACATGTATTAGTTTTTCTGCTACCACTAATGGAGCCCATTAGACAAAACTGCCTATATATACAATTTTTTGAAAGCGTAATTGCAGAAATCTTAGCATTTTATATTTTAACGTAAGAAAAATCTTGTTGAAACCAAACCCACACAACTTGCTTTCTTCCCAGCCTCTTCAAGTGCTGAAGGTTCTTGTGGGATTCTTCTGTTCTTGATTGCATCTGCGGACAGAAGATCTGTTCTGTTCTGTTCTATTCTATCTTATCCTATCCTATCCTATCCTATCCTATCCTATCCTATCCTATCCTATCCTATCCTATCCTATCCTATCCTATCCTATCCTTCTTTCCCTGGTTTAGTCCTTGGCTTCGAATGCTTCTCTTGGATTTAGTAAGCTGCCATTTGAATATTTGGTGGAATGGTCATCCTTCTGTAGAAAAGATCTACATCCCATGAGTTCAGGTAGCATTACAGGTAGTCTCAACGTACACCTGTTTTTTTTAACAATAGTTAGAAATTACTGTGGTCTTGGAAAAAAGTGATTTATGACCTGTCCGTGACATTATGACTGTCACACCACCTCTGAAGTCACATGATCACAATATAGGGGCTTGGCGACCAGCTCACATTTATGATACTGCATCATCTTGTGGTCATTGGATTGCAGTGTGTGACTTTCCCAGCCAACTTAACAAGACATATTTGCTTAATGACCATGGTGATTTGTTTAACAATCACAGTAAAAATGTTTCTAAAAAAGGGTGATGACTTGGTTAATGACCATATCACTTAGCAACTGGAATTCTAGTCTCAATTGTGGTTGCAAGTCAAGGACTTCCTGTATCCATTGATTATTATGGACATAGTACTAAGGCCTATGAATCTCAAGAGTCTAAAAAAGCAGCATCAGTTCCTCCCAATCGATGCTTTACAGATTTGTGATTAGTTTATGATATGTCTATATTTTATATTGTGAAAATATTCTGAAAAACTATTTTATCTTGGACATCTACAGGAGTACTCAAAATCAAAAAGACTCCACTATGGACCTTTCATACCATTCACTTACTCTTCATACATCTTGCTCGAAAATGTCTGTGAATTTTTTTTTAAAAAAAATAAATTTTATTAAGTTTTCCAAGTTAAAATCAACATAAGACAAAAACATTGATTATACATAAAAACAAAACCATACATTCCCCTCCCTCCCTCCCCCATTCATAATACTAAACATGCAAACGCATCTATCCCGGCAGTTAATATTCCTGCCCTCATTAATAAATGGCTGATAAAGGAATTAGGCTAGATTGGTGGACCTATGCTACAGTTCAATCTCGTTATAGGAGGGATAGAGATAATTACGGGATACATGTGATGGACAGAGTTTTGATAAAATATTAATGGGAGAGGACCATAAATACCTAACCAAAATGTATGCACAATTGCTTGAGCGAATGATAGGAGAAGAGGTTGTAAAAGACACTATGATTGCCTGGGGGAGGAATTTTGGGTACCCGATTCCTTTAGAAAAATGGCAACAAGTGTGGGGAGAAAATATTAAAATGACTATGGCAATGTCTTTCAAGGAAAATGCATATAAAATGTTGTATAGGTGGCACCTCCCACCAGCAAGAATTGCTAAAATGTTTCCGGGTGCATCAGAGTTATGTTGGAAATGTGGGAAAACCAGAGGTATGTATTTCCATCAATGGTGGACTTGTATAATGGCAAAAAGGTATTGGAGAAGGATTAGGAATTAGATTAAGGAAATTACTAATGTGGACCTCCAATGGAAACCTGAGATATATTTACTAAGTATTCGCCCAGAGGGGCTGAGTAAGAAAAAATGGTATCTCACTCTACACATTTTAGTCGCAGCTAGAATAGTGTTCACCCAACAGTGGAGATACTGGCTAGTGCCCAAATTATAAATAAAGTATTAGAGTGCGCTGAAGCAGACAGAATGACGTATAGGTTGAAAGAAAAAGAGGATTCTGCATTTTTTCTAAGTTGGGACAGTTGGTATCGGTGGTTGAATAAAAGGATTGAGATGAAGTGAGGGTCTAAGTCAATATGAGGAGAGATATACTTATCCAGATTGAAATATAATTGTATGAAAAACCATATTTGGGGATTATTTACTTTATTCTGTGTTGTGGGCATAATTATTTATTAATGTGATTTTTTTTTTTTAATTGTGTCACTAATCCTTGCCATTTCTTTTTCCCTGGTCCTTTACCATCACCACCGCTCCAGTTTAATAGGATGGTGGGGTCATGACTACAAAACCAGGTTTCTCATGGAAAACAGTATGTATATTTCTCCTTCTGTTTTAAATTTGGTGTGTATGTGTTGAAGGTTTATAAACGGCATCAAAAGTAATAAAATTCCTGCAAAAGAATAGCAAAGATTATTTCAATACAGGGAAATGTTTTCATTCCAACCTGAAATTAAAGACTCAAAAGAGTCAGAAGACAAAAAGAAATGTCCAACTTTATACAGACGATTTGTAAAGGCCTCATTTGGCATCATCTTTCTTCTGTTGGTCTAATGTCTCAACAATAGATAGAAAAAGAAAGAGAGCAGGAGAGAGAAAGCATGTAGGGGAACATTGCCTGGGAATTTAAAAAGCAAACGAACACCAAAATATCAAAGAAAAAAAAACCTAGCATTTTTAATACAAAGATAAAATAAATTAGTGGCTTCTACCATTCTAGCCTTAACAGAAAGAAAACGTTGGTTGCTGTTTCGAAATTCCAAATTTTGATATTATTCATTTGGCATCATTATGTCCCTGTCATTTAGCAACCTGTTTCTGTCTAATTTTGATTAGTGTTGTAACGTTAACATTTTGTTTATGCTCTTTGTTATGCATTTAAAATGTACTTGAGAGTCTTGGATTTGCTATATCACATAAGAAGAGTTGGTTTGAGGCAGTACACTAGCTAATAATATTACTGATGCTTTATGCTTTTTATAAGTGCTCCCATTCAATTGTGCTGTCCTCAAAATAATTTGAAAAAAATTTTTTTTAAGTTTTTAGTCCTTGATTATTATTGAAAATGACCATTTCTTCAGGGATTAGCATCAAAGTTTTAAAAAAAGGCCTGATTACTTCTTTCATAAAAGTGTGAATGCTTGTGCAACTTTAATAGTATTTAATCAAATTTATGGGGATTATTTGGTATTATGTTGAAATGATTTTATTACTAAATTTCTACTTTTTGCATTAAAAATATTGAAAATGGTTGACATCCAATTGTTTTGATTAGCTGATAGAGTAGCATCAAACTGGATTTGGGGGGCCTGGAGGAAGTTCTCTGCGAGAGAGGACATTCCTATAATATTGAATGCAGTCTAATATCTCTCCAACTATATATACCCAGATTCCTCACACAACTTATTATTGTTACAGAATTGCAACTCACCCCTGGAATCAATGGATTTCGTTTATCCAATCCTTCCATTTTATTGGTCTGTGCTCTTCATGCTAGCTTAGAGGTGAGTAATTATTTTCTGCCAACAGAAGACAGTCAAACAAAGAAAAAAAATTGTTTCATTAGACAATATTCCTTCTTGATGGCAGTAAAATGAAAAATCTGTCCAAAGATGAATACTTTGGATAATCTGTTATAGTGGTACCTCGGTAAAAGTAAAGGTTCTCCTCGTACATATGTGCTAGTCGTTCCCAACTCTAGGGGGCAGTGCTCATCTCCGTTTCAAAGCCAAAGAGCCAGCGCTGTCCGAAGACGTCTCCGTGGTCATGTGGCCACCATGACTAAATGCCAAAGTAGCATGGAACACTGTTACTTTCCCACCAAAGGTGGTCCCTATTTTTCTACTTGCATTTTTTACGTGCTTTCGAACTGCTAGGTTGGCAGAAGCTGGGACAAGTAACGGGAACTCACCCCGTTACATGGCACTAGGGATTCGAACTGCTGAACTGCCAACCAAACAAATAGTGAGTACCAGGACAAAATTTTTGCATCAAAATGAGTTGAGTACCAAATTTGATGAGTTTCAGAGCAGTTGAGTACCAAGGTACCACTATACTTTCTTTCTCTCGTGACATTGCACATTTTTCTTTGCCCACTGCATTGGTTCCATTGCAGTCCCATGTTGCCCTTTCAGCGGGGACATGAACAGATCCGTAGCTAAGTGCTTGAATCAGACAGAAGACAGGAAGGCTTTGAAGCTGGAAATGTGCAATAAAATAATTAATTGAATTAATAAATTGTGTAATTAAAATATGAACATTGTTCCTCTAAATTTATATTTTGGTGCAAAAATCAAGAAGACTGAATAGGCACTGTGTAACATCGAGCTGAGCCAACCCATCAGACTAACTAAGAAAAAACTTCATAACAATGAAGCCTTTTGCTTATCCACATTTATTTTTCCCTAGCATCAATTGATAAATTAAGAAAGAAATTAAAATTTGCAAGCCTATATGGAAATGTATTTACTTATTTAGTTCTTTTATTCAATCTAGAGCCCCCTGGCTCCTATTGACTCTTAAGAGGCTTTCACTTTAAAAGCAAGTAATCAGAAAACGTAAGAAAGAAATCATGGAGGTATGTCCAGATAAGAAAAAGCATACATACCAAAAAAGATTATGCTATGAAACTACTCTACAGAAGAGCCAGATTTTACCACCATTTTAAATGTAAAAATTGCTCTTATTGGTAATTCTGTTTCTTAGAACAAAGCTACATCATGGTATAATATTATAGGGACATAATCTTTTCTTCGGAAAATATGGATAGGCTTTCTGGACTAAGAGCATATTCTTGTTGGTTTGTATGCTTTTTCTCATCTGCACGTCCATGATTTGTTTCTTCTTCTTCTTATTTGTTTTAAACTGAAAGTTTCCTGGAGTCAATAGGAGCCAAGGGATTCTAAATTAAAGAAGTAAATAAATATATTCCACTATAAGTTTTCAAATTTTAATTTCTTTCTTAATTTATCAGTTGAAGCTAGGGAAAACTAAATGTCTGTCAGCAGAAGGCTTCATTGTTACGAAGTTTTTATCAGTCAGTCCTGTGAATTGTTGCACAGAATGTTGAAGCAAGCATCACATAAAGGAACCAGAGTTTTAACCTCAAGTAAAATCTCCGAATTTCATACGAATACTGGGAAGCAATATATCCTGGAATATTATTCATTTCTGAGTTACACATCAGTGATTTTTTCAAAGAAAAGAATAACATAGAATTTAATATATCAAGTCTTGTTTCTGTGAACAGAAGATCTAATGTACCTCGCATGTCTTCACTTAGTTGCTTTGTAGAAAACAATTAGCAATCTTTGGGGAAACCTAATATAATGGGTGTTGATTCATAATTTGCTACTTACATACTGATTTCTATCAGAAGCTAATGTAGTGTGTATATCTTTGAAAAATGTTATTTGACAGCCATCCATATCCTTTGATATTCACACATATTTTTATTCATCTCAGGCTGCCGAAGTCTCACTTGGGGACATTTTGGAAGTGAAAACCAAGCTATTTTTTTCCCTCCTAAATTGCATTGCCAGTAAAACAAAACAAAACAAAATCAATCACAGAATTACTAATAACCTAGAGAGTTTTATTTGAAAACATTAAGATTTAAAATTCTGCATTAAGAAATGCCAAGGGGATATGGCTGTGTATTGTATGCGAGAGGGTGTGAGTGAGAGTGTGCATTTATTTATTCATTTATTTATTCGTTCATTCATTCTGTTTAGCAATTAATTTGGTTTACCCTTAAAACATCTTTTGTATTTTGTAAACTTTATATGACCTTAGAGATGATAACTCTGCTCTGACCCAGATGGTGCTTACAAATGAGGGTGGGGGGGATCTGTCATTTAGCCCACTGCAGGGGGTCAAAGGCAGGAAGAGCACATCAGTTTCTACGAACTTCCCTTTTTGTGTACGCATTTCACTTTTGGCACAGTCAGGATTCCCTTGCGCTAATTGCTGTAGTACAGTGAAATAGACGGTCTCTGGCAAAAGATGACACTTACGAAATGGTCTGCCATCTTGCACAGGGGTACATTAAGCAGAAGGTACAGTTTATAAAGAAACAGCTGAACAAGGCAAGGGTTAACGCACAACAAAGGCAGTTTTCCTTGTACAGAGAAAGAACATTTGCGATGGAAACATTTTTCTTAATTCGTATATATCCTCTACAAAATCTTTATAAGTGTAACTCCAGCTGGGAAGGATCTACAGCAAGTCATTTCCTAAAGTTTCTGCAATATGAGATGACTTCTGTGGCCTTCCTCATGCTGTCAAGTAGTATTTCTTTAAATCCCTTTTTCTCCCCAAGTCCTAGTGCATTAAAGTTGTGGAATGTTTGTTCCCAGTGCCATCATGATAACAAAGGGGGCCTCATGCTCAATTCACATGTTTCCTACAAGACCTACTATCCCTGGGAAGCAGTTGTAACTTTATGCTGTTCCCTTCTTGGGAATGTCTGATCATCCTTGAAACACAACATACAGAAGCAGAGAAGAACGGTACTTAGAAGATAACACGCATGTAATTAAGCAAGCAAGAGATAATTTTCAAGTGTATTTGCTACAATACATGATGTTTGCAGAGAATGGAAGGGATCTTAGGGAAATGATTGCTTAATATGTCTGAAATGTCATTACAATATGGCGACACTATAAAAGAAATGGGTTAGCTGTAAATTTGGGAAACTTTGACTTTTGGGTTTTCCTACTAACATGATATTGCTAGTGATCAAATAAATGTTGGCAATAAATCAAAATAGAGTATTGTGTGGTTGAAATGGTTCATTTTAGGCTGTCTTTGTAGAGAAAGGAATATGCAGCGATTGTGTTTTTGTTTGCTTGTTTGTTTTAATTAGATCTTTGCTCAAACTACAATGAAGTGCCTGAGAAGGAAATCCATGCTTCTTACTGGTTACTTGGAGTATTTGATAAGGCACTATTATAGCAAAGATAGAAATGACCCTAAGAAGCCCCTTATAAAAATGATCACACCATCCCACCCTGAAAAAAGAGGATGCCAGCTCACCTTACTTTTCTCTATTCCAATTAAAGATGTTTTTAAAGAACTGGAAAAACGAGGAGTCTGTGTAAGTAACCTAGGCTTATGTTGGAAACTTCAAAATGCTTTTATTTTATGGGAGTGCCATGTTAATTCTAGAATAGCATTGGCATTATAATATGCAGGGTAGAATAATCAAAACAAAATAAAGTTTAAAGTAGCATTTCCACAGTTAATAAATATTGAGTGTTGGCCTCGTGGTTTCAGGGAACAGGAAGTAGGATAGGTGAGATGCAGTAGCATTTCTGGGTCATCGCAGTGGAAGGATCACTTGAGAGTTTTCATACACAAGTCATAAAATTATGACCAAGGCTAAGCTACAGATCCCTGTAATTAATATGCAACAATTTTTGGAAAATTGGAACTGGGTAGCATAAAGTTGGAGATGGATATACAATAGCATTAAATAGTGTAAAGCAGGAGCCAGCAATGCTGGGAGTTGAAGTCCAAGGTCTGCAAAGTTGCCAACATTGAACACTCCTGGTGTAAAGGTTGGTTGGTTGATTTCCTTTGTTTCTTCTTAAAAATACTTTCTTTTTTTAACAATTCCTTCAAACCACTACCCAAAGAAAATGTCCCCGGAAAATTACGCTATATAATTTTATAATGCAGCTTTTGTGAACCTTGTATGAAAGGAAAATTATGGTCTGGTGGATTTTGGTTCCTTCCACCAATGGAAAGACAAGTCTGGTTCTAATACCTTAAAATTATGAGACTTGTTAGAGTATTATGTTTCCAGTTTTGTGACTAAAGAAAAAGATGAGATGGTCACTGGGATTATCATTTCACCCAAGAACAAAGTAATGATTGGAAAGACACTCTAAAAATGTGGGGGAGGGTTGAAGACTTTTTGAAGTCCTATTGCAATTCATGTAATTGTTTTAAAAACAATATGGAAATGATTTGTCATTTTGTTCTTCCAGGTTACAGGGCAAAAGGTTTGTAGGAAAGTATGCGGGCTGATTAGTATTCTAACAAAAGTACACAAATGTTACACATGAAGGTTTTTTTGTATTTTCACTTTGACAAACCAACACAAAGGTGTTCAATTTGTGGAATATTTATCTGGGTGTTTTGCAGTGCGACATGCGGGAACCTGATGCTCTCCGGGTTGCCCCAGTTCCTCTCTACAATACTTTCCAGGATGTGCACAACTTCGTTGAAATCCTAGGAACTGCAATTGCAGCTGCGAAGTAGACAGCAAATTCAAAGTTGGTTTCCTGATCTTATTGATGACATAACTGTATCTTTATCCTCTTCTCCTGACCAAATGCATCGAAGATTTTGAACAAGTTTGGGAGTGTGGGTGGGATTTCTTCCAGATTTGGCCATATTCTATTGCTTTACTTCCAAAGATTAATTCACTTTCATATTGGATTGTAATGTGCTTTTTATTAAAACTCATGGTTTCACACACTGAGAGTTTTGTGTGACATCATTAAGCACAACAGGACTTTCGATCATTCCTGTTTGTGTGATACTTTTCTGTGTAAACCGCATTCCACATTAAGTGGCAAGCAGCCACCTTTCTCTCTCCATTGCTTGGGAGGGACCTTTAGCCTGCACATAAAGAGTAGAAACTTCTTCACACTTTGTGCTGTCACCATGAATGGCTAGCAATTCATTGACTTCATATTGTTGACTCAAATACAAAAGGAACCATAACTCTTTTTCAAAGACTGAGATCTGTTTTTAAAGGTGTTGTCCAAATAGTGCTACTGATAACCTTTTAGGTATGATGTATTTTACGTTTGATCTGTGATTTATTTTAAAGAGAATATTAATTGTCAGAATAAATTAATATCTTAAATGTTTCATATTCTTCACTATGTAAGAATTCACAAAGGATTTGTAGACTCATAGAATGTATAAGTTGGAAGGATCTTGTGCTAGAATCACCAACTAAAGGAAAATGAGGAATCAAAAGGCATTCCAGCATGGAATCGCTCAATGGGTGGAAATGAAAGAGGTCAGACTATTTATGCCTTTATCTGCTATTTCCCAAGGGAATGCAATCAGTCTGGTAAGATTCTTGTAAATGAATGGCTGATCAACATAAACTGCTTTGGCCTACACATGGAATTGTTCTGATTCCTTGTGCCTGACAAGTCTGGATTCCTTCAGTGTAGGAATCAACCAGTTGGTATATAATCCACAATTGCAAACCTCCAATGAGGAGAGTCAACCATAGTTTTGGAGAGATTGTTTCACTGCTTAAAAACTCCTTCATCAAAACATTATTCTTAATATTAAGCCTTGTTATCCTTTCTTTTAAGTTTAACTCACTAGTCCTTGTCTACACAGACTTTGCATTGGATTGTTCTACACATTTCTGATCATGCTTGAGGCATTATTAATGAATAGAATTTCTAGAGCATTTTTCTGGACTTGGTGGGCACTGATATTTGAGAGATTTAATGCATACTTCAGCATGTGCTGGGTTTCCTCATTTAACCTGGAAGCTGTTCTGTGCTTTATCTTGTGTTAGGACCTATATTAGATATCTGTTAGGACTTATATTAGAAACTGCTTTCCCCAGTGTGACAAAGACTGAGAGGTGAATATCAGACTATGTTAGGTTTTGGCCAATGTTATTGTCATGTCTCATCATGCTGCTGAATATTAGCAAGTGAAACTAGTGTTTTATGTATAGTTAGTGTTTCTCAGGTTCTAAAATTAAAACATTTTTCAATAGTGGGGCCTAAAGAAACGTAACTGTTCTTGGGAATGCAAAGCACCATTGAATGGTGATTAACACATGAAACATTCTGTTATAGTTTACTGACTTGTTTAGCTATTGCTAGCTTTGAGAAGATGTTTTGACAAAATAATATCCTATTTCAATTAATTTCCTTGATATTGTAATATTAGCAATGGGCTATTCTGGGTATTTTTCTAACAGTTGTAGCATAATGATTTTATGATTAACTTTTTTACAGAATGCATCTTACGATAATACTCAAAGTTAACATTAGGTGTCAGCATTTTACATATTATTTCATGAGAACTAAACTACCGGAAAGCTGCAGCAAAACGATGAAAGTTTCAAACTTTCATTTCTACAGCTGTCAATTAACATCTCTGAAATAAAAATAAAACACACCATGTTTCTCGAGTGCTTAGCTCTTTCCATACGAAACACAATGTAACATCAACATTTTAAATAAAGATCCGTATTGTACTTAATTTTGTAATGTTTTGGAAGGATCTTTTTTTGGCTAACACAACACATGAAGAGCAAAAAGGAGAAAAGCAACAGAAAGATATGTAAAGGAATACTGCTGTGCCTGCCAGAAATATAGAAATAATAAAAAAAAGAATGACTGATGACCAAGATGCATTGCTTGGCCTCATCCATTCTATCCAAAAAACCTTTCTTTGAGTGAGGCTCTGTTTTCATTCAAGGCTACGTTCATCACAGTGCTGGAAAAGATTTGCAGCTAGAGGTGTGGACCATGCAGATAGTTGTGGAAGTATTGGAGTTTATTTTACACAGTTACAATCTACATCCCATGTCCTTTCTTGCAAGGTCCCATTTCAGAGCTCAGTATTTTTGCAGGTAAAGGAAACTTACTTGCTTACTTTTATATATAGCTACCCACCTCACTGAAAGCAATTGTGGCGGTACTGACAATAGATGAAAATAAATTTTAACAGGAATACAAATACGAAAACTATAATAAATGTAATAAAAAGCCTAAGTACAAACAAAGTGAAGAGAGAATTGGAAAGTGGCCCTCTCATCAATGGAGCCATCTAACAACATAAAACTTGTACTTATTGGTCTAAACCAGGGATGTCAAACTTGCGTTGTTATGTAATGTATCATGACTTTTTTCCCCTTCGCTAAACTGGACGTGGCACAGCCAATGCATGATGCATCCAGCCCATGGGCTGGCAGTTAGACAGCTCTGGTCTAAACCAAACTCAATAGAAGCTAGTCATGAATGACTTACTGGATTGTAGTAGAAAGGATTGCCAACCATATGCAGCTTTCCTTAGAAGATCATGTGACGGCTGTGGCCAGGGGGGCTTTCTATCAGGTTCGCCTGATTTACCCGGTCCAGAAATTTACTTTCTGGACCGGGACACCTTGCGCACGGTCACTCATGCCCTTGTCACTTCCTGTCTGGACTACTGTAATGCTCTCTACATGGGGCTCCCCTTGAAGAGCACTCGGAGGGTGCTCGCTTCGACAGCACATATACTAAAATTGGAACGATACAGAGAAGATTAGCATGGAAGAGCACTCGGAGGTTCCAGCTGGTCCAGAATGCGGCCGCGCAGGTGATTATGGGAGCGACACGGCGCACCCATGTAACACCTCTCCTGCGCGAGCTGCACTGGCTCCCGGTGGTCTTCCAGGTGCGATTCAAGGTGCTGGTTACCATCTTTAAAGCGTTCCATGGCTTAGGACCTGGGTACTGACGAGATCACCTTCTGCCACTGATAGCCTCCCACTGGCCAATACCCTCCCACAGAGAGGGACTCCTCAGGGTGCCGTCGGTCAAACAATGCCAACTGGCGACCCCCAGGGAGAGAGCCTTCTCTGTGAGGGCACCTGCCCTCTGGAATGAATTGCCCCCGGAGATAAGTATGATCCCTGACCTACGCACCTTTTGCCGGGCCCTCAAGACGCTATTATTTCATCAAGCTGGGCTGGCCTAAATACTAAATTTTAACGGGTTGTTTCTGTTTTTAACACGTGGCGGCCAGATTATTTAATATGTTTTTTTTAACTGTTTTTTAACTTTTATATATTTGTTGGTTTTATTTTTTGGCTGTGCACTGCCCTGAGTCCTTCGGGAGAAGGGCGGTATAAAAAATTTAATAAATAATAAAATAATAATAATATGTTTGGTTACTTTTTTAACATCAACAGGAGACTGCTGGGTGAGGTATTCCATCACCATGGAGTGGGGTATCAGTACGTTCATGATATTGTACATTTCTACTTCTGGGAAATTAAGTGATGTCATAGCCATCTTATCCTGTCCCCTGGAGGGGGCAGGATGGGCCCTGAATGGAGACAACAAGCTTCAGCTGAACTCTGGCAAGACTGAGTAGCTTTGGTTTCGGGAGGGGAGGATTCAAGGACTACGTCATTTTTGGTGCTGAATGAAGTAGCACTACCCTAGACAGACTCAGTGTGAAACCTGAAGATCTTCCTAGACTCATGACTCTGTTCTGTCCCCGTCCCACACGCACACACACCAACAGACGTCCAAGAGTTAAAAACCAAACCAGCCGACAAAATCCTTATCCTTATGATAACGGAACTTGGCAGCAACCTAGTGGCTGCCTGCCAAGAGTTTATTATTCACAAAGGGAAGAGATAACGTCTCTCCGCTTCTGGTACATCAAAGTAAAATGTTCAATAATTACAGAGTAACTTAAATCCAAATATAATCCAGCAAAGTCTATAGCAAAAGTCCGGCAATGCAGAATGGTGTGGAAGCTTTCAGCTTTGTTCGTCACAAGGTTTGACTGGCCACCACACTCCCTTTTATACCCTGTGGGGTGTGGTCCAGTGACTCAGCCTAATCTCTGGCACGCCTTTTCTTCTGTTGCGCGCGCTTATCTCTGTGACGCTGTCGAGGATCCAGCCAAGACTCATTACTCTCATCACTGTCCACCTGTGGCTGCGTAGACGTGCTTGGCCCTGGGCCTATCTCTTGCCCTTCGGCGGACACCGAAGGCATTGCCAAAGAGGAGGGGCCTGGAGAGGGAGGCCTTGCCAACTCCTCTCCTTCACTCTCGGAGTCCTCTCCTGCCGATGACACAGGCTCAGGTAACAGAGCCACAACAGACTCCTGCTCAATAAGCAGGTGGCAGTTGTGGCCAGGTGAATCTTTGCAGAACCAGCTATTCTTGGATCAGCAGGCTCTGCTTATGGTCATCCATGCCCTAGTCACTTCCAGATCACACTACTGCAATGTGCTCTACATGAGTTGCCCTTGAAAAAGTATATGGAAGCTTCAACCGGTACAGAATATAGCAGTGCAGGCAGTCAGGTGTGGTCCTAGAACAGCATATTACACCTCTGCTCCGCAAGCTACGTTGTTTGCTATTTCAGAGTGGGACCACTAAAATCTTAAGTCACTCGTTATATTGCCTATTTTCTGCTGATTTGTACTTAGAATTTATAATCCATGTTTAATATTTCCTGTTATCAAAAGCAGATCATTTACAACTTTGTTTTTACCTACATTTGATTGTGCTACTTTAAGTATACCCTGTTTTCCCCAAAGATACCCCCTGATAATAAGCCCAATCGGGCTTTTGAGCGCATGGCAATAAGACCAAACGCTTATTTCAGGGTTCAAAAAAATATAAGATAAGGTCTTATTTTCTGGGAAACACGGTAGTCTGCTGTGTTATATATGTGTAAAACTCATAGCCCATTAATTGATACATCTAATTAGATTTATGATTACTACTTTCCTACACTCAACCAATATGTTTATGGTATAAAGTTTTACTATCTCCTGATCATTGACTGTAATAAAGATTGTATTCTATTCTGGTCAAAGTGGAATCTTGAAGTACAGTCAATTTAGTAAATAGCTCAACACAGATTTCTTTTCAGCCTTTGAAAAATTACTTAGAATATAGAATAACAAGGTTGGAAGAGACCTTCGAGGACTTTAGTCCATTCCCTACTCGAGCAGATGATTTTATACCACTCTGGTCAAATTGTTGGTCAATCTTTTCATAAAAACTTGGAGCGCACACAATTTCTGGAGGCAAACCGTTCCACTGATTAATTGTTCTCATTGTCAGGAAATTTGTATACCTGATATACTCTCTCTAAAGAATGGAATGGAATGGAAAACAGAATAGAATAGAATTTCTATACCTGTGCTTTTGGGTTTTTATTTTATTGCCTAAGGGTAAGACCTTACTTTTCTCACTACTGAATTGCATTTTGCTGGTTAGGGCCCAGTGTTCACATTTGTCAAGGTCTTTCTGAATCTTGGGTCTATGATCTAAAGTCTCTCCTATTTCCCCCAGCTTGATGCTTGCAAATCTGATGAGTTCCCCATCTGTCCCTTCAAGATCATTTATGAAAATGTTGAATAGTACTGGGCCTAAGACAGAAACTAGATAACATTTGCTGCTTGGTAAAATTTAATATTCATTGGAAAAGTCCCTGATGTTGAGAAAGATTGAAGGCAAAAGGAGAAGGGGATGGCAGAGGATGAGATGGTTAGATAGCGTCACTGACTCAATGAAGATGAACTTGGAGAAGCTTTGGGAGACAGTGCAGGACAGAGGGGCCTGGCATGTTGTGGTCCATTGGGATCCAACAACAACAAAAAGTTTAATGTGTTTTGTTATGATATGGAGTTGAAGTTTATTAAAATGTTTGTTTGCATTGTTCTAAAAAGACAGCCATTTTAAACAGTTCTATTTTCCTATATAACAATAGAGGGAAAATATTTGTTTTAAACAAATACTCATAGGAATCTGCCACTTAGAACTTAAAACTACTGTGTGATTTAGAGATGAGATTTCTAGAATAGCTGCCTTTCACAGCAGTACTTTGAAGAAATGAACACAAATGAACAAAGTGAATGCGAATTGCTGTCTACAAGGCAAAACTTTTGAATATATTTCAAGAGTTGAGAAATAAATTTATATGCCTCCGACACTTATAATTTGAACATGATACGGATCAGTAATTCCAGTTTGGGTACCATTTTTATTACTTTAATGTACTCTTCTATGCATCATTTTATGTTGCCTGTTAAATATAAGTGAAAATTGATTGGGGCATTTCTCCATGGAATTTTATCTTTATTTCATCATAATTACTTCTTATTTGAATAATGACAGTTGAACTGCTTCATTCAATTTGTATTTTTTAAGCGCTGAAGTCACAATAAAAGCAAATAACTTAAATTCCGAAGCCATTAGTATGGCAGAGAAGACATTAAGAAAACAAAATCTTGCAATGCTGTAATTTCCCTGAAAGGAAAATGTTTTGATGGCTATTTATAATCCTTTCTGGTGGGATCTAGTAAATGTCTCCTGAACAACAGTTTCTGCAACTTTCAGAGAGACTTGCAAAGATCTTAAGCCAAGACCTTATAAATAGAAGAGGAAAGTTCATATAGTCAGTAAATCTTAGTGATTGTTTTAAAGCTGAAATTGAATGTTGCATGTACTCAAAAAGTATGTTTTAAATTCAATACAGCTGTGGAGCTCTATTTTACCAATAAACAGTTCATCAGATTTTTCTTCTCTTTGACATTTACATGTAATCAAGAATACATTTTAATACTCCAAGGTATGAATTTCAAAGTCCCCTTTATCACTGTATTCATTTTTGAGCCATTAATCAAATATTATGAAAGTTTTTAATATGTACAAAAAAAAAAAAACCCTAAGCAGTGGATCATGCATTCAGAATGTGGGTTCCAGAGGTTTAAACGAAGTAATATGATTGAGTGATACAATACATGCAATACAATCACTTAAATGAGGAAAAAGCATATTTTATTTTACTCATTACAGTACACCCATATAGAGCCGCACTGACGTAGTAGTTAGAGTGCAGTACTGCAGGCTACTTCTGCTGATCATCGGCTGCCAGCAGTTTGGCAGATCGAATCTCACCAGGCTCAAGGTTGACTCAGCCTTCCATCCTTCTGAGGTGGGTAAAATGAGGACCCAGATTGTTGGGGGCAATAGGCTGACTCTGTAAACCGCTTAGAGAGGGCTGGAAAGCACTATGAAGCGGTATATAAGTCTAAGTGCTATTGCTATATAAATGGCAAAATCAGTGAGTTGGACAAAACCATGTATATATCTCAACTAATCTTCTAAGAAGTGATATCGAAGGGGAATAGCCATTAATGTGACCACTCTTTTGTCATTCTTGATCTAGGTATGGGGAGGGGGATACAAAGTTGTTTTTAAAAGAAATTACAGGCTTATAGGTTACCACCATAAAAATGCATTAACCAACATTTCAGTAACTGATAAGGAACGTTTAACTATTTGATCCATTATGTAATTAGGGTTGTTTTTTTAAAAAAAAAACATGGGTTTTTTGTTTTTTATAAAAAACCCAAATGCAAAATATTTACTCAGCACAAGGAGATTTCTAGTGAAATACAACTGAACAGAATCTGTGATATGAAAAACCATCCTGCCTCACTCCCTTCACTTTTGGAGAGAAAGGGGAAATTATAGCCTGTTGATATGAGATTCCAATCTAGCCTAAATCAAAAGTTCACTTTGTTTTAAATACAGCAAGAGCACACATTTGATGTCACTTGTAAATCACCACTGGCAAGAACAGGATGGGGAAAGTGCATCCATTGTCTCTTTCCTTGAATTTTCAGCAGCTTCCAATAGTATCAATCATGAAGTCTTTCTGGACTAGCTTTGAAGGTTAGGAATGACCAGTTCTTATTGTCCTAGTTCTCACCCTTCCACCCTTTATTATCAAGGCCAACTGAGCACTGGTAACAGCCCATATTATGACTTACCTTGTAGCAATAAGGGCAGTACAGTGCAGTGCAGTGCAATTACCCCTCTGTTCTTATTGAATATGCTGGTAGCTGTCCAGAAGCCTTGTTTTGGATAACCAGATCTCTTCTGGGTAAGAGATCTTTGCTGCTCACTATGAGGAACATTCTTGGCATCTGATAAAGTTGTTCATCTACTGTGGCTGTGTGGACCCTTCGGGGGTGACCGAAACACGTCTGAGGCTTGTTATCTGGGAGGAATTTGAACCAGTTGCTCTTGAAGAAATAGACAGCATCTTTGGAGCTACGAGCACCTATGTTTTGGCTCCATGCCTGGCTGACCTCCTGAGGTGGCATGTGGTTGGATCCAAGCAGTGATTAATGTCTCTTTGCAGGAGTGGGCATCTGCCCTGATGTAAATAATACTGCACTCCCTTCCCAAGAGGTCATTCTTGGGCCCCACAGTATAGGACAACTTTTGTCCATTCTCCAGTCTTCCTTTTTTAGGGAAGGTGGTGCAGAGCTACAAAGGATCCTGGATGAGATTACCCTAACCCTTTTCAGTATGGGCACAGGCCAGGGCATAACACTGAAAAAGCATCAGGCACACTTGTTGATGAACTTCGGAAGGTTCGGGGTGGAGGGTAGAGCAACCATTCTGGCCTGCCTGGGCTTCTCAGCTGCTTTTATACCATCAACATCTGGACCAGCTGCATGAAAGAGCTAACAGTTTTCTTTTCCCATGTCTGGCTTTCTCTTTTTCTTATTGTTCTTTTTTAAACATTTATTTTTAAACAGCCTCAGCACATATTAGCAAGAAATGAAGGTAGCACAACAGCACAAGGTGAAAGAATTTCTAATCCAAAGGGAAGGGTTCTTAAACTGAAAAAAAAAAATCTTCTCTCATCAAATGTTAAAACAACAAATATAAAAGGTACATGCCACTTCACCTTCAAGTCCAAAATCAAATATCGTAATAGCATATTTTCTGTTGCATTGTGGACACTGCAGTCAGGATGTGGGTTTCATCCTTCTGGTAGGCGGAGCAAATTAGAACCAATGGAAGGAAATTACAAGGAAGCAGAAGTCAGTGAAATAGTAGCAAAAATGTTTCTTGTTCAGCTCTGCAATAGGTGTTAACATTTATTGTAACAATTGGAGCATAGTCTGGACAGCTTTGGTTCAAGAATGCTCTGACTGCAGCTTTTGCAGTGAGAGGGGACTAAGATAGATGATCTCCAGTTCTTGAACTCTCAGCCTACTTGTGACCTTTATTTTGCATTGCTGTCTACACAGAAGCCTTCAAAACTGGCATCTCTCAATGGTTTTGCTGAACAAAGGAGAGTTTGTGGCTTTCCATAGGGGTGGAACTGATGGCCTAAGACCGTGATGGCTAACCTATGCCACAGGTGGCAAGTGTAGCCATATCAGTGGGCACTCGAGCTCATCTCCAGCGCACATGTGCGCCCTGGCCAGCTGATTTTTGGGCCTTCTGGGCCCACCAGAAGTAGGAAAACAGGTTGTTTCCTGCCTCCAAAGGGCCTCAGTGGTGAGGAAGGCCCGTTTTTCTCTCTCACCTTGCTCCAGAGCCTTTCTAGGAGTCTGGGGAGGGCGAAAAGGGCCTTCCCCACTTCCAGTGGGAACGGAAGTTGGCAAACAGGCTGTTTCTGGCCTCTGGAGGGCCTTGGGGGGGAGGCCCTTTTCGCTTTCCCCAGACTCCTAGAGAGGCTCTGGAGGCTGGGGACAGCAAAAAATGGGCCTTCTGGTCCCACTGGAAATTGGCAAATGGGCCATTTCTGGCCTCTGAAGGGCCTCCGAGGGGGAAAGGCCGTTTTCACCCTCCCCAGACTCCTAGAGAGGCTCTGGAGCCAGGTGAGAGAGAAAAACGGGCCTACCGGGCCATCATGTGCCAGAAGCGGGGGGAGCAGGGGGTTGCACACGCATGTGCAGGGGCGGGGCGCATAGAATTATGGGTGTGGGCACATGGGTACGTCCCTGCCTCCCCTCTGGCACACGATGGCAAAAAGGTTAGCCATCACTGGCCTAAGTTGTCTATGGATTCCTTCATGTTAAACCTGAGAGTTAATCATTTGTCCACATTGCCACAGAGAATTGATGATGAATTGTTCCACTATTCACATCCCTTAATTCTTCATTTATTTTGAGGCATAACTAGTAAATGGTAATAGAGAACAGTTTGCTTAGTGTGCCACAAAGCATGTCTCCTTCATTGCATATGAATATCTTCTATATAAATAAATAATAAATAACTTTATTGTCATTGTTTGTGTATACACAGTATACCCATACAACGAAATTCACTTAACACCCAAAGACCAGGTCCAACACACATAACAATCCCCAAACACACTCCCACCCACCACAATTCACCCCTAAACCACTCAAACATCCACACAGCAGACCAAGTAATGCTGTCCAACAGCTCACTGATAGTGGCCCTTTAGGTCATTATTGAGTGCAATTATAGCTCTGGGATAAAAACTATTCAGAAAATGTGTGGTCCAAGTTTTAATTGTTCTGCATCTTCTGCCAGAAGGCAACAGTCCAAAAAGCTTGTAAGCAGGATGGGAAGAGTCTCTGAGAATTTTATGCAACTTTCTCAAACAGCAAGATTCGAAGATGTCATCCAGGGCTGGTAGCTGGAGTCCGATGATATTCTGGGCAGTTTCAATGATTCTCTGTAGAGCTTTTTTGTCTGCTACAGAGCTGCTCCCATACCATGCAAGAATGCTGTATGTCAGGACACTCTCAATGGTGCTGCTATAGTAGGACAGAAGTAGATGCTGAGATAGATTTATATCAGGACATTGGCCCTTGACCTTATACACAAGAGATGAGTTCAGATCTCTGTAAGAGATATTGATTCAGTCCAGGATGATTGCCTGCCACTTGATCAAAAGAGAAGATTAACTTCCTCCTCTTGCTCTTCCTCTGCCTCCTTTCATTCCTCCTTTTCCTCAACAACAGTAACAAACAAGATACAGAGACAATGGCCAACATACTGTGATTCAATTCTATCCACCATGATGAAGCTCTCAAAAGATTATCTATGACCGAAGAAGGTCCTCAGCTGTTATTTTTTTTATTGTCCACCCATTCTTAGAAGTCATAAGAATAAATGTTCAAAAGCACTATGGAAAAATATTCTGAAAAGAAATTGAAATTTCTGATCAAATTTTAAATTCACTTGAAATTCATCACTGGTAAATTGGAAGTAATTAGAAGAACTTTCATTAACATGAATAACCTGTACAGCACACATGTATGCACATTTAACGAGTAATATATGTTAAATGTAACCTTTATGTTCAGATATTCATCTTTATACATGTTTTACAATATATAAGACATGGTTTTTCAAAGGTTTAAGAGCTAAATTATTCCTTTTTTCTTAGTAAAACTAGTTTAATTTCTTACAAGCTCAAACACAACCGGGAACTAAGACATTGTTTTTACAGAGCTGTTCATCCTTTGAACTTAGATGACTTTGTCACAGAGGATCAAGATGCTTGATGAGTTTTATACTTTAAAGTTTCTAGTAAGAAAAATTAGCCTAGCACTTTTTTTCTTAGAATTGGTGTGTGTGTATGTGTGTGTTATGTGTCAAAGAGGGGGAGAAGTCATCATTCCTATTCAAAAGCCCAGAGGAGGAAATGGCATCATTTTTAAAATTTACTTTCAGTGCTCTTCTTTTAAATTCACACATTGGAAAAAAGATGAAGACTCACAATTTTATGTTTTTATCCAGTTCAGAAAAATCTATACGCATCCAATTGACCCCATGCAGAAAAGATCTTTTGTTTTGTTTGGTCCCACTTGTCACTTTGAAATACAAGCCCCCTCTCAAAAAAAGTGAGGGAGACCAGCATTTGAAATACCCAGATGGGGCTTCGGTGCATGTATGGTTCAGCAGGGCAAAAGAAACCAGTGAAGCAAAGCAACACATACCCTTCACCTTCTCTTAAAAATGAGAACGCTGCGTTCCCACGTGAAACAGCTTCAAAGACATGCTTCAGTCAAGCTGTCTTCAAAGCAGTGAGGACTTATGCAACCTCAGTAGCTAGATTGCAACATAAAGCATGTTTATTTAGAAGGAAATCAATAGAACTCAGTGGAGTGCTACTACTCAAGGTGTGTTTCTTCTTTGGACTACCTCAAAGGGCTGATGAAAACCAGAGACTGCCTAAAATGACTTTTGCCCTGGTTTCAAAGCCAGCTGGTATTGCTTACTGAACAGTGTGGGAAATAATAAAGGAGAATATTTGTAGCTCAGGGTTGATCTGAGGGGTCCTTGGTGTCTCTGAGCTTGCTTGTTTTTTTGTTTTTGTTTTTTTGCAGACATTTCATTACCCAAACTAGGTAACATCATCAGTGCTCTAGCATGTCTGCAACAAAACAAGCAAGCTCAGAGAGCACCAAGGACCCCTTAGGGTGAGAAATGTCAACTATCTGCTGACTATCTGTGGATTCGGTCTGAGGTGACACACTCCAACCTTGTGCAGCTGGGCAAAATCATGGAAGCTAGAATTCTATCAATTTCAGGTACTCTCTTTAATGCTCGTCTGGGATCTTGAAAGCTTGGAAAATGTCAGAGGAACTTCCCACCAACATTTACAATGCATGTCTTATAATGGAGTCTTTGAATGATTTTAAAGACTTCTTCCTAGGTTCCTTGTTACCTGGGCTGAGTTGCTGCTTATGTTTGTCTCTTGATTGTTTGCATTTGTTTTTATTCCTTCCTAGTTTTATTATTATTTATCATACCCAGTTTCACAGGATTCCTAGGATTTCATTGGCTCGTTGGTATATATTCCACCTTATGGACACATGCAATAATAACAAATCAGCTGGTTTTCAACTGAGATTTGGCTGACTCTGACCATATCATTTCCTTCTGTGGCCATATTTGTATCTAGAATGATGTAGGTATTATTTTCATCTGTCTGCTGTTGGGCATTACATGTGGGCTGACCAGACTAACAACATCTTAATGATGGTTGATACAGGCTTCAATTCAACAGATTCAGTACTCTGTGGAAAGCGCTTCCTTCTGCTCAAATTTTGTTTCATTAGATAAAATAATATTCACCCTTGAACAAATGAAAAAGAAAAACAATATATTTGAGAAGGAGAATTTATACCTAATTATTAGGTGCAACATATGGTTTCTGCTAAGTAGTATGAGGTTAGACTAAGTGATTTCTAAAGTCAGTTCTAAGCCTTCTGTTCTATGATTCTGGAAAATAAGTAAAGACTGGAAAAGTCACCTATCATGGATTTTATTGAACAACACTGAATCAATCCTCAGCCATGTGCAGACATTAAGAATCTAGAGAGTTTGCCATGTCTAGACTGAAGGTTAGGCCTGCCAACGTGAATGTAATGATTTCAATTTCCCTGCAGGCATTCACATGGTGAAATTGGCTAGGATTTAACTACTCACTAGGTGAATGTTGTTTTTGGAGAACACCTGAATAAGATTCTGTCTTTTAGCCAACCCTAGCTCACATGGTTGTTACCTTGATAAAATAAAATGGGAATGTGACTTCTTTTGTCACTTTGAGCTCCTGGAAGAAGGTGGTGTCATAAAATGGTCATTTTTTTTTTTAAATGAACTCAGGCAGTATTTGACTCATGTTTGTAAATTTTATCTTGTTGTTTGAAATCATACAGAATTAGAAACAGTGGTGGGTTGCTCCCGGTTTGGTCCGGTTCTATAGAACCGGTAGCAAAACCGGCGGGAGGCTCCACTCACCCACCATGATGTCATCATGGGTGATCTGCACATGTGCAGAAGCTTCTCGTTCAAGCATGTGCTCTCACTGCGAACCGGTAGTAAAGATAAGTGGAACCCACCCCTGATTAGAAACTACTAAAGAGTTCGAATTGTCACAATTAAATCAAAAAGGAAATCATAAAAGGAAATTAGACACACACATATATACATGCATACATACATACAAGCACTCTAACACGTGGATTTCAAGGTGTGATAGGATGGGAAGGAGTCATTTGAAATTTCTTGGTATTTCTTAGCCAATTTCTGTCAGTTCATTTTCTACAATGATTAATTAAGTTAATTAGACACACTAAACAGATACATTAACCAATTTTTCCAAATGAAGACAAATTCACAAATTCAAATGAAAAGGAAATCAGATTATAGCAATTAAATTATAATTAATCAAAAGGCTAAATAATCAGAGAATACACTCAAACAGAAATACTCACAAAAAATCAGATTGTCAAATGTTATTTGGTATTAATCAGGGGTGAAATGCTCCCAGTTCGGACCGGATCGCTCGATCCGGTAGTGATGGCGGCAGGTGGTTCGGAGAACCTGTAGCAAAAATCCCTGCTCTCCCCCCCCCATTCCCACACGATCATTAGAGGCTTTTTTTTTTACTTTTAAAAGCATTTTTTCTACAACCTCTTCCGACGAAAAAATGCTTTTAAAAGTTAAAAAAAAAAGCCTCGGATGATCGCGCGGCTCAGCTGGGATCGTCAGAGGCTTTTCAAAGCATTTTTTTCTGCAACCTCTTAGCCGAAGAGGTGGTAAAAAAAATACTTTGAAAAGTCTCTGACGATCCCAGCTGAGTTGCCTGATCGGCAGAGAGGCTTTTCAAAGCATTTTTTTAAAAAGCCTCTCTGACAATCCCAGCTGAGTTCCCTGATCGGCAGAGGCTTTTCAAAGCATTAGAAAAAATGTTTTGAAAAGTTAAAAAAAAAAAAAGTTGGCCATGCCCACCCAGTCACATTAATAACCCCCACCCTCAACAAGCCATGCCCACAGAACTGGTAGTAACCAATTTTACATTTCACCCCTGGTATTAATGAATCAATTGAATGAATGTTGAGTTTCAAATAATCTGAAAAAAGTGACTTCTGACCAATTTTGACACTTATGACTGTTGCAGCATCCCCGTGGTCATGTGATCAAAATTTGGATGTTTGGCAACAGGCATTTATTTATGATGGTTGCAGTGTCCTGGGATCACGTGAGTAACTTTTGCAACCTTCTGACAAGCAAAGTCAATGGGGACGCCAGATTCACTTAACAACCATATTACTAACTTAACAATTGCAGTCACAGGTATCAAACTCGCAGTGTCAAGTTGCCATCATGTGATGTTTCATGATATTTTCCCCATTTGCAGAGCTGGGGCAGGCATGGCCTGCGCATGACGTATCCAGCCCGCGGGCTGCCAGTTCGACATTCCTGATTGCAGTGATTTATTTAACAGCTGTGGTAGGAAAGCTCCTAAAATGGGGCAAAACTCACTTAACAACTGCCTTGCTTAGCAATGGAAATTTTGGGCTCAATTTTGGTCATAAATTGAGGATTACCTATATAAGAATAACTCTGCTGGATCGCCCCAAAGACTATCTAGTCCACCTTCTTATGGAATGCCAACAGAATGCCAAAACTCAGAAGCAAGTTCTGAAGATGTTTCTCATCTCTTACAGTTCCCCAATGAGAGGAGAACAAGCTATGACACTAGAAGTAGCCACTAGCCATTATGACTAACAGTCCTAGGTAACTTCATTCATGAAATTGTTATGATGATGATGATGATGATGATGATGATGATGATGATGATGATGATTCTGTTGCTTTGCATGTACACTGAGTGTTTCTGTACTGGAGATAAATTCCTTGTGCGTCTAATCACACTTGGCTAAATACATTTTTCACAAATATACTTGGGAATATAGAAGAAAAATATACATAAATAAGGGGCATGCCTTGAAATAGCAAATTCCACAGGTTAGCTATCTACTATATGAAATTGATCCCTTTTTGTTTCCAGAGTCTTCCATCATTCAGCATGATGAATGAACACAGAAAGAGAGAGAGGGAGAGAGGGAGAGAGAGAGAGAGAGGTCATGTACATTCGTGACAGCTCCAGGATCCAGAACACCCTTTTTCCAACAATGTACAAAACAGTAACACACTTTTTGCTGTCATTTAAAAATGTTCTGTGAATAAGACTGGCCAAACAAGAAATGTATGTACCTTGTAGGCCTTGTTCGGCTAGGAAAGTTATCTCTTATAAAGGCTGCACTTAAAAGCAATGGCAGTCTTTCATGCCGTGAATCCCGCTAATTATCTCAAAGGAGCTTTCTTTTCTTCAAACATCATCAGTTCTGATGTGAGGGGGGTGATGGAAGGGTAGATCAGTTCTTCATCAGAACTGATGAAGCTTCTTGGATGAGAAGTGAAACATCTTCCTCAAGGAAAAACCATTCCAGTTGCCTTTTGAAGAAAAAAAAAAACACCTTTGAGACAACTATGATCTAGATGATTGAGAATTCCACAGATTTCCTATTAATTACTCATAAAAACTGGACCTCACAAACACAGTACTTCACCACATATTCTGTCCCCTTCAAGGCAAACTTTAGGCAGCTCCATGGCAGTCAAATGACACATCTTTTTCTCTACCAGGATAGCTGTACTTCCCTTTCCTATAATCCTGTGCTTCTATTTGGATTTCACACCCACACCCACAACCCAGTCCATGAATTATGGATAAACAACCCAGCATATTTTTCAAATAAGAAACTTATTGTTTAAATTGCTTCAACTTGTTTTTGTCACATCTCTGCAATTTTATCAGGGTGCCTTTAGCACCTAAAGGTCTACTGTTCTGACAAATGAGACTGCTCTACATTTTCAGCTGACATGTTCCTCCACCCTGTCAAAAGCACTCTTTAAATAATGCATCAGCATGGGTTGGTAGCCTTGGCTTTAGATATACATTTTAGCTATTTTAAGTGTAGTTTTACTGTCAGAGCTACCCGGCACAGCTTCCAGCTTCTCGGGGATCAGTTCTGTGACACGGTCTCTTAGTGAAAGCAATTCCAAAATGAAAGCATGCCTCAGTAGCTCTCAGCTCACTTAAATTGGGAAGGAGGGGATAATTATTACTTATTCTTTGACCACCCCCATGGTGGTCTTTATAGAAGGGAAGTAGAAAAGCCTTTATCCAAATTCAGATGGAATACTTGGGTCTGAAATAATATTGCTACATGAAAAATAAAATGTGAATGCCTGTGGGACAAATAGAAGAAATTCAGTTTGCCTTGGTGAATTCTTCTACCTCATCTCGTCTCATTCATATTTTCTCAATTTCCCTTCTTCAAATTGTCTTGGTCTATATCTCTTCTTCAGTTACCTCGCTGGTCAATGTGAAACATTCCCTAGAATATATAAGGGCATTTGAGTTCCATTCTCTATTATTATTATTATCTCTTTTATTCATTAAACATGAAACTCGGTCAACTGAACAGTCAAAAATGTGTCGGTTTTCGACAACTGTGATATCTGGCGTGTTGTGTTCCAAGTGATGATCTGTCTGTATTCGAAAGTCCCACAAGATCTTCACCTTCTCATTTTCTATAACTTTTTCCACTTTATGTTCCCATGACTTTTTGGATACAGGTAAGTCGTATTTTTTACATAATGACCAGTGGATTAATTTAGTAACTCGGTCATGTCTAGCTTTGTAATCAGTTTGTGTGATTTTGCTGCATTCACATATTAAATGTGAAACAGTTTTGACTTTGTTGTTGCAAAGTCGGCTGTTTGGATTGTCAGTTGATTTTTGTATCTTTGCTTTCATGGCATTAGTTTGTAGTGCTTGTTCTTGAGCAGCGAGTATTAAACCTTCTGTTTCTTTTTTGATGGTTCCTATCTTAAGCCATGCCCATGTAAAGTTGCCATCACATTTTCCTTCAATGTTTTTCAAGTGCTGTCCATGCAAAGCTTTGGTTTTCCACCTATTTAATCTGTCATCCAGCTGTTTTTCCTTATATTCTGCCTTTGTTTGTGTTGTTTTTATAATGTTCTCTGTTTTCACAGCCTGCAGCAATTGTTCTGTACTTTGGTTCACATAATCATTCAAACTTTGTTTTTCTTCTTCTACAGTTTGATGGATTTGCAATAGTCCAGTGGTGGGTTGCTCCCGGTTTGCACTGGTTCACAAGAACTGGTAGTAAAAATTTGTAGTAGTTCGGAGAACTGGTAATAACTTTGGCTGGCCACACCCCTGAACCGGTTCCGGCCTGGTCACCGCTGGCTTACCCCGCCCACCTCATCAGAGGCTTTTTTTTTTACATTTAAAAGCATTTTTTCTACAAACTCTTTGGCCAAAAAATGCTTTTAAAAGGAAAAAAAAAGTCTCTGATGATCGCGTGGCTCAGCTGGGATCATCAGAGGCTTCTAAAAGAATTTTTTTCTGCAACATCTTAAGGTTGTAGAAAAAATGCTTTTAAAATTAAAAAAAAAAGTTGGCCACGCCCACCCAATCACATTAACCCCTCCGCCAAGCCACGCCCACAAAATAAGCCACACCCACAGAATTGGTAGTAAAAAATTTTAGAACCCACCCCTGCAATAGTCCTCTGCCCCCTATTTTTCTTGGCAGGTACAACCTGTCGATGTCACTTCGTGGATGTAAAGCGTGGTACATATTCAAAAGTTTGCACGTTTTCCGGCCCAAGTTTTCCAGTTCAGCCAAAGTCCAGTTGATGTTTCCAGCATTCAGATTTATTATTATTATTATTATTATTATTATTATTATTATTATTAGTTAATCTTTAGTGAGATTCACAGCCTTTGAGGCTGGTTAATAGCTCAGCAGCTCGAGTCCTAACCAAGGACCTAGGAACTGTTAAGGTATCATCGGAGGATGTAAGCTGTTCTGAGTAAGGTGGTTTTTTGTAAAGTCAAAATGTTCAAGTCCGGTAAATTTAGAATTTAGAATAGCGGGGTAGCCCTTTGGGTATTGCTCCAAAGGCTCCAATTACAATCGGGACAACACACGATTTCTTTTTCCACAGTCGCTCAAGTTCAATTTGCAAGTCCCGGTACTTTGTGATTTTTTCTTGCTGCTTATCTTCAATCCGTGCATCACCAGGTATTGCAATGTCAATGAACCATACTTTTTTCTTTTCAACTATTGTTATGTCAGGTGTGTGGTGGACCAAGTGCCTGTCAGTCTGAATCCTGAAGTCCCACAAGATCTTGAGTTTCTCATTCTCTAAAACTTTCTCAACCTGATGTTCCCAGTAGTTTTTGCTGTACTCAAATCCAAACTTCTGGCACAATTTCCAGTGAATGATCTTAGCAATGCAGTCATGGTGTTGTAGGTAGTCAGTTTGTGAAATTTTGCTGCACCCACTGATCAGGTAGGTGGTGGTGGTGGTTGTTATTATTATTATTATTATTATTATTATTATTATTATTATTACTACTACTACTACTACTACTACTACTACTACTACTACTATTACTACTACTACTTGATCTGTTTGTTTGATCCCTTAATCTAATATCTCAAATCTGTATGGTGGGCCTACCTCTATGCACAACCCCATCACTCCTCATACCTTGGATGTGTAATGTAGGCTTTTGTCTTCCAAAATTTATTCAATCTCTACAAAATGTTATGTATTGTTTTTATTACATTTTTAATAACACGCTTCTGCTCTCTTGCAATTTTTTTTATATTCATAGGGCTACTTTATAACACATTAGAATCTCTAAAAAACTATCTTGTCTGATTTGGATAAACATTGCGGTTTGTGCTTTCAGTGAAAGTCCTTTCTAACCTGATTTGTAGTTTAATATTCTAATCCAGCCTTATTCTGACATTCTTGTGTGATCAGATTTTTTGCATGCTTTGGGTCTTAGGAATCAAATAACATCATCTGCAGAACCAGGAATTGGGCCTTCTCCATCACAACACCCTCCTCTGAATAACTTTCCCTTGGAATTCATATGGCCTCCATCTTACTGATCTTCAAGGAAGCCCTAAAAATGTGGAAGACTTCCATTTCTTTCCTCAGGACATTTTATATTTACAATGTTTTTTTCTTCCTTTTTTTTTTTTTTTTTTTTTTGTCTTGTGAAGCTAGTCAGAGTTATTTTGGAGCTGAGCAGCCTAAATATCTGATTACATGTTTAGAGGGGTGGGGAGTTATTCTTTCTTTCTTTATTTGTTCTGTGTTTTTATTGCTTGTAAGCCACATAGAGTTGCTGTGAGCAAGTAGGCAGATATATAAATTTTCTAAGGAAAAAAAGAAGAAGGGAAAGGGAAGGGAAGGGAAGGGAAGGGAGGGGAGGGGAGGGAGGGAGGAAGGAAGGAAGGAAGGAAGGAAGGAAGGAAGGAAGGAAGGAAGGAAGGAAGGAAGGAAAGAAAGAAAGAAAGAAAGAAAGAAAGAAAGAAAGAAAGAAAGAAAGGGAAAGGGGATATATAGTACTTGGCCAAATTAAGGGGAAAAATATTTCAGTGTAGAAGTTCAGTTTGGTCTGCCTTTTTCTCTACAAAGTCTATAATTTACTCCTTTCATTACCAACAATTGATCTTTTCGTGCATGTTCTTGTATATCTTTCCAATATATAATTGTCCTGATAATGAATAAGATCAGTTTTTAATGAAATAGATTTTAATTCCCTTCCTTATACTATTTGTGGATCACTGTGTTGCCCACTTTTCTAGGATAAGAATCAAATGCATTACACTCCCAAATTCTAGCGCAATATCCAGTTCCCAAGGTCTTTGATGTGGTCCCAAAAGCCTTAAGTTGTTTATAAAAGTAATAAAGGTGGGATATAAATAAAATAACACCCAGTTTGATCCAGTGGTTAAGGCATCGGCCTAGAAAGCAGGAGACACAGTGAGTTCAAGTGCTGCCTTAACCATGAAAGCCAGCTGGGTGATTTTGGGCCCATCAGTCAGCCCAGCCCACCTCACAGGATTGTTGTGGGGATAACAGGAGGAGGAAGAAGTATTGGATATATCTGCTGCCTTGAATTATTTGTAAAAATAATAAAGAATGATATAAACAAAGAAACAAATAATTATATAAATGGATGGATGGATGGATGGATGGATGGATGGATGGATGAATAAAAAGTAATAAAAAAAATGGAGAGAAGATTTAAATTCTAGGATTATACAAAATGATGTTTTGACCAATCCATACTTTCAAGGTTATTTGGGAAGGAAGAAATATTCACTACCCAAACACTGAGAGTGAAGCAGACATGTATTTGTTTGTTTATCATATTTAGAATCCTCCCATCTCCCTCATAGAGCAGCTTTAGAGAGTATACAATAGACATAAAAGCGATATGGAAATATTATAATAAAAACAATTAAAAACAAGAATTAAAGAATTAAAATTCAGAATTAAATAGACAGAAGTTTCATGGCACTACCCAGCCCCATGGTTGCATGCCCCTCGGGCTTCAAGCAAATGAGCAGAGCCAGGCCTTTTAAGCATTTTGGAAAAGGCCAGGAGAGTGCTGGGGGCACCTCATCTCTTGAGGGGAGAATATTCCAAAGGACAGGATTAACAGCAGAGAAGGCTCTCTTCCTGGGCCCCACAAGTCAAAATAACTGGTAGGGTCCACAGCTTATCTTCCTGTTGAATGGATGGGACAGGCCATAGTAATGGGATGAAGATGACTCTGTTGGTAATCTGGCCTCATGCCATGAAGGCATCCTGCTCCAAAGATTCCAGTGCTTGACTAGAAACATCCAAAAAGCTTCTGTACGCATACAGAAGCTATGTTATACACATAAGCTTCTTCTATCTGCTGCAATGGTCTACTGAGACCTAGAATTGCCACAGTTTGCCTCAATACATTACAAAACAGTTTATTTGAGTGAACTAGAGCTGCCTCACACATCTCTATTAAATACCCAGGCAGTAATAATTTTAACTGCCTTTAAGGTTCATCTTGTTGTTGTTGTTAGTTGCGAAGTCGTGTCCTACCCATCGCAACCCCATGGACAACGTTCCTCCAGGCCTTCCTGTCCTCTATCATCCTCTGGAGTTAAGGTTTACCTTAACATAATTAAATGCCCCCCCCTTTTTTTGCCCTGGCCCCAGCAACCAGCTCAAAATGCAACTCTGTTCAAAATCTACCCCCCCCCAAAGATTATGCTCCCCTGTTCTTGAGGTGGCTTGATAAAGAAAACATTATATCTCTGATTTGTGTGTGATATTTCTCTGCAGTTTCCATGCCCATTGCTGAGTTTCTGTCAAGAGAAGGAGCTTCAGCAAGGCTTACTCGCTACTTTAGCATCATAGAACTTCTGGTGAATGGGGAGTTTTATTTGGAAATTCCAAGTAAATTTGTTCAGATCTCTAGGCTTGATCCCGTTGAACTCTAATCCAAAGCCTGGCCCTCTTTGAGCAAAGCTACTCTTTTAATTTGATTTTAATGCAACTGAGGTACAAGCAAGCAGGCTTATGGTCATCTTTTCTGTGGTCATTTTCAGACAGAAAACCAAGAAAGCAGTACTAGTCGCAGCTGCCTGTTAAATCTGTGCAAAACTGAAAATCAAAATCTGAATCTTTTATCCATAGATTTTTCACCATTGAAGCTGCTTTTTTTTAAAAAAAAAAAAGTTAAAATGGCGGGGGGGGGGGGGGGGAAGGGAAAGACCAAAAGAGGCATTTCCCACCAACGTGCTTGATTTCTCAAACACTTTTTTTTCTTTCTTTTTTTACAGAAAGCAAAGGAACAGGAAGTTGAAATATTTTGAGCTCAGCTCATTCCTCTTTCTATTTCCTTTGAAACTTGTACAGCTTCTGAGATTGGGTAGTAAGTTGAACTCAAGGTTTTCATGCTAGAGCCTCGGCTCGTTCTTTAATTCCTATCTGGTGCTGTGCTGTTACTGATGGGGTGCTGAACTCCTGTTTGACAGGAAGTGGTTTTGCTGTATTTTTCTCCTTGCCTGCTTTGTGCTTGCCTTAGATGAAACAAGATGTGTAGCCTTCAGAAGGGGGTCATTTCACATTTCCCGCTTTCTTTTTAAAAAAGCTGAAACTGGAGGTTGTTGGGGGAGATGAGAAAAACAGTGCACAGCAGAATATCGGTAAGGAAACTTAATTTGCTTCTCAATCCTCATCTGCAACTTCTATGACAGAGCCAGGAAGGGAGTAGAGAAACTTACTATGGCATATTATTTTATTGTAATGCATAGGCATTGTTTTGAAAAAAAAAAATAACCACTCTCAGATACATACTCTGAAAGAATATCTGAATATTTAGGTTGACTTTTATACGGCGTGTGCAACTGGGAACATTATCTATCTATCTATCTATCTATCTATCTATCTATCTATCTATCTATCTATCTATCTATCTAATTATCTATCTATCTATCATCTGGCTATCTATCTCTATCTATCTCTATTCTATTATTTTTTTTATGCCAGCCATCTCCCTTACAAGATGATTCCGGGTGGCATAAAGTCTTTTATATTTCAAAAGGTATGATTCCCCCCCCCCTCCTAAAAAGGGTAAGCAGTTTGCTCAGGAAGTATGAACAGCAAGTGGTTTTAACGAGAGACAGAGGATTGAAAGCCAAGAAAATCACAAAGCAATTGAAATGTGTTATGCTGGGATGTTAAAACTACAGTTAGTATATTGGGGGTTGATTGTCCCAGTATTGAGGCTTATTAGAAATGGTAATCAACAGAGGGAATATCAACAGAAATATATCTGGAATGCTTGTCACGCAGAGTAAACAATTGGCTTAGCTACAGCAACATATAGTATTTGTCCTAACTTGGAATTAAATCAGCAATGCCTAGAAGGTGGAGCCCTATTGCAAAAGAAATATCCAAACCGAGCCCAAGTAAGCACAAATCAATTTTGGTCCATGGAACTTATACAGAGCTATATTCTGGAATATGCTGTAATTTAACCATATTCAGATTGAATCTGCTTGAAGAAAGGTATTTTCAGGGCTATCCAGCAACAATTTTCTAAGATATGGGACAAACTAGAGATTTCCACATGATTTAATATATATAATCTTTTAAACTATGGAGTTTATAAAAAATGCTCTTGGAATTTAAGACTAGCAGGTGTTCAACCCTATCTCCTGCCATATACAGGTAGTCGTCAATTTGTGATAATAATTGAGCCCAAAAATTATGTTGCTAAATAAGACAATTGTTAAGTGAATTCTGCTCCATTTTACAACCTTTCTTGCCATAATTGCTAAATGAATCCCTGCAGGTGTTAAGTTAATAACACAGTTGTTAAGTGAATCTGGCTTCCCCTGTTGACTTTGCTTGTCAGAAGGTCACAAAAGATGATTACATGAGATTAGGACACTGCAACCATCATTAATATATGCCAGTTGACATCCAAATTTTGATCATGTGACCATGGAGATGCTGCAATGGTCGTAAGTGTGAAAAACGGTCATAAATCACTTTTTCAGTGCCGTTGTAACTTTGAACGGTCAGTAAAAATGTAAGTTGAGGAGGTTGAGGACTACCTGTACATAATACACTGCATGGGCAGGAAGCACATACACATTTGGAGATTTAACAGGTAGGATTCTAACCCTGTAATGTTGATAAGGAGAAATCAGCATGGGCCTCCACAACTAGGTCTCCATTTTAATGGGCACCATCAATATGGTGCATGTTTTTGTAATATGTTAACAACATATTAACATATCTGAACCTAAAGTTTTTTACAAAAATATATTTCACATAGACATGAGGAACATGTGGTCTAAAGCAGAAATTTTCAAACTTTTTCTTTCCTGAGGAACTATTCTTTTAAAAAACAACAACCTAAGAATCCATGATCAGGAGACAAAACTATGCTGTTAGACAATTGGTTGTAGAAGAACCTCATCTTTCTCACAGAACCTCATTGAGTTCTTGTGGCACAGTTTGAAAACCCCCTATTTTAGAGTTCCTTCAAATGTTTTACGACTCCAGTATAGAAAAGATGACAGCCAACTTTCTTCAACATCTTTTGAAGAGACCAGTTACCCTAAAAGTATTTTTTGCTGTCCTGAGTGACTGTTTCTTAACATATGAAGCCATTGATTTTACCACATGGGATATTCCAACTCCATATGTTTCATCCATGTTTATTTTTATACTGTTTTAAATATTTGGTAATAATAAATAATTGGTTTGGTGGAAGGCAAGGGAGGACAAATGATAGAAACTGGATACAGTTTAAGCTCACCGCTTTTGTATATGCTTCATGTTGTCACAGAGATACATAAAATGATTGGTGCATATATCACAATGACTATGCTGTTGCTTTTTCATTTGTTGACCCTGCAATAATTAAACCTACATACATTATGAGGAATCATAGTATGTTCCTTAAAAGATGTAATGTCCCTTTTTGTTCCAGGTTAGGATTGAGTGATCTTAATAATGTGATCTTAATAAACATAATCCATTCACCTCTTGTGTCATTGCCTCTTCATAAATAAACTACATAGTTCAGTCCACAATAATGAAGAGTCCCTGTCATTTTCATTCTAGTAGATTGCAGAAGCTAAGAAATACTGGACCTCCAATGATCCGCTTTAAAATCATGAAAAATAAAACAATCCATTTTTAAAAAACTATGGCTTTGAAAGAGAAATTCTCCATCTACATAAATTTAATTATTAATTTCTCAGTCTATTTAAAACATTCATGTGAACTAAGTATTGAAATTGCTCTCAAAGGTTTATATAAAACTTGATACAAGATTTCAGATATATCTTCCCTCACAAATTTAGGGGTATTTTCATCTGGGTAAAGTCATACTGCCATGTTTTGTATAAAGAAGAGATTAGGAGTTTGAAATATATACCAGATATTCCTTTGTTTATTTGACTACACATTGATATTTTATATGGATCTTAGTCAGGGGTGAAATCCAGCAAGTTCTGGAGAACCGGTAGCGGAAATTTTGAGCAGTTTGGAGAACTGGTAGTGGAAATTTTGAGTAGTTTGGAGAACTGGCAAATATAACCTCTGGCTGGCCCCAGAGTGGGGTGGGAATGGACATTTTGCAATATCCTTCCCCCAGGAGTGGGGAGGTAATGGGGATTTTGCAGTATCCTTCCCTGCCACACTCACCAAGCCACACCATGCCCACCAAGCAACACCCACAGAACTGGTAGTAAAAAAAATTGGATTTCACCACTGATCTTAGTTTAAGATCTTAGTATTCTCAGGGTTGCACATTATTCTTACACTCATGTTCATATACTTATATCTGTCTTTCTTAGCAGTGATATAACTGGGAGGAATTTGAAAGTTAGATTTGGCCCTGGCTCTACATGAATTAATATACATATGAGTCCATCTTTTCAGAGAAGTTTTCATGATATCGAAGATGGAAGTTCAATCATTAACTTCTCCAAACCTTATATTTTTTCCCTGTGATGCAAGTAGGAGGTAATCCTCAATTTACAACCACAATTTGTGCTGACCCACTCACTCACACACACACACACACACACACACATAACCATAGTTTAATGTTTTTATTAATATTCCCAGCAACTCCTGTCACCAAAAACTGAGCACTGTCCCAATTAAGTTCAGCCACAAGCAAACCAATGCTAGTCCACAGAGCAATGGATCATGGGTTCACAAGGCACTTGAAAGTTTCCCCATCAGAATAAATCCAGCAGGCAAAATTAAATCCACAGTGCAATAGGGTTCACAAGGCAAGAAAAGTCCAGAGTTCACAAGGCACAATCCAAGTCAAGGCACGTTGTCAATCCAAAGCAAGGCAGGAATCACAATGACCAGAAAACAAACAGCTAGGCAATGGACATGCTGTTCCCAGCATCGCCTCCATCTGTCTGCTGTGCTAAATAGCCAACTTCTGATGCAGCCCATCAAAAAGGGTGAGACTTTCTCCTCATGAGTAATCTGGATGACTTTCTCTGCTCCTGCCTTTTCTCTGCCCTATGTGTTCTTGGAACAGGTGCAAAAGGCAGTTCCTCTTCCTCATCACTGACCGGTTGCAGCTGCATGCTTTCCCCACCTGGAGCCTCAGGGCTGTCCTGCTGCAGCTGTGTTTCAGCCAAATCCCTCTCAGATGTCTTCTTGGAACCATTGACCAACTTCTCTCCTGACCTGCCAGGAATTGGTTCATCCTCCCCCAAGCTGACATCTGAAGAACTAACTGGGGAAGCATCCAGGGGACCCATCAAACAATTGAGCCCAAAATTCCTATTGCTAAGCAGGACAATTGTAAAGTAAGATTTGCCCATTTTACCCTTCTTGTCACAGTTGTTAAGTGATTCACTGCGCTTGTTAAGTTAGTAACATGGTTATTGAATGAATCTGTCTTCCCCATTAACTTTGGCTGTCAGAAGATAGCAAAAGGTGATCACATGACTCTGGAACATTGCAACCATCATAAATATGAACCAGTTATCAAACATCTAAATTTTAATCATGTGATCATGGGTATGCTGCAAAGGTCATCATAAGTCACTTTTTTCAGTACTGATATTACTTCGAATAGTCACTAAACAAATGGTCACATACCAAAGATATGTGATCAAAATTTGAACACTTGGCAACTGGCATGTCTTTATGACGGTTGCAGTATCCATCCCATGTGATTACCTTTTGGGAACTTCTGACAAGCAAAGTCAATGGAGAAGCCAGATTCACTTAACAACCGTCTTACTAACTTTAACAACTGCAGTGATTGACTTAATAACTATAGCAAGAAAGGTTGTAAAATGGGGAAAAATTCACTTAATAACTGTCTTGCTTAGCAATGGAAATAGGCTCAATTTTGGTCATAAATTGAGGACTACCTGTACCAAAGATAGGACAGAAGCATTCCTTAAGGTCATGAAAAGGAGATCATATTCGTAAGAGGGTAGCTGCTCCTTGACTCAGTGGGTTATAAGAGGGTTTTTTTCTGACTAAAAAGAGTAGAAGACAGGATAAGTATGACAAAAACAGATTTGCAAGATTCTGTTACTAATCTACCACTAAGCCATGGTGGTGCAGTGGTTAGAAGGCAGTATTGCAGGCTAATTAAGATCACTGCCAGGAGTTCGATTCTGAATGGCTTAAGGTTAACTCAGCCTTCCATCCTTCTGAGGTCAGTAAAATGAGGACCCAGATTGTTGGAGGCAATAGGCTGACTCTGTAAACCACTTAGAGAGAGCTGTAAAGCACCGTGAAGCGTATATAAATCGAGGTGCTATTGTTATAATATTTTAATGAAATTTAGTTCTATTCTTCCTATGAACTCCATTCTACTTCATAGGGACTGATAAAGCCTTTTTCCATTCTCCATACACTGGCATAAAAATTGTTATTTTATTGGAAATAAGAAAAGGTAAGGAAAAAAGAGGCATAATGGGATTCTTGCGTCTTTTTAAGATTGGGTGGCACATGTTGAGTTACTGTCAATTTTTCCACAAAAAGCCTGAGACAGGAGGCCTCATCGGGAAGAGCCGAAAGAAAAAAACAGCTTGTTCAGCTTGAGAAGTGCTTGCATGGATTTGAAAAAAATGTTGCTCTGTATTTCATCCAGAAGATGGCATTCTTTGCATCCCAATGTCCATCTGTCCTGCAGCTCTTAGGCTTTTCTGATAAATTTCCAACGTAAGCACAAATTGGTCTGACAACCTATAGTTATGAGATCTGACAGATTTAATAATAGCCCAAGGTCCCAAGTAAGAAAAATATCATGCTTGTGATATAAGTAAAGTGGTAGAAGCTGAGAAACACTTGATGTGTCAGAGAAAATAGAAGTAGGTTTAGCACTTTTAAACTGCTGAATAGCATCTGAAAATTGAATGAATGTATGTGTTACACACACCTGCTCTGGTAATAGTTTAGCAATTTAGTCCACTTCACTAAGCTCAGAGTAAAACACTGTCATATTTCCTAGGTGGAAAAGGGAGTCTTTATTCATTTATGGTCGAGGTAGTAAACTTTACATATAACCTTTCTTATTGTTAATGAAAGATCTGTGTATCTGAAATTGTCTCCATATGAATAATCTTGAAAGATATTACATCAAAGATTAACAGTTCAGTTCCTGTTCCTAGGTGACAACTGTGAGTTTCTACTGTGTCTGCCTCTGCACATTTTCTATTATTTAGACAAGTCCAATTATATATTTCTTGCTATTCCAGATGTTGTTTTGTATTGCCTATTTTTCTTTCCTTCCAATCTTTCTCCCAGCAAAGGCCTTTTGCGCAGAATTGTGCCTGAGTAAATAACTGAAATATCTCAATGTACTTTGCTTGAGTGGTTTTTATGGGGCTTCTTTTCTGCTGTACCATGTCTACAACTTCAGTATTTTTTTTATTTTTATTTTTTGGTAATTTCAAGTGATTCTCAAGATATACCTTAAGAGCCACATTCCAAAGTCTTTTGCATGCTCTCAGCGTCCTTGGATACTGTACCAGTTTTGCAAATGTGCAAATATGAAGGATATAAGATTCCTGTTTTTAGTTTGAAGTTTTCTTCTGCTGAGTTAGAAAACAACTTTCATGGAAATTTTATTTGCCTTTTTATTTTTCAAACTCTTTTATCATTTTCTATGATTAAGTATCAAAAATAAATAACATTTTTTTACTAAATCAGTTTTTTTTTTTCACTGATGTGATAACTCTGGACTTTTTTGGGTACAAGCTGCTCTTGCATGTACCTAAATATGAAGTCATAAAGTCACTGTTGATGATCTTGAGCACCTTCTAAAAGTGTGTAGATAAATAATAATAATAATCCTGATCACCAGCTAGTTTGTAATCCATTGGTATTATAACTGAACTATTTAAGTTGCTCGAGCCCATTTTGAATGAAATCATATCTCATTGTTTTCCCAGTTACTTTATTAAGAGTGCAGCAAGCTCTAGTTCTTCCTTCACAATTCTAGGGATTTTTCAAAACTTGCTTAGGTAGTGGCAATTATTGTTTTTGTGACTGAACGAGAGATATCTCTGTTTCCTTGTCCTTTCCCTCCGGGGCTTAAAAATAATGCAGTCTGGCACAATAAACTTAAGGAAATATTGTTTGCTTTGTGTCCTAAGAACCTAAAGCTTTCTAGATTCCATAACTGGTAACAAGTACTGGAAAATAGGGAAGTATGAATTAAACAGAAGGAAGTTATCTTTGTTATTCACATGTTTAGAGGAAGGTCAAATAAAAACTTGGTCCATCATCAAAATATTGCTAAATTATTAACTGTGGAGCTTCTTGTCTGAAGTTAACATTTCCTATCTAATGCCACTATTAGTATTAAGAGCCCAATTCTAATGTACCACAGCATCAACGGGCTACGTATATATTAAATTGGTTATCATGTGTTCCACCTTTACATCATCTTTCTGAATGTCAAAACAAATGTTTTGCAAGTCTATTTTTTTAAAAAAAAATCAAGATGACCCTTTATAAAGACCTGAATGTAACTTCCACCTTCTGGCACAATTGGTGGAGGCCAAATAAGTCTCTTTCAGCCTTTGAGCAAACTTGAGACGTCTATCTTGGATGGAGTATGAGAAGACCAAAGGCACACTCTACTGCCTGCCAGCCAGCTATAGGAGAAAGGTTACTGAAAGATTCCAGGACAGAGGAATGGCTGTAGAGATAAGAATAATCTTTTATGCAAACTGCACTCTTCCTCCACATTTGGATGGCTTGGTGAATAATAAAAATGCCCTATTGGTGCTGTTGTTAAGATATCCTGCTATTCAGAGCTATCTCTGAATATCAGGATTTTACAGTTTTCTCCTTGTTCACTAAAAAGGATTCCAGGCTGGCTTAATGCAAAGTGTTTTAAGCATACTTTAACTATTATATTTTGCAGATTTGACATATTAATCATGCAGCAGTTAGCAGCTTCTGATCCCAGCGTAGGAAAGCTACATCCTTCCCATGAAAGCACAGGGATTGTTCAGATGAGGATCAAAACTCCCAGCAACACCCATGACCGATCCAGCCAAAGCAAATCTATGGTATACTCTGAAAATCTGAAAGTCGTTGAGCCTGTAAGTACTGATCCCAAATGGCCTTTTAAATTTCTTCACCAGATATGTGAACAAAGAAATTGATGGACATTTTTTTCTGTGTTTTTTTTTAATTCAGAGAAGACAATGTTCTTCAATAATATTTCAAGAGCAGGTAGATTCCCTGATCAACATTGGGAGTACTGCAATTGGAAAAAAGCCCTTATAATGCCTGATCTTGTAATTAAATGAAAGAGCCAAGAGTCAAAGTAACTGCAGACACTAGCAGGAGGTTGCCATGTGTGTGTGGCTCTTCCTGCTACTAAATAAATGCAAGAATCTCACATTTTGCTCCTAAGGATCTTAGAAAAATCCTTTCAAAGTGTTCCTTAAAACATATCCTTCTTTTTTTTTAATTGAAAAAGTTTTTCAAATACAATTTTTCCTCCTTCCCCCCCCCCTCCTCCCTAACCCCCCTCCCCCCTCCCCTCCCCCTGTGGCTTCTTCAAAATAAAACCCAAATTCATAACAGATTATATAATACTTTACCATCCCCTTACTCCATCCCCCATATACTGACCCTTTCTTTCTAATAATATTATTATATCCCCCTTATACTATACATTTCAAAATAACATTCTACTATAACATTATATAATAACTCCTAATTTAGCATAATAATATTATTATATCTCCCAGTTTAGCAATTTCTGCTCATAATCTACCCTTTTTCTGCCCCCCCATACATGTATCTCTTAAATCAAATCTTTTATGTATATTAATATGACATTTCAAAGCAACCTTCCACTATAAGACTATATAATAAATCCTAATTTAACATTTATTCATTTCATAGTCTACCCATTTCCTCCACCCCCATCGATATATCTCTTAACTCAAATCTTTTACATATATTCATATCTAAACATAATATCCCTTTTCTTAAACTAAACAATCAGTAAGCTAACCTGTCTCCACCCACTTTCCTACAAGACTACCATACTTAATAATTCTTAATATCTTTATTCTTCTGCCCACACCATTAAAAAATATTCCCTTATGTAAATAAAATCCTCTTAAAAAAGACTTTAAGCTTGTAATCCATATGATATCTTCTGTAATGTCTTTCAGATGGATTGTTAATTCCATCACCCATATTAGGTGACATCACATCCTAATTCCAACAGTATATTCAGTATCTTCAATTACCATCTGCCCCCATCAATAACAAATATCTTCTGAAAAAAAAAAAAACCAACAACAACCACCCGAGTGACTTTATATTTGTATTCCATATAGTGTCTGTAGTGGTGTCTTTCATCCAAATTATTAATTCCAACCACCGTAATAGGGTAACAGCTAGATCATCTGTGTGCCCCAATTCCATAGCTCTCTCGCCTTGTAGCTCAGCATAAACGTAGTACATTTGTCAAAGAATCCAAAAAAAGATAATTCCAATCCATTCAGTTTAAGGCCCTTTTCACATCCCAAAAGTACAGCACTGCAGAGGTCTGTCACTCTCCTCAGGATAATGTAAACCAATACTTTGCCTCAACTATCTTTTCATATATTCAATCATCTCTTAAATAACTGGCATTATGCTGTTGTTTAGTTTAAAAGTTTTTGTTTTTGTGAGACCTGCTTCTTCTTTTCTTGACTTTTTGTGGGTTGGATCTCCATCCTGATTTCCTTTCTATAAATTGTATATCAACTGTTTGGTTTTCATGCTGATCTATAACTTGATCTTGTTGGTTTTGCTTTTGTGGCTTAAATCTCCATTCTGGTTCTATGATTTGTATATCAACTGATTGATTTCCATACTGGTCTGTAACTTGAGAAGTCATCACATTAGAATCCAGAGCCGCCTCTCTTGTATTTATAAATAGTCCAGCTGAGACCTCTGAAGGAGAATCCAGAAGCGGCTCATCTGCAAAGACCTCTGTAACTTGTTGTTTTTACATTACTTCCACCTCCTTCTGCTTATCTTGAATTTCTATCTCTTGTTGATTTTGCTTTTTGAGGACCTTGTAGTAAAATTCTTCCGCTTTTTCAACAGTATTTAGCTGATACCCTTCTCCTTGATATCTCAATATTATTCCAACTGGAACGTCCCACCTGAATAAGATGTTTTGTTTCTTTAGCTCAGTCACCAAAAATCCAAATTTCTTTCTATCTTTTAGCATCTTAGGCGGCAACTCTTTATATATCCAGATCTTTCTTCCATACAATTGTAGAGTAGAATTAAAGGATTTTTGCACAATATCATTTCTTATTTCTTTATCTGTGAAGTAAATCACCACATCTCTAGGCAATTGCCTTTGCTTCGCAATCCAAGAATTTACTCTATAAACCTTGTCAATCTTACAAGATACCTCCTCAGGATGAACCTTTAAAATCCCGGCCAGAACTTGAGCAGATATTTTTCTTAAATCATCTCTATTATTTTCCTGTAACCCTCTCATTCTAACCGCAAATTCCGTGAGCCTGTATTGCATCATTGTAACTTCTTTTTCAATCCCTTGCTTTATATCTTCTGCATTGTAAGTCTTGTGACCAGCTTCCTTTTTAGACTTTACTTCTAAACTATTGTCTTGAATATTTATCAAATCATTTCCAATTCTTTGTATTTTATTGTCCAAATTATAAATCTTATCATCAACTTCCTCCATTTTAGACTCTAGTAACTTGATATTTGTATCCATCTTTATAACAATTTCTGAAAAAGCATTAGTCACTGTTACAATCTTTCGTTGCAGATTATCATACTTTAGTTGTATCATTTCTTTAATTTCCTGCCTAGATTTTTCAAGTTTCTGGTTCACAGTCTCGTGATATCTTGCCATTTCCTCCAAGACAAATTCTTTTAAATTAAAGCCATTCTGCTGAGTCTGTAAGCTCAGAACTTGTTCAGATAATTGTAAATGGGGGAACACCCCTCCCACTGCTTGTTTGTCAGGCTTTATTAGTTTTAACGCCATTCTGCCACACAAACAAACTCTTTTTAAAGAAAGAAAGAAAACTTTTCCCCAAGCAAGATCAAGTACAAATCTCCAAGAAAAAAGAAACTTAAAATAGATATTTTTCTTCTAGATTCTAGCCAGCACTGTGTATTCCGCTACTTTGTAGCTTGTTACGGAAGGACTTTCACTTTCGGCTTTCTTCTTCTTCTCAAGCCTCAGCAGTCGCCATTTTAAACTTTTTTTTTCCTTCACTTAAAAACGCTTGTAAAATCATTAAAAATACTTGTGATTTAGGGTCCCAAGTCCAAATCTCGTCCTCTTTAATTAAACCATCTGTTAATTTCGTTGATTGGTCCGGTCCCAGCGCCTGGCTCTGCAAAAAGGCAGAGTTCTCCCAAAGCCCGGAGCAGCGGCGAGCGGCAATAGGGAGCCACAACCTGCTCGTCCCCAAGAGTAAAAAAAAAACTCTGGGGACTTCGCAGAGGGCTCTACCTGCCCTCGACTGCTCTGTCTCACATTTCCTTCAGGAAATGGAGTTTTTCGAGCCGCCTTTCAGATATAAAGGCGGCTCTTTACAGGCAACGGGGCTGGCGGTCACAGAGGACCATCTGGCGGCGACGGAAGCCAGACTGGAAGCCCCTTAAAGCATATCCTTCTTATTAAATGAAATGAAATGAAAAGTGGTAGAAATAATTACAAAAAACAAAAAACGAAACCCATACCAATTTTCCACAGATGTTTGCTTCCTGTCTATCACTCATTTTTCAACAATTTGCGTAAAGATATTGAGAAAAGATTTCCAACCTACTATCTGGGAACACTATAGCAGCATTTTGCAACCCTCTGGATTAGGCCACCAGGGTTGTTTTCAATGAAATGAAACCATGGTAATAATGTTCCTCCTTGTTCCATATTAACATGGTGACTTAAAAATATATGTTGGTTGACAGTTCTGAGTACATTAGTAATGTCCGGGAGAACTAAAAGTGCTGTAGTTCCCCATCCTTTCCTTGACTTAAATCATTAACCAAAACAGCCAAGGTTGCTTTTGTCCTTTAGATTGGAATGGGTGAAATCTCTCATCAAAGTCTGTCTAGAATGGAGGATTTTCTAATATATTTGTCAGAACTAGTTAGAGGTTCTATTAACATTCATATTCCCTCATCTTCCTGTTCTTGCTTGTAGTTAGATGTTGATTATGTGATATGATACAATTTCAAAAGGAATAGAATAGAATAGAATAGAATAGAATAGAATAGAATAGAATAGAATAGAATAGAATTCTTTATTGGCCAAGTGTGATTGGACACACAAGGAATTTGTCTTGGTGCATATGCTCTCTGTACATAAAAGAAAAGATACATTCATCAAGAATCATAAGGTACAACACTTAATGATAGTCATAGAGAAACAGTCAATATAAATCTTAAGGATACCAGCAACAAGGTTACAGTCATACAGTCATAAGTGGGAGGAGATGGGTGATAGGAATGATGAGATGATTAATAGTAATGCAGACTTAGTAATTAGTTTGACAGTGTTGAGGGAATTATTTGTTTAGCAGAGTGATGGTGTTCAGGAAAAAACTGTTCTTGTGTCTAGTTGTTCTGGTGTGCAGTGCTCCATAGCATCATTTTGAGGGTAGGAGTTGAAACAGTTTATGTCCAGGATGTGAGGGGTCTGTAAATATTTTCACAGCCCTCTTCTTGATGCGTGCAGTATACAGGTCCTCAATGGAAGGCAGGTTGGTAGCAATTGTTTTTTCTGCAGTTCTAATTATCCTCTGAAGTCTGTTTCTGTCTTGTTGGGTTGCAGAACCAAATCAGACAGTTATAGAGGTGCAGATGACAGACTCAATAATTCCTCTGTAGAACTGTATCAGCAGCTCCTTGGGCAGTTTGAGCTTTCTGAGTTGGTGCAGAAAGAACATTCTTTGTTCTTATCTGTCAAAAGGGAGACCTTTGCCTGAACTCTTTTGTTGGGAATATAAGAAAGGTGATAAGAAATATAAAGTGAATATAAGAAAGGATATTTGATGGGAACAGGGATGTTTTCACTTTTAGAAGCTGTAGTGGGGAGAAATTTGATTTCACTTGTGGGTCTCTTTGCCTTCAAACAAGAAGTCTTGCGAAAATCAAGATTACAAAACAAGTGTTTGTCACTAAAGGCCTTTGCAAGTATTGGAACTTGCTTCTCAGATATTGCATAAAATTCCACAAACAGAAAAAAAAAAAAACCCTCCTTCTAGAAAAAACTAAGATCCTTCACAAAATTTTGTAGTGGAAGGAATTACAAAGAGTTAAAATCTGGAATCTGAACTGCCCCTAATTTTTAAGCAGCAGAAAGAGCCAAATGGTTCTGGATTTATTTATTTATTACCTCTTCTGAAAAGATTTACATGCTAATACTTCAGAGGTGAACTCCGCTGCCAGTCATATCCCTTCCCCTTTCCCCGTCCTGTGCTACTAAACGAACTGATTGGTATGAGCCTCCCTTGGTTAATTTTCCTCTGTAATGGCTGCAACTTGCAGCTGAGGCCATATGATGTTGCAAAATTATTTATGCAATGTTAGTCACTTGTTTTGGATTCTAGCTCTGTTTTTCAGCTCATGGCAAACAAGCCAGAGCTCCAAAACTATATGAGGAGCTCACCGAAAAGGCAACATAGGCAGACAAGCATGTACTCTTGCCTTCCCTCATCAGAGCCATGCAAAGTATTGATTAGCTATTCTCCGGATATGAAGGATCCTTATGAAAAGTAGAGGAAATAAGCAGACTGCAGTGAGAGTGTGTTGCTTACTGTCATCATCTCCATGTTCAAATGCAAAATTAACCACAGCATAGTTCAGAAATATGTGATTTTAATTATTCTTCTCATAGTTAGCTGAAGAGGAATGCGTAGTTCAGAAGAGCTGGCATGACACTTGGAAAATAGGAGGAAAAGTCCTTCCATCTCAGCCCAGTAACTGATGAAACATTCATTTCCTTAACGTTCTAATTTAAAACTATCACTTGCTGGTGACACATTTGCACGTAGCACTTAAACACACACACACACACACACACACACACACACCAAGCCCAAATCCCATAATTGAGATCTAACATAATTCTTCAGCTACTGAATGAAAAGCGTACTTATAGCAATATGTTTGAAAATAGTATAATATATTAACAGTTAGAGCTGTACCTTTCAAAAAGTTTAAAAGTTAAGTATATTTAATGATGCCTAACATATTTTATTGGCTGTGTTTAACAAAAGGCACTAGGCTGCAGTTGTTTTTGACAAGCATGAAAACATCACAGCATGAAACTGCAAAAGGAATTATGTAGAGAAATTACAAGTGATCCATCTCTCAGTGAATTATCCACCTCAATAGCCTGCAGAACTCAGCTACCAATTAACACCTACTTTATTACATGTTGGGATGTACTTAATAACTTTCATGTGTTTATGCACTATTACCTTGACTGATGCCTCTTGTACAATTAGGCATAATTGGCATATCAATATGCAAAAGTTAAAAGGATTAACCCTCTTAAAACTAATGAGCATTTCTGTATCCAGCTGCTAAATGAGACAAAATTAGCATTTTTCACTTTTGGGCAGGATTTTATCATGCAGTTTCTCACTGTTGGTATTACCTTGTTACATAACTTTTTGGTTTGGATGGGGAAGTTGGATGGGGCAGGTGGTGAAAAATAAGGGTGGGTGGGTGGGTGGAAGGACATCAAAAATGCTCCTTCAAAGTTGTATCATCCAAAACATTTTGCATAAGCAACTACAACGGAGTGTCTTTTGGAAAAGTTCTGTTTTCTTAGCAGCTAATTATAGAGCTGCAGAGTATGTCATTTCTCCATGCAAACTTGGCTCTGATAAAATGGACTGAAAGCCTGCCATACTAATTTTCCCATTCTTTCTAGTCTTTCTAATTTTTTTTTTAATATCTCTTTCTCTCCTGTGCAAAGTTTTCTGACTAGATATTGACAGAATTAAAAACATGTTGGCATATTTGGTTGAGTGAGTCTGTTAAAAGGGAAAAAAAGGGAAAGACCAAAATCTGAAGCAAAAAAATAATAATCCAATATTTCAATCATGGTGCTGAGGAAATTACAAGGATGTAGATGGGAACCGTTTACATTGAAGTCAGGATGGATTGTAACGGAGCAGAAGTGAAAAGTGTGGTTCAAAAGCAATCTCATTAGGGTCTTCTGGGGAAGAAATAGTGAACTGAAGACAGTTCCACTAAACGCGGAGTCAATGACTGCAGCAAAATGAAGAGCTGGTAAGTAGACTGGCTCTCTGTAATTCCTCTTCAGGCAAGGAGAGGACTTAAGATCGCCCATAAGAACATCATACAGTTGCTTCTCTTGAGGAGATTGCAAGAGAGTGGTCTCCAGTTCTGGTTGATGAGGGAGTAGACACCTTTGCTCAAACTGTGGTCATCTCAGCACACACTAATCATGTTTAGAAATTGCTGCTGATTAAGTGTTTTCCAGCTATTCGCAAGTTTTAGGGCACTAAGTGAGTTTCTTTCAATCCTTACTGGAAGAAGTTTTAAATGCAAGCCTCTTTTTTGAATAAACAGAAAAAGGATGGTTGGAACATTGATTTTGGAAAATTACAACTAGGGCTCCAAATAATATATATATATATATATATATATATATATATATATATATATATATATATATATATATATATATATATAATCAATAATTGTATTTTAATGTTTGTAGTTCTATGTTTTTTACTTGGCTGTTCACCACCCTGAGTCCTCAGGGAGAAGGGCGCTATACAAATTTAAAAATAAATAAATAAATAAATAAATAAATAAATAAATAAATAAATAAATAAATTTGAAGTAAGATTTTGAAATTACTTCTAAGAATCCTTCCTGTGGGAAAATGCGGTTGCTTTGAATTCTTTTTTTTTTTAAGCATAATAGGATGGGAATTTGAAGATTGGATATGAGAGGAAAACATAAGTAACTAAAAGTTACAATTAAAGGAAAATAGATAATAATAGAATAGAATTCTTTATTGGCCAAGTGTGATCGGACACACAAGGTGTCTTGGTGCATATACTCTGAGTGTACATAAAAGAAAAGATACATTCATCAAGAATCGTAAGGTACAACATTTAATGATAGTCATAGGGTACAAATATACAAAGTGTACTTAAATTTAACTAACACAGAATGAAGTAAAAAAAAGATAACATTGGACATATTGAAGGATATTTGTGAAAAAAGAGAACCAGAAATTAATTTATAAGGATGCCTACCTTTATAGATATAGTGTGTTTAAAAGTTGTTATAGAACAAATTTAACAGAAAAGACACGATGATATGAAAGTGAATTTAAAAATGACAAGCTAAAACAATGATATGGAAAAAGATGCTATACTGAGTATACAAATGAAACTCACTAACGTGTTAATAATTAAAATAAATAAATAACAAATAACAAAACAAAAGGGCAATCTGAAAAACGTTCTTATATAGGATTTACAAAAAAAGACTTGTTAAAGCTTTGGATAATTTTGTGAGGGGAAAAAAAAGAAAATAAATCAAGTTCTAGCACATTATTTAAAGGGATAGAAGAAATTCAAGATTGTTAAATGTAAAAGAAGAGAATATAAACTTGGCTTATTTAACCAAGATTAAAATAGATGTATTGTTAATTGACTTTTACTGACCATGACTGAATGAGGCTTTAAGGATTTGTTTTCAGATAAAACGGTTAAATATGGAAAGAAAACGTCATTTGTTGTATTTTAAGAGAAAGTGATAAATTACTAAAATTATTCATAATTAGTGTGATGAAGAACAAAGCCAATTCTTTATATATTTCTTTTTCTTTACTGTTTTTTCTTTCTTTTCCATTTTTCTTTCTTTTTTCTTTCTTTACACTATTTTTTTTTTAGTTTGCAGTCATTTTTACCTTTTTAATTGTAATGTTTAATAAAAATTATTATAAAGAATAAGGAATCTTATTAAACTTTTGCCTTTAAAAATATAATCTAGATTTTTTTTCTCTTCCCACATTTTTAAAGTAAATTCCACTCAATGCATTCACATCATGAAGTATATTGGGAGATTCCCCTGAGTGGAATCTGAGTGGAAAAATGGAAAGTGGAAAAATGGAAAGATCATTCATAGGCAGCGTAATCTAATAGGAAACAAAATAAATGTAACTGAAATTTGCTCTAACTTGTTCATAATAAAATATAGGGAGCTTTCTTTTATATTTATTTTTTAAGTATTTTATATTGAATTCAATAGGACTTCTGAATAAGCATTCTGGAATTAAGTTTTCTATAAATTTGCATGATAGTGGTAATTCCTTTTGGAAAAAAGTATGCAACATTCTCTGCTTCAGAAGAGATATATTGATATTAATTATTTATATATGCATTCTTCACAATTTTATTTTATAATCATAAGAACACTGCTATTACTATAGATGGAGGGCAGAGACAAGATTTGACAAGGGACAATTCTACGGCAAAAGCTCAAAGTCTATTACATTATTTTCTAATTTATTCAAATTTATTGAAAGGTACAAAATACTTTAATTATAGCATTGAAATATTCAATTAATAATATTGAAATGTAGTATCATTTCTTCGAATATTTGTATCAGTGAAGAATTTTACCAATGTAATGAGGTAGCCATTTTTTCTTTAATGTGATTCATTTAAAGTATTAATCCTTACAAAGCCACAGAGCTCTACATCAGAAGAGATTCTTTTTTTTGTATTACCTAATGCAAGGAGAAATATTGCTTGTAACACAATTGTTTCTGCAATTGCTGCATATGTGTTAAACTGAGAGCATATTTTCTTTAGTATAGTTGAGAATGTATATGAGAAAATAATGTGTAAAATGGAACTCAAATAAATATAAACAATCCAGATGAATCAATAAAACAGTTTAATCAATCAACCAGAAGTTCTTTCAATTAAAATTCTGGTTATTTTCCATTGTAGTCATATTTGGAATGGTTTATATTAAGCTTGCAGCCCAAGGACTTTTGACTCTGGGCCTGTTGTTCTTTGCCAGGTCACTGAATTTGTCTAATGCTTTAAAAGCTGCTACTCACCGTATCTAAATAAAAGAGGGGAAAATGCAAACCACTGAAATAGTAAAATTATGATGAAGTTCTTCCAAAAGCAACCATTATCTATTGAAATTCATCTGATGTAGTAGAATATAAGGTTTTGTTATATCTGTGTACCTGCTCATGGCTTCTCTCTTTTGAGTGATCAGATATTTTTCTAATGCCGATGCTGTGCTATTTTTGAATTCTGTATGACAAGAAAGATGGAGATTACACTCTGGAGAGATTTCAACTACCTCTTGTTGAGCTGGAATTTCTAGCTGGCAACAGGGAGCAGAAAGATGCTAAAAATCTCTTTGTGGCCTGGTCTCCCTTCCAATATAGTAGAAAAATGCCCATATCACTGTAACAACTTTAGGACAGATGCAACGATATTAATGTGTCCACAGCACAGATTTTAAGGCTGACCATGAATACTATTAAGCAACAGCTCTTCCTGGATCTCCTGTGATTCCTTGGTATCCATTAATATTCACAGTTTTCAACTCTTCAGCCTCAAAGATGTGCATTTGGTTTCATTCAATGCAAATTCAGAGCATGAACTGTTTTATTTCCTTGGCGCATAGATTAAAAATTACAGTCTGTTTAGTCATTCCAAAATGTAAATGGATTAGAGTTCTTTTCAATTAGTTGAAATAGATTTGATAGTCTTGTTTATAGTCCTAATGCTCTATCAAGGAAAGGAAAGGAAAGGAAAGGAAAGGAAAGGAAAGGAAAGGAAAGGAAAGGAAAGGAAAGGAAAGGAAAGGAAAGGAAAGGAAAGGAAAGGAAAGGTCAGTTCCTTTGTTCCTTCATTCTCTCTCTTTCAACTTGATTACTTGCCAAAAATTAAGAATAACCCAAAAGATTCTTATTTCTAGCCTTTCTGTCAAGCCAAACTCTATAGGCCACATAAACCAGTTGTGTTTACTTCACATCAAGCTTATAATCAAGTCTGAGGCTTTATTTACGGAGATTCTCCTAAAGTAGATGCAGATATTTAATTAGGATGACATTAAATCGTGGTGGATTGATAGGGTTGGCATCTCAGGGCAAAGTAATTGCCCATATTGGTTTTGTACAAGAAAACAAAGCATTTGGGAAACGTGCTGTGGACGCAGGCTGCCGATTACATTTATACATCCATATGTGAAAACCATTGATTAGGCAACAATAGGTAACAGCAATTTGTTTCTTATATTTCTGCTATGCTAAATTTACAGATTAAGTTATCTGTTTGTTGTCAAATCACTCTGCAGTCCTTTAAAAAATATTTCTAGTTTTATAATCTCATCCATCCCTACCAAAAAAAAACCCCACACCTTTATAGTTACAGGTATATAAAGGTAAATGTAGGTTACTGCCTTTTTGGAAAACTCAATTTCACACTTCTTTAAAAAGTGTGTTTGATAGAAGAGAGTGCTTTTGAACAATTTATTTTCTTTGAGGGAAAAACATAGTCTGTGGCAAAAGCATTTTTACGGAGGCAAGATGCCCCCAAGATTCTGCTTTCTAATGAAAATGTGGTAGTTCAAGTCACTGAAAATCTTACTTCCTTTTATTTATTTATTTATTTATTTTAATTTGATTTATATGCCGCCCTTCTCCGGAGACTCAGGGTGGCTTACAATGCGTTAAGCAATAGCTTTCATACTTTTGTATATTTATACAAAGTCAGCTTATTGCCCCCACAAACTGGGTCCTCAATTTACCTGCCTTAAAAAGGATGGAAGGCTGAGTCAACCTTGAGCCTGGTGAGATTCGAACTTACAGTAATTGCAGACAGCTGGTGTTAATCACAATGCTATCAGTCTGCTGAGCCACCAGGCCCATCTTCTGCTTCCTGCCAATTTCTGTCTTATGGCTCTTTTTCTTGCGATACAAACCAGTTTTCTCAGGCTATGATTAACACATTGGATATTGTCCTGAACTGTGCTCTAAGATGATCTTGGGTTTGTGTGTCACGTGTCCTGTTACAAATTGACTGCGTCCACAAGAGGAAAAAGAGCAACCAAATCCACCACAAAAATGTGAAATTATTTTATGATTGTTTACAGTTAAACTGGAAATACTACATGATTCTCAGCAGCTTTATTTCCTCAGAAGTAAATTTCTTGATGGATTGATGCACCCAAAGCAGTATACAGGTAGTCATTGACTTAGAACCATTGGTTTAGTGATCATTCAAGGTTACAATGACACTGGAAAAGATGACTTATGACCATTTTTCACTCTTACAACAGTTGCAGCATCCCTGTGTTCATGTGATCAAAATTCGGACACTTAGCAACTGGTTCATATTTATGATGGTGTGGTGTCCCTGGGCCATGTAACTTGAGGACTACCTGTATATCAAATAAGGTGTATAAATATAATAAGGTTTTATTTTCTCCCAGGATGAGAATTATCTGAGAATTTTACCTGCATTTTCAGTGGATCAGAAAGGACAATGATAATGGTGGCACAATGACTAATTAGAATCCAGTATTGCAGGCTAGTTCATTTCTCACTGCCAGGAGTTAGATTCTCACTGGCTCAAGGTTGACTCAGCCTTCCACTCTTCCAAGGTTGGTAAAATGAGGAACCAGATTGTTGGGGCCAATATGCTGACTCTGTAAATTGCTTAGAGAAGACTATAAAGCACTGTGAAATGGTATATAAGTCTAAGTGCTATTGCTATATCTTCTCTCTTACTTCACTGGCTTACCAAATGGGCATATGTATATGGTATGCTTTGATTAAGATTCACTTTGGTTGAGAAGCTATTTCAACCCCTTTTATTGAGTTCTAAGGTTTATCCAGCCTTTGGTTCAAAAGAGCTCAAGAGTGCATATATAGAGAAGTAGGTTGGACTGAATGAGCGACTGGCCCAGTCATCCACTTAACTTCCTTGGCTGAAAGTGGGTTACAATCTGAGCCTTCCTATCCCTAATCCAACCTCTTAATTACCATGCTATGTTCTCCTCACACATATAAATAGTATTGTATAATTATAGCAATTATATAAATATTTCAGGAAGTAAAAGTCCATGCATATTGTTCTCTCTGTATCTTCCATATGCATTTTCATGATGGGCCCTGACACGTAGGAAAGAGCTTCATGGATGTCTTCTATGGTAGGGCTTAGGCACAGCTGTAATTGTTAATCTAATGATTAGCAGGTTATTAAATATATGGGAAGTAATTACTGTGACAGTATTTAATGAATTTATTGAACTCTGAATTGAGCTAAAATAAATCAAACATTGTTTTTATTGGGGCCTGACCTACTTTATGAATGCAACCCCCAGGCACAGATTGTCCAGCACTGACCTCTGACAAGGTTGTTCATCTCTTCAAACTCAACATACCATTGTTTCTCACCCTAATCCTAAGAAGACAAATCATGCTTTACTCTTCATAGAACCAAAGAGTTTATTAGTTCGAAAGGGGATTAAAGGTCTTCTAGACCTATGCTGGCTGGGGAATTCTGGGAGTTGAAGTCCACAAGTCTCAAAATTGTTAAGTTCAGAGACCCCTGTCTAGTCTAAACCCCTGCAATGTGCAAGGAGTAATAAAATGATTCCTAATAGATTGATCATCCAGCCCCTTGTTTGAAAACCTGAAGCATGGAACAGTTTGCTAGTCTACTAGTGTTCTTCATTTGTTCCACTGTTCAGGAAATTCCTCCTAATCTTCAGCCTAAATTCTTTTTATTTTTGCTTCAACCTTGCTCCATGCTTAGTTCCGAGAGAGAACAAGTCCAGCCCATTTACAGACATCTAGATCTCCTCTTAATCTTTTCTCTTTGTCAAGCTAAATTCATTATTCCTCCCAGAGCTTGGATTTTAGAGCTTTTATCACTATGGTTGCTTTTCTCAGAGCCTGCTCCAACTTCTCCAATTCTCTTTTAAAGTACAGTTTAATTAAATTTACAGATGTGGGCTCAGTTTTCAATTTGCCATTAAAAAGACAGCCTAAGAGATCTGAATCAGTTAGTCGACATTTGTTTAAGGCACTGCTGAGGACCACCCACATGGTTTTAAAAATGCTTTGAAAAACCCTCACCCTCACCCTCAATGTGTGGATTATTAATTTTTGTTGCCTTTTCAAGAGATATACAAGCCTTCAGCTGATACTTTCAATGCCCTGTTGAAATAATGTTATGGGGAGGTTTTGTCATCGTTTTCCATTTTCCTGTTATCATGACGTTTTTTGTTTCCACTGTTTATTGCATGTTTTTCTGACCTCAGAAATCTATTAAAAAGAAGAACGTGGAAAAGTTTATTATTATTATCACTACTGCTACTATTACTATATTTTTATTACTATTCTGCTTTTCATTCTGGAACTCAAAGAGGTGCACATATCCCTCTGTCCTCCTATTTTCCCCATAACAAAAAACTTCTAAGGTAGGGTAAGACTGAGAAAAAGTATGTCTCCAGATATTGTTTGATTGATATCATTAAGAGTCTTTTATCTAAAAAGCATCCAAGATAAATAAGAAGTGCATTCCAAAGACTTGTGATACCTATCAGCAAATTCTGAATTTGTACTTAACTTACTGTTCCTTTATCAATTAATTAATTTATTCATTGCATTGATACCCCATCTTTCTTAAAAGTGTTGAGATATACAGTCTCCTGTACACGATTTAACCTTACAACAATCATGTGAGTCACAAAATTCTTGGTCTAGAATCTCCCATGGATTTTCATGGCAGAATAAACATTTGAATTTGGAATACTCCCAGTCCTAGCTTAATATCCTAATATATGCTTACCATTTAGTTTTTATTACTGTGTAGTTGTGTTTTGATCCATATCAACAGATTATAGTTTATTACAGTTCATATTATGGCAGAGCAGTATTTGAAAAGAAAAAAAGTTACTATTTAGTTACTGCATGTTGTATTTCAAATTCTGTAGTATGTCCTCTCTGCTTCAGAAAATGATTTACCATCTACTATAATGATGTACCATATTCAGAGTGTGATTGCGACTATTCACTTATCAAGTGCCAATTCCGGAGCCATTTAGACTTCCAACTGATTATTTTAGAATAGTCCCACTGAAGTCAATAAGGATGTTTTGAGGATTACGGGCTTAAACACAGATGTGACTCCAGCTGCAGTTCTTACATTCTGGAGGGCAACTTAATGCATCATAACTTTTTTTTCTGATACAAGTTTTTATTATACCTTGAATATCAGTGTTGAAAAGTTTCTTTTGCCAGCACTGCCAAAATAAACACTGGTGTAGAATTTCATACAATTTCCCCCTTGTAAGACTGGGGGCATTTTGATTAATTATAAATACTAGTGTGATATAGTGGTTAAGTTACTGGATTAGTATTGAAGAAATATAGGTACAAGTTCACACTCAAGAACTGAAAATAATTGAGTGATTTGGGGGCATTCATTATCTCTCAGCTCAGCCTTAAAAAGCGGGAGGTCTTATAGGAAAAAAATTGGAAGGAAGTGCTATGTATGGCATTTTAAGGAGAAAATGCAACATAGGATTTAATTTATTTAATTTCTGTTTATTTAATCTGTAATGTTTTAATATGTTTGTAAGACACCCAGATTCTTGATAGTGAGATGAGCAGTGGATAAATTTAATAAATAAATGAATATGGATCTTCCAAATTTTAAATAAATAAATTAAATGTTAGTTGGGGACTAGGGTTAGGATAATTGGTTCCACAGAAAATTATGTGATTATAGCTGTGATAGCTGAGTGAAGGAATGGAATCCTAGAAAAAGAACAGGAGATCTATGAATCATGAGTCAAATTAGAAATAAAAAAAGAATAATTTTTCACAAGTAATTTGAATATTATTTATTTTTTTATATATACCAGTCATACATGGCAGTGTACCATTAAAAAAATCCCCTAAATTTATGTAACACAACCACAGTGCTAATCCTTTGTCAGAAACATCAGTTGCTAATGGTCCTGTGAATATAATTGTTAGCAACAGGACTGATTTTTAACCAATATTATTAGTTCTTGATATTCAATTATTATGGCACGTCCTTGGAATTGACCAAGTTGACCTGGGATGAGAGGATAGTAGATGGTGGAAGGTCATAGGTCCTAGATTTGTAAATTCTAGTTGAATGGGAATCCATAATCACCTGTCAGAGAATTGAGAGGTGGTTTAGAAGATTGGCCATATGTGGAAGGCCTCATCGCACAATCTACTTGCTGTTAGATTGCTATTTGCTGACGGTTATTAATTTAGCGAAATCACTGAAAAAAATTCAAGAGTGGTTGAGTATCTTCTAAAATTGATTTTGCGTGGAATGGGTGAGCCATATCAGCCGAATAAAGATAAAAGAATTCACTTCAATATCTAATGGCAGCTATATGTAGCTTTATTTGGAGAAGAAGTATTTGTTTTGGACTTAACTGAGAGATTTTGGATTAAAGTGAGGGGGAAATGTTATGAAATCGTTGCAATCTGAGTTTTAGAATAAATTTGATTAGCAAGAAGAATCATAATACAATAGGCTTATTTCTGTGGCCAATAAGGTCTTCCTTTTCAATTTTTATGGTGTTATTGTTACTGTTGTTGTTGTTGTTGATGATGATGATATTTAAAATTAGCACTCTGACCCTATGCACACAGGCATCCCCAAGTCATGCTTAATTCTGCACAGGAACTCCAATAGAAAATAATTGTTGCAGAAATATTTTGTATTAGGAGTCCTGGTTGTAGTAGTATAATCAGCTTGTAGGCAAAAGTTAACATCTACTGAGCATGACTCTTTATTTTCTTGATATATTTATGTTTCTGATGATTCTTTGCTTTCTGACCTTGAATTTTATTGGCACTTGTCTGTTAGGGCAAGTTCACATTGGTCTGGGCTCCTGGATTCAAGGATAATAATGATTTTGAAGTACAATTATCCAGCTTTATAAAACTCCCCTCATCTCTGTTGGACAACACACTAATGACATTTGATAGCAAAGCAATCTTCAAAACAATTTTTAAAAACTAGATTTAATTTGCTCCAGATGCCTTGATAGTGTAAGCAATCAGTGTAGCTTTCTTATTAAACCGAGGCAAAACATTATGCTGCTGAGATTGCGATTAGTACTGTGGCTGATGCTATTGTCATTTGTTATTGCTATTTACCTTCCTTACAGCTATGGAAAAGATTGTCCAAACCACCTTGGGGTTGTTGTTGTTGTTTTTCTCTCCATGTAGTATTGTGATTTTTTTTTCTGTGCAAGCTTTTTGTGTAATTTACCAAGTACAAATTATCTTACCAAAGGTTTGGAAAGTTTACTTCTTCGGCTTAGATCCCTGTACTTCAAAGAAAGATGCATCAGTGTAAATTAGAGACAATGCTCTACTGACGTGATGTTAAACTTGAAGTTTTAGCAAAATTTGTTTGAAATTGAACGATGCCACCAATATATGAGGGGCTATTTTTGGGGGGGGGGGGGGTGAAAGAAGGAAGTAAAGTTAATCCTCTGATTACTAATTTGAATCAAAAGCTCTAACCTTGTTAGCATCTGGACTTATTTCCATAATAACAACCCCTTCAGAACCTACAAAGTAATGAATAATTGACAACAAATGAAATGTTTTGATAGTTGTCGGCACAAAGCATGTTTAATGTTTTGTGTTGCTTCCTAGCTAATTATGTAGATGACACATTTGTCAGACCTTGACTGCCATTAGAAACGTGTTTCCAGAGGGGAGAAAAACAGGCTATTCATAGAGTAATTAACTAGAATGCTCAATGACCTGTGAGAGATTCAAATGGCTGCCAGTTCAGACATTGTTTTGTTACAGAAGCAGAGGGGTAATTAAAATTCCAAATTACAGTGCTATGATGAAGCATTTGTTTGTTGACAGTATACTCTTACTCTAGTTTGTTAATTCTCCCTTTTCTGGGAAAAAAAAAACGGCATCAAATTCATTTTATAGCTTTAGGAGTTCTGTCTTTGGATTTCCTGACAACTAATATGGCAAATTAGTCTTTGGAGAAGTCCTGCAGGCTTTGGCAGTTCCACAGGAGCACAAGGTGGGTGGAATGGTAAACCGTCTCTTTCCTCTAAACTGACATACCATGTGCTGTTGCCCAAACACCGTTAAATGACAGCCTATCTTCGAGATGATATGTTCATAATTCAACACAGAGGAAGATGTCTACTTGCAGGAGCAAACAACTCCAAAACCAGAATCGTAATCAAACAAATTGAGAAAGGTGTCTTAAAACATTATGGCAAAGCCTTAATAGAATCAGTGCTGGGATGAACATCATTTAGACAAATGTTCTGGGAAACAGATGTACTTGGAGGGAAAGAGGAGGTGGGGAGAAGCAGGGATCATAAACAGAAAGCACCTCGCCCACCCCCTCCCACTCATGGCATTATTTGCCTTTCCTTGGTATGCTTCTGACAAACCTTCCAAACAAAGAATTGACCTAATGAGAGAGCTTTAGGTTTTTCCTTTCCCCGGGAAATAGAGTAGGGAATAGATTAAAAAAGCAGGGAAAAGAGTGAAATTCTCTAACCGTGAATTTAATATAAACTCTGGCAAAATATTTATTTGCTTGGTCAAAAGTGAGGCTCCGGCTCGGTTAAAAAGATCTGACAGAAGTAACATGGTGTTTGATGCAGGGAAGCTGACAGCGGCATCGAGTGAGCGCTGATTATCCTGAAGACACTGTCAGCTAGGATTGATTTCTACTTTCTCCCTTTATGTAACGGTTCCTGTATTACAGCTGACCCCAAATCACGTTCCCTTGTCATTTCTCTGAATGGATCAAGAAGAGATGAGCTGAAAATAGCTAGACACTGACCTTGAACTTGCCAGAACAGTGAGAAGTGACAACAGTGGCTTTGTACGTGTGTGTGTGTGTGTGTGTGTGTGTGTGTGTGTGTATGTATGTGGGAGAGTGGGAGGGATGGCTTGTGTACAAAGGCTCACTTTCCATTAAGTTCACCACAGCAGCACAAGGGGGCAGAACAGCACTAGAGATTACAGGTAGGGCTGGGATTCAGGAGACTTTCCGTTATAGAAGTTACAGCTTCCACTTCACTGAGATCTTCCAGGGAGGGGAAAAAGGAGAGGAATCCTTTGCCCTGGATTTCAAGTGTCTTGGTGCCCATTGAATGATAGGCTGGACTGATTTTTGTAGAAAAGGAAGTGTCAAGTGATGTCACTCAATAGCAAATGTTTGACATGGCTTTCAGAGTCCCCTGTCTATCTGGATAACAAAAGGAACTCTGTGGAAGCACTAATACACCCATATATTTTTAATTTCAAAAATATTCTTAGATACAAAGATACACTAACAGATAAGGGGGAACTGAAAGGGAAACAAGAACTAGAAGAACAAGGGATTGAGATGTATTGGTATACCCATATGCAAATACAAACAAGATATGAAAAAGATGCGACATCATATGGTTTTTATTTAGAAATGACAGATCCGGATAGGATACTCACAGGAACAGATGATAAAATAATCAAAAAAATATATATATAACTTCTTACTTAGTATTGAATTGGAAGAAGAGCAAGTAAAGGAAACAATGATAGCTTGGGCAAAAAAATTTGGATATTCAATTGAATTAGATAAATGGCAGCAGCTATGGGAAAGGAATTATAAATTAACAATGTCTACTGCATATAAAGAGAATCAATATAAAATGTTATAAATGCCATCAGACACCAGGATCGTACTGTCATATGTCCAGAAGCGAGAAATTATTGGGTTAGAATTAAGACATCGTTAGAAGAAATGCTTCTAACATTGCAAATGCAAATGCATTGCAAATGCAACAACATAATGATTTAAAACCTGATCTGTTCCTTTTGGGTATCCTCCCAGAGAAAATTAGCAAAGAAAAGGTATATTTGATTATACATGTAATAACTGCAGTGAGGATAGTATTTGCGCAAAGATGGAAAGTAGAGAAAATCTCTTCAGAAGATGAAGTAATTAAAAAAAATTAGATTGTGCAGAAATGAATAGATTGACTTTGATAATTAAAGAAAGAGAGGATTCGGAATATTACAAGGTATGGGGACAATTTTACAATTGGTTAGAGAAGTGTATTAGATAAATGTATTAATACTAAACAAGAAAATGTTAAAATAAATGAAGTATGGGGAAAATGTCATAATAAAGAAATGGGAAAAATCAAGAAATGATGAAGATCGGAGGAGTAAGAAGAAGACACAAAAGAACCACCTAGATGATACACTGAATGATTATGTATTGTGTGTTTGCTTGTTTATAAAATAAAATAATATATATATATAAAGAGAAAAAACAAAACAAAAGGAACTCTGCCTCCCAGAGTCAGTTCAACAGTGAGATGGGCCGCTTATAAATTTAATAAATAAATAAACTTAGGGAGCCATACTAATACAAGGCAGTATTAGAGTAGCAAATATGCTGAAGCTCAGTGAGATGGCAAACATTCTAAAATTCATTTTTTTAAAAAAAGATGGTGGCCTTGTAATGTGTACATTGTACTTCACAGGTTGTATTTCATTTATTACGGTATCTACATTACTAAATCTACAGTACATACAGAAAAGGCTCACCAGTGCAAGTTGTTTTGTCTTATCCACCAATCTGCCTGCTGCTTAGAAATAATTATTCATCTATTTTTCTCCTTCCCCCTCCCAATATTTAGAGAATCCTAGGTTCATCATGGATTTCTGCAGGGGTAAAAATGTTGATTTTTACATCTTTACTACCATATAAGAATCAGGCTGCTAATAACGTGAGCCCCCCCCCTCTCTCTCTCGGATTTATTGGACTTATTTTGACTCTTTTTTTGGGGAACATGTGCAATTCTCAAGAGATTTTGTCTCTTAAGTACCACCTGATTCAAAGGTGTAGGCCAAAGGAAAATGTCCCTTTAGAGATTTGTTGTTGCTTCCTTAAGATAAGCTTTTAATAAGGGACCTTATTCCCTGGTGCTTTGGAAGTGAGTTTATTGCTACCATCTGTTTAATTGCCCACTAGATTTTCATTAAGGAACTGTGGAAGAATTTCATCCTGCTTTTGAATCTCTTGGTTCTTTTAAAAGACCAGGTGAAATACATATCCATTTCCAAAGAGTATATTAAAAACTGATAAACAGCAGCATCTTTGGACAGTAAAACTGAAGGAAAGCAATTTTTCAGATAAATGTTTGTTACTGGCAAATACAATGCTCGCTATACGAGTAAATTTATTTATTTTATTTATTTCAATTTGTATACCGCCCTTCTCCTAGTGGACTCAGGGCGGTGAACAGCCAGAACTAAAACACATGCCAATACAAAATTTAAAATTATTAAAAGAATTACATAACTGGCCCAATTTAAAACAATTCAATTAAAACCCAATGACAATTTAAAAACTAAAAAACTAAAAAAGACTAAAAAACTAAACAAGTTTGTTTTGCTTTTGTCTCTGTGTGTTTTAGTTTCCCTCCCTTAAATTTCTTAATCTTCAGCATTTCAGCTAACACTGGAAAAAAAATGTGATTTAGCTTTAATCCTCTAATATTCATCAGGAGTTGTTGCTATATTTGTATATATACTTGAATTCTTTTCCCTGTTTTTAGGATTTATGCTTTAAATTTTATGAATGGCTTCTTTAACCTTTGTCAAGTATTGATTACTTTATTTTTGTTTGGAAAAAAAATCACTAGATGTGCCTTTAGACATCCTATAATTTTTTATCAATTACAACCTATCCAAATATAAGAGATACCTCTTTATTTTTTTAAGTGTCTTCATCCAGAAAGTTGTCCCAGCAAAAGCCTACAATTATACTTGAATGATATAAATATTTTAAATCTGTCTGACACTGCAATGTCTACTGCCACTATATAAATAAATGGAACCCCAAACTCTACAAATATTATTGAAGTTGGTTCAGGCTAAATATCGGGAATAAATTTTTGGCTATTACCTATCCTAGGACATGGTGAGTTCTCCGTTGCTGAGGTCTTCAAACAGAGGCCAGATGATCATCTGTCACAGATGCTTTGGTGAATCTTGCCCTAAGTAGGGAATTGGCCTAGAAGACCTGTAAGATACTTTCCAACACTATGATTGTATGAATTCATGCAACAGGCAGCTTAAGAGAAAAATCAAGTATGACCATCAGTGTACCAAAAATATGAGCTTTGCTGTAAAGTACTGTACATTCTTAAATGTACAAAGTTAGTCTCTATGTATGCACTTCTGATCCTTTCATCTATCTCCATATGCCTAACATCAGTGCATTCTTTATTTGTGTCAGATGCACCTTCAAATTGTAGACATATAACGTTCAACACTAAGCATATAAAATAGGTCATAGAAATTTCACATGTGAAAACTATATAAAATAAATAAGATTAAAACTAAATGATTTTCAGCCAGTGCATTTATGTTCTTACCCTATTTATGTTTATGTTCTTACCCTATTTCCAAACACCTCAATTGCCATTTCTAAGTAAAAGGAAAATAGAATTATTTCATAATTCATTTTAACACCCGGGGTTATATTTGTGTTTTTTGGCAATGGGGTAGGAATTAATTGTAAAAACATACTTTCTTGTAGGAACCAAACTAATTTTTGCTAGGTTAGGCTATTATAAGTCATAAAAAAGATAAGTGACATTATGATTTTAGAAAATGGACACCCGAGGAAACTAAAAATTCTAAGTAGAAGGAGGAGAAAATGCAAGTCTGCTTTTGGTATTGGTTAGTACTGAGACTTACAAAATGTCCCAAAAAATAATATTGGAAATGTTAAAGGATATTTTTGAAGAATGGAGTCAGAAATTAAGTAGCTATAATATCAACAGTGTCAGTAATAATTTCTGACTATATTGTCCAAAAAATGCTAATGAGGGAATGAAACATGTGAAGACATTTTTATCTGACAAGACTGAGAAAGTACCAAAAGTGAAACTATAAATGACAGACAAAGGGAATGATTTGGAAAAGGATGCTTTATTGGATATAGAAAAGAAATTGGCTGAAGTTTTAAAAATTAAAGGTGATATACAAATGACAAATCCAGAAAATGCCCTGGAAAATAGTTTTTTATTGGATCTACCAAAGAGGGTTGTTAAACCTTTGAAGAAGTCTGTATGATGGAATAAAGAAGAATTGAAGTGAAATCAAATCTATAACAATATTTGAATTAACTAAAGATTAAGATTATTAGGAAGGAATATGAAGTTGGTTTAATTGATCTAGGTTAAAATAAGACTTTTTTTGCAAAGTTCTAGAAACTCTTTATGGACTTTTTATTGACAATTGAATTGAAAAGGTGATGCTTTGTAAATTTGTTCATAGATAATGGATGGAATATGGGCTGAAGAGATACTTGCTGGTAACTTTATAGAGGATGAAGTGTTACTAAATTTGTTGATAGTTGTGATGTAGGTTGGGAATAGATTTTTTTTATATATTTCCTATCTTGTTATTTATACTATTATTTCTTTTTCGTCTTCCTTTTTCTTATTTTCTTGCACTTTTTATGCTTTTCTTTTTTCTTTCTTTAAATTTACTTATTAGTATTTACTATTATAAGCAAAATCCTTAATAAAAAGTTATACTCAGAAATTATATATAGATGATGCCATAATTCTTTTCAGCTGTGTAAAGCAATGTGTAATAGAATGCACATGGTAGATCATCCTGCTCCTTTAGTTAGCTTGCAGGAGAATATTCTCCTTTATGGACTGTCTGACTTGGCTTTTTCTGATATGATTGGACAGACCCACAATGAGTATTTCGATCCTAATCTCACAAGAAGAAGACAAGTAGAAAGTATGAGCTCGACACCTCCCACTAGTCACTTCTAGTAACTGGTCCTAAGAGGTGAATTGCTTCTGATGCCAGAGGTTCTATATTATATCTTTCGATCATCTTGATTTGTGTAAATAATCTTAGCCAGTGAATTTGCATAGTCCTACTTAGAGCTACCCCAATTGGTAACATGCTTGTAGCTTGTAGCAGTTTATCTCCTTCTTGAAGACGTACTACTACTTGCCCCAATTTTTCATACATCTGCATGCAAATTAGATAACCAAATCAAACCACTCCATGTCACTTGATTGATTTTCCCATGCAGCTGGAAACATGAATGGTCTGTTCTGTAAAGTATAATAGTTGAGATAATTGGAAGTGAAATTAGTTACAGTAGGTGGCAGCATTTAACTGACCTTCACTTGGCTGATCTCAAAAAACCTAAGCAGGTTTGGAGTTGATGAATACCTGGAAAAGAGATCTTCAGGAACTTCCAGGGCTGTAGATAAACTAGGAAGTTGAGAAAAGATCAATGCAAACCAATTCTATGTTATTGTCAAGACCTGCATTTGATGTCTTATTATTTTAACTTAACTCCTGACACCTATGTGATACACATACACGCACACACATTTTTCATATGTATAGTTCCTGTTTCTTTTTTCACATTGCAGAAATCTCCTTGGCATTTTATATATTTTTCCCTTTTGATTTTTTCCTCATGTATCTTGGATTTATGTATATGTTGTTACCAGATTTTGTTTGGTAAAATGGATAAACTGGTAAATGTGAGCACCAGGAATTGAGTGCAGGTTGGTGAAAGGTTGATCTTGAATGCAGTTTTAAAGCTTAATGAGTGTGGTCTATATTCAGTTCTCAGTGAGCCCTTCTGTCAGCACTCAGAGTCCTTCTCTGAGAAGTATGGTACAATAGATAGATAGATAGATAGATAGATAGATAGATAGATAGATAGATAGATAGATAGATAGATAGATAGATAGGCAGGCAGGCAGGCAGGCAGGCAGGCAGGCAGGCAGGTAGACAGACAGACAAATAACCAGCTCCCTGATGTAGTCCAAAATTGTTTTGAAGGATAGGAAGACCTCAGGTTTTGAGGATGGGACGTGGGAAAATTAGCACTGCATTTTGCTCTTGATCTTTTGAATTGCTTATAGAATGCTGGCATCTTCAGGGAGTGGAAATACAATATACGAACATCAGCTACATAAACATTCATTGAGATTATGGCTCTGGTTTGAAAACTTCCTAAACTTTATTTTTGGTTACTGCAATTCTTTGCACAATACTGCATTGATCGATAGCTCTTGAAAAGACTAATTTATGTATGAAATATGTATTATACATAGACTTCCCTCCTCAGGAATATCTGTGAATCTTTGATAAGATTTATACCTGCTAGATTTTAAATGGCATGAATACATAAAGCTTGGCTCTCTATTGTTGCCATTATTAAAGTTTGCAACCGAAAATGTTATCTCTCTTATTGATCTTCAGTCAGAAGCTTATCTCTTATCCAGGAGCTTTTTGTTTCAACATTAAAATCACTAATAATTGTCTCCATAAAGGGAACAGCTTGACAGTCAGAAAATGTCAAAAGGGGCAGCAGGGTAGTATAAAGGAACTGCTAATCACCTTTGATAACTTTTCCTTCTAACATTATATGTGGCCATGAAATAGAAGCCAAGCTTGAGTACATCTTTGAAATGAAACACCTCAAAGCTGATCAAAGCCCAGTTTTATGCAGTTTTGATTCGCTTGTGTTCTTCTAATCAAAGCTGGGGTGGTTCAGTTTCTCCCTGAAAAGAGAATACTTCCGTTGCCTCAATGTGTAGAAAAGATGATTTCAATTTTTCTTCTTCCAAAGCTTCTTCTACTTTTGCGGATGGAAGTGTAGAAATAGGACACTTGGTATGCAGTTTGAGATATGCAACACAAGAGTGCCCAGTTCAGTGGTGGGTTGCTCCCAGTTTGCTCCGGTTCTATAGAACTGGTAGTAAAACCGGCGGGAGGCTCCGCCCACCTGCCATGACATCATCATGGGTGATCTGCACATGCGCAGAAGCTTCTGTGCATGTGCAGAAGTGCGTGCACGCGGACGCTCCCATTGCAAACCGGTAGTACAGGTAAGTGGAACCCACCCTTGGCCTAGTTCATTTATGGTGAACCCGTTCAGAAATGCAACAGGGCTGCACATTGAAATTTGCACTTTGCCAAACATGGAAGCATATTTTACCGCTGAAAATAGGTACAGGCTAAATGGGGTTGCTTAGGAAAAGGTGCAGAAAAAAAGAAGAGTGCTAGCAAAAGTCTCCTGCTAAAGGAAATAACGTACAAGAATGACTGTACTTCAAAAACTTAACAAGAAAAGTGTGAGAATGTTCCTATGGGTGTTTTCTTTTACATAAATATCTACCTATCATACTATTGCTTTTCAGTGCTAAGCAACTTTATGTATCATGTAGAAAGTAACAAAGAGCAATCCAAATAAATTAAAAGAATGAGATAAAGGGGAAAAACGCAACCTAGTAACCCCTAAAACTATTTATTATATCCTCCATTCCAGAGGTGGGTTTCAGCAGGTTCTGACCAGTTCTGGAGAACCGGTAGCGGAAATTTTGAGTACTTCGGAGAACCGGTAGTAAAAATACTGGCTCCCCCCCCGCCCATCTATTCTCTGCCTCCCAAGTCCCAGCTAATTGGCAGGAAATGGGGATTTTGCAGTATCCTTCCCCTGGATTGGGTGGGAATGGAGATTTTACAGTATCATTCCCCTGCCATGCCCACCAAGCCACGCCCACAGAACCGGTAGTAAAAAATTTGGAAACCCACCACTGCTCCATTCTATCCTAGCTTTTATACCGATGCACAGTCAGACTGAGGCATGATTCAGACCAATGCACAGTCTCCTTCCTTCCCTCCCTCCCTCTCTCCCTTCCTTCCATTATATACTTCTTTGTCTTAGTTTCAAAGACACACTGCATATATATTTGTTTCATTTGTCAATTCATATGTTTTAACATTTATTCTTCTTTCATTCCAAGTCACCTTACACATAGTTATTGCAAAATGGGCCCACAAATGTTGATCTTTGTCATATCTTTGGTTAACTAAGGCTTTCTCCTCCTCCTCCTCCTCCTCCTCCTCCTCCTCCTCCTCCTCCTCCTCCTCCTCCTTCTCCTTTTTGTTAAATAAATAAATTATGTGTGAGAGACATACTTTAGTGTTTTCTCACAAGTGCGGGGCCTGCTTTGTTTTTCAGGTCAACTGAGAGTTGAACCATTGGTGACCACATGAATTAACCAAGCAGTTTGTTGTTTTAGCCTGACATCATGGGCTAAGAGAGAGTGACTCTTCCAAAGTCACCTAGCCAACTTTCATACCTAAGGTGGAACTAACTTCTCCTAGTTTCAAGTCTAATACTCCTGCTTCCTTTAGAAGACATTAAAAGTGGTTATCAGCTTTGTTGTACATATGCCACATGCAGTATTTCCTGCCAACAGTAAGGACCGTACCAGCTAGTTTTTGCACACTTTGTGTAGTATGCAATAAGTACAATCAAAGTCATGCTTTACTCCAAGAATGTTCACACTGTTCTGATCTAAATATCAAAATATTAGAAGATGAGTTCTTGCATCCAATGAAGCACACAGAATTCATCTGGGAAATCCATTATCCCAAGAAATGTCCTCCTCAGAGTTAGCCACAAAATGATTGACCTAAGATGGGTCTTGGTCTCATCCAAATTCTTATGTTCCCTATGATTTACATTTGAAAGCAATAGTTTGGCCAAGGACAGCAGCAATGAGAGAAAGCTCATACTTGGCACCACTACACATGCCCTGTCTTTTTTCTATTGGTAGTTACTTCTTTCTTTCCAAAATCCTATCTTTTGCTCTCCATGGACTGGTCTGGCCAATCCAATTAGGCTTTTAACTCATATACTCTTGTTGACATCCCACCAATATAGTAGTACATGCAGTAGATTGACACATGGATGCAGGGGTGGGCTTCAAAATTTTTAACAAGGGCTTCTCTGCCCTGTTCCTGGATGGGTATGGCCTATTCGACCTCCTGCACCATGGCGGGGGGCATTTTTGCCCTCCCCAGGCTCCAGAGGCTTTCCTCGAGCCTCCAGGAAGGCGAAAACGGCCTCCCCAGGCTCGGGAGGCCCTTGGAAGGCCGGAAATGGGCTCCCGAAATTCTGGTAGACCCGTTTTTCACCCTCCCCGAGCCTCCACCATGGCCTGCACTTAACCTGCATCCAAAACAAGCTGTGTGGGGACCCCTGGGAGGGGGGTGGGGTAAGTGGGACCAGCCAGGAGTGGGATTTGGGGGTTCGCCAAATTGCACAGAAACTTAGCTAGAGCTTCTCCCAAATGCCTGTGACCCCCAGCAGCCCACCCCTGCATGTAGGACTGTTTTCTGCTAAATTCACATATGGAATTTGCTGAAATCAACTTACAGGCTAAGTAAATTTCAAATTGGCAGACTTATTTTTCCTAATTCCACAATATTCTCAATTGAAATTAATGTCAACAGTGCCTTTACATGAAAGACAGAAGTAAAGAAGCAATCAGATCCTTTTGAAAAATATTGTAACTGACTCTCCTGGTTCTTGAATGTTTTTATGCATTACTTAGCTAAAACATATCAATCAATTGAATGCCTTTTATTTAGAATGTGTATGTTGTGACATATTAGTTTTAGAATGCATATTTTAAGATCTATTTGAAGGTTCCCACATCCTGTAACCCTTTTTAGCATACTTACAATTGATAAACAGGGTATATTTCTCTTGATCATGGAACATGACTGTGTTGATTGTATTGTATTTGGTTTTCAGCTTTTGTACATTGTCCAGAGTCATCGATGAGATGGTCAGCCATATATTTTGTTTAAATAATAACGCTAACAAGTTATCTAAGTCATAATAGCCAGATATTTGAAAAATCATTATAAATGCATCGAAAAGCACTGCATAACAAAAAAATGCATGATTTCAATTGACTTATGGGAAGTCATTATCAACTAAAACCTGTTAGAAGGGTATCTCACAGCCGTACAATTGTTATTTCATCCTATGAAAGAGCACTGATTTTTGAAAAGCTGTAAATTGTTTCAAACTTGAGAATAGCTTTTCTAGAGTTTAGGAATGAAACCATGGATGAAAGTAGCTTAACTTGCTATTAAGTATATTAGTGATATAGTAGTCAGTAGCGTATTGATTTAAATAAATTAAAAAAAAGGTCCCGAAGTAACTTGGAGAAGAAAGGGCCTAAAAAGAAAAAAAATATTAAGAAAAAAAAAAGCAAGATGGAGCCCCACAGTTTAGCCATTGACCCAACTTGTACCATCTACAGTGAATAAATAATGTAAGGGTATGTGGGTGGGTGTATATGCATGTGTATACACAGGGAGGGAGGGAGGGAAGGAGGGAGAGGGAGGGAGGGAGAGAGAGAGAAAGAGAGAGAGAGAGAGAGGGAGGGAGAGAACCATAGAAAAAACATAGGCCACCACCACCCACTTCGTTGTTTTAGCAAAGTTTTATTGAGCATCCATAATTATTTTTCGGTCTTGAAGACCACATCTTGAATATCCAGTTTGTTTGTTGATTTCCCATTGAGAGTGGCCTTGCTGATACAAAAGTATGACTTTATGTCTGTCAAATTCTGTGATCTTTGGCATTTTGACTGGAATGATGTGATTGAAAGTTAGTCTTATTAGCAAGCTTCCAATGATTTGCACTCCTACAAAACATGTCTGTACCGTATGTAAATGTTCAGCACAAATCGGTCGTAATAGATCTTTCTGCACAGCAGTCATTTTGGCATGCAATAGCAGGACATGTTCAGGGGTTAGCAATGATAGGACTTATGGGTAGTCTGAATCTTCCTCAATCTTGCGTCCTGGGAGTTTGAGGGTTCTGTGCAGGATCTCAGCTGTCCTAACAGTGAATCTATTGATCTATTGAGCAGAAAGCTCTGAAGTTGTTCCCAGGATCTGTTGGAGCTGCTCTGCTAGGTCTGCAGTTTAGCGGTTAGAATCCCTAGTGCCATGTAACGGGGTGAGCTCCTGTTACTTGTCCCAGCTTCTGCCAACCTAGCAGTTCAAAAGCACATAAAAAATGCAACTAGAAAAATAGGGACCACCTTTGGTGGGAAGGTAACAGCGTTTTGTGCGTCTTTGGCGTTTAATCATGCCGGCCACATGATTATAGAGATGTCTTCGGACAGCGCTGGCTCTTCGGTTTTGAAACAGAGATGAGCACTGCCCCCAAGAGTCAGGAAAAACTAGCACGTATGTGTGAGGGGAACTTTTACCTATATACAATATATATATATATATATATATATATATATATATATATATATATATATATATATATATATATATATATATATATATATATATATTTCATATGTTCAAATGAACACTTCTCTTTTGTTGGTTAGTTAAGAACTTTCCTGTGGGAAAAAACGCCACCATGGATCTTCCCTCCACTCGCCTCCCCCCCCCCCCCCACATCAGTATATTTTCACCATTCATTATTTATTACAGTTTTAGTTTCAGGTTTGAAAACAATTAAGGAGAGCATTTAGTATGAAAATTACCGTAATTGCTTGTTAATTGAGGTTATCTGCTTCACATTATTCAAAAAGCAAATTGTGTTGACACTTGTACCCAGAAATGATTACTTAATAAACAAAGTCAGAATGCATCACAAATAAAACACGGCTGTCTGCTGATGGCTACATTCATCTGGTCTGAACTGTTCCCAGGAAAGATGTTAGGGAAGATGTCTTTCCATTGTTTAAACTCATAATTACAACTGAAAGACTATCTGGATTCCGGGACATGGTACATCTTGTACAGTAGATAGGTGAGGGAATTGATCTGCAAAGATACTTTTATTCTCAATTGGCTACAAACGCTCCCTTCTTTTTTTTAAAAAAAAAAAATGAAATGCTTGCTATCTTTCACATCTTCATTAGCATTTTCTTTCCTTTCCATCCAGTATGCCAGATCTTCTTATAAAGGCTTCATCAAGTCTTAGAATACAGTAGTGGCCAAAATTGTGGAAACGTTTTGGGAAAAGTGTATTTTCTAAAACTAACTAATAACACCACTTTTCTTTTGAGTAGTACCATAAAATTACATATCAATGGAAAGATAATCGAATCAAGAATGTAATGCAATAACTTTTATGAAGGATTTGCCACTAGAATAACAGTTACAGTATAAAGAAGAAAAGTGAAACACGTAGAAAAAATGAGATATACAAAAATTATCACCATAGAAAAAACGAGATATACAAAAATCATCATGTCAGTTAATACTTCATTGGGTAACCCTTAACATGAATTACGGTCTTACAATGTATTCCCATGGAGTGAACCAAGTCTTTTAGTTCTGCAGCTGTTATAATGTGAAACCAAGATTGAATGATTGCTTCTATTAACTGGGTTTTATTGCTGGGTCGCTTCTGACTAACAAGTTTTTTTAGTCAGCTCCATAGATTTTCAAATTGGGTTAAAGTCTGGGCTATTCCCAGGCCATTCCAGCAGTGGAATATGATTATCTTGAAACTCCAAAAAAAAAAAAAAAGTGGTGTTATTAGCCATTAAACCTTAAAAAATACATTTTTCCCAAAAGATTTCCACAATTTTGGCCACTACTGTATATACAATGGAACTGGAGAAAGCAGGTCTCCCCATCTTCTCTGAGTGCTAAATTTGTGGTCAATCTTACCACAAATTGTGACACAAACTTAAATCTCTTTATCATCTCAAATCTCCAACTGCATTGACTCTTTTTATCTTAGTTACCTGTTAGCTGATTAGATTGTGATACTCTTTTACAAGCAGAGAGCAAGTTTGGCCTAATAGGTAAGATATCAGGCTAGAAACCAGGAGACTGTATGTTCTACTACTGCCTTAGATATGAAAATGGCTGGGAAACCTTGGGTCAGGCACTCTCTCTCAGCCCAGAAAAAAAATAGTTTTCTGATCACTAAATGTTCCATGAATGAAGCAAATATATATGTCCCAGAATAATGTTGCAGAATCTGATCTGGATCAGTCAATGGGACCAGAGCAGGGGTGAAATCCAGCAGGTTCTGACAGGTTCTGGAGAACCGGTAGCGGAAATTTTGAGTAGTTCAGTAGAACTTGCAAAGACCACCTCTGGCTGTCCCCAGGAGTGGGGAGGGAATGGGGATTTTGCAGTATCCTTCCCCTGCCATGTCCACCAAGCCACACCCACCATGCCACACCATGCCCACCGAGCCACACCCACAGAACCGGTAGTAAAAAAAATTGGATTTCACCACTGGACTAGAGGTTTTGTCTTCCGAGCTTTCAGACTGCAGGCCATCTTCAGGGAAAGCTTGGAAGACAAAACATTTTATCCCAGTGACCGACCCAGATTGGATCCTGCACTAAATATTCCAATTCTTAATTTAGAGATTCTTTTCCATGTCAGAGCAAAGTTGGAACATTTGGTGGCTGCTTATATATATGAAGATATCGCTCAACCACTGATCCATTGACTTGAAACTCAATGATGAGAAATTAAGATAAAATGAGTGAGGAACAGGCTATCAGCACTTTTGTGTGTTATAAAGTACAATTATATCCCCTATCTCTGAACAGTTGTACCTTACAGATGATAATAATTTACTGCAGCAGCCATTGGCCCAACACTGTGTTAATGGTGAAGAGAATCAAAATCAGGCAGTGATAAAGTAAAAGTATAGGTTGAGGAAGGCATGGAAAATTATCTTAAAGGATATAGGCACGGGTTGTGAGAATCAGATAGCAGTGGGTGCACATTGGGGAAAGTGAGTTTTCAATGCTATGTTTAGGCAACCATTGATTTATTTCTTTTCTGCTCTTTTTCCTCTCGTGCCTGATTCTTGGTGATCATGAGACTTAGCTTTGTTCTGGACTGGTAGCCCTTGGCAGCAGAATGAGGAGATGGGCTATCAGCTGAGATACTGATGGGGACAAAAAAGTATAAAAGTTGAAAAGACATAGCTATTGAAGTATTATGTTCAAATCTGAATTAGTTCTAGTTTGTTCTAGTGGTTAACCAGGCTAAAAACTGGGAGACTAAATTCTAGTTCCATTTTAGGCCTAAAAGTCAATTGAGTGACTTTGGTCCAATCACTCTCTTTCAACCCCACTCACCTCACAGGGTTGTTATTGTGGGGGAAAGAGGAGGAGGAAGGTGTGTTGGATATGCTAGTCACCTTGCATTATTTATTTATAAGAATAATAATGGTGGGATATAAACATTTTTTTTAAAAAATGGGTTGGGTGCTTGAAGAGAAAATGGGGAGTACTATATATTGTGGAACAAGTGAATTTTATTCAATGAGAAGATGGTCCTAAGTTATATAAGCACTTTATTTGCTAGAGAGATAAAGGATAAGGAATTTGGCTAGCCTACAATCTGATTGCATTCTTGTAACCAAAAATCCAGAGAATAATCATTTATAAAAATATCTACCACTGAGATCTATTTAAGTGAACATAACATTATTCTGTATTGAATTTTAAATGTGTCATCAATTTGCAGTTCCTATAGTGTGCAAATGGGCAATAATTATATTTTTGTGCAATTATTATAGGAGCATGCTTGTCTTAGACCTAAGCTGCGTAAATGTTGTTCATTAAAATTTCTTCTCCTTCTCCTTCTCCTTCTCCTTCTCCTTCTCCTTCTCCTTCTCCTCCTTCTTTTTCTTCTTCTTCTTCTTCTTCTCCTCCTCCTCTTCCATAGACTTATAATTTTTTTCATTTTGCAAATTTAATCGATAGCTTTGCCAAGATCAGTTCTTCTCCTCCAAATTTACCCAATAACCTAGAAGCTTCTACAGTTGTCTATTATATGTTTGAAAACAAATTCTACATGTGTATCATGTAAACCACTGAGAGATTTAAGTAGTTGGCCAAAACCTAATAAATCATCATCATCTCTACTACTAGAGAAATAACTCAGAGGTTGCAAAAATAAGCACTTACTCATGAGCATGTTTTCTGGTTAATAGGACTCTTTTTTTTTTTATTGAAAAAGTTTTAAAACAAACACAATTTCCCCACAACCCTCCCTCCCAACCCCCCTCCCCGACTTCCCAGAGCAGAACACAAGGTATTTCTATTGACCTTTAACAATAAACTAAATTGCATAACCAATCATCAAACTAACACCCCCTAAAAAAAAAAATTCTTAACCCCCATATATAAAATCTTATTTCTTAAACATAATACTTCTAATATCACTTATATAGCGCTTATACAAATAAAAGAAATCATTCATAAGCTATTTGATATTTTTTGGTCTGATACTTATTTTGTATATAATCAATCCATCTTCTCCAGTCCTGTATATACCTTTCTTGTGTGTGATCCTTCAGATATGCTGAAATTTTAGCCATTTCAGCTAAATTAGTTACTTTCAATATCCAATCATCAATAGTAGGCAAAAAGTCCTTCTTCCTGGTTAATAGGACTCTTGATGATCATATTAAAATGGCAATCTGAAATATTTCTCCATGATCGTATTTTCACAAATGATCATCTCATAATCTAGTACCAGGTGTGTCAAACTGGTGGCCCATGGCCCAGATGCGTCAGCATAGGCCACACCCACCCCAGCTCTGCAAAGGCAAAAAAATGTCATGATATGTCACATGACATCACATGACGCGATCAAGTTTGACACCGGTGATCTAGTCTATGATTCAATGCTTCCTTTTATCCCACCCCAACTCAACTGACCAAAATCATTTTGTGATTTGTAAGAAGAAGAGTTCCAACTGAAAGCAATTTCTTGAGCAGATTTCATTATATGGAAAGCTCCATCCCAAATTTGCTTATTTACAACCACAGGCTCTGTAATGCCTACTAATTAGCAATTACTACTATTCTCAATGTTATGAGAGGTTTCTAGGCAAGAAGGGTATTTTTGATGAAGTACTGTGTTCATTTTCTCTTCACAAAACCAGAGGAAGAATAATCAGAAATGTTGGCTTGGAAATGATGCAACTGATTCTTCGACACGTTCTGGGGTAAAAATTACAAATATAACTTAACGCCCAAACTTTTTATAATACTTATATACTGGGGACAAAAAACCAAAAGTGCTTCTCCGTCAATTTTGAGGAATATTACAATGAAAACCACTATGGGGAAAAATTATCTTAGTCAGACATAATTATTAGATATGCTGTAGATGTAGGCTACACAATTCTGGATGGCCACTAGATGGCAGCAGTGTGATTCAGAAAACAAACTGCTGCAATCTACTTGCTGTTCAGATGTTTGCAAGCCTTATATGATAAGAATGTTACTAATAGAAAAAAATTAAACAAATTTAATATTTGCATAATCACTATATCCAAACAAGCTAGCAGAGCCATCAGGATTCCCAGCTGTATGAACTCATTTGAAGTAAAAAGACTACTACTTAACATGATTTCCAGCTTTAAAAATTGATGGGCTACACTTGATATTTCCTTCCCTACATTTCTGTCTTATATTTTAAAAGAAATGAGAGAATTAACTATATTCCACATAGAAATGTTGTTTTGCTTTGTTGGTTGTTTTCATTGTGGTTTATTTTATCTCTGTTTCATTTGTTGTATAGTCCTCAGATGTGCTTTAAGAAATGTTAGGAAAGATTATAATATAGAGGCATGCCTTATATATAAAACTGTAGCTATCAATGATCTCTCAGCAATACTAAGAAAATTATGTTTTGCTTTTCTAAAAGGTTCCTGAATCTCAACAAACATTTATAATAAGATATTTTGTTCAATCTGAAATGACAACACACAGACACACACCTTTTTTTTAAACCTCTACAACCATCTTTTTCTTATCTACTAAAGACTATTTCAGGACAGGACTTCATGCTGCTATTCTTTAATAAATCATTGATTACGGGTACAGGAGAAGGACTATATTCAAAATGTGTGCTTTGCTTTTTTGCCCGTCACTTTGTTTACTGATGCCATAACTTTGACTTATGAGTGTTTTTGTGCTGCATCGAAACAAGCTGCAGCTGTACCTGCGTGATGATAATTTAATTTATAGTCTGATTTCCATATTAGCACTTTTCTTTGTTCCTTTTCCCCAATTCCATGCTCCAATCACCGTAGTGTCATCTCCGTGATCACAAAATATTCCCCTTTCATTTTCCATATCATCGTAATGGATTTAATGTCTGCTTTTTCTGAACAGCGTGTCACCTTCAAGAACTTTTTTTAAAAAACTACTGCAATCAACAAAAGAAAGATTTTAAGTAACAAATCACAATTTTGGTTGGGTATATTAAGCCTGCATGGGTTTGATTAATCCCAGCCTAGCACACAATGTTAGCAGAAGAGAAGGACTTCCTGCAGGAAAAAAAAAAAAAAGAGAGAGAGAGAGAGAGAGAGAGAAGTGATCACTTACAATATTTTGCAGGCTGCCCATCTAAACCCATCATTGCCTGGCACCTACCCACTCAGGGCAAGGTTCCAGCGAACTTGTGAGTGGGCAGTCTGCCATCTGAACAGATGGGCATGGAAGTAGGCAGCCAATAGACCATGTATGTGCATCAACTGTGGGTGTTGAGGGCAAGATTCCCAATGGAAAGTGTCCAAACAGCTGTCTGGCCTGAGCCAACATGCCGACGATCAAGGAAAAGTGCCATCTCTAAATCCTGCTGAGTTGGATTAACCTTCAAAAAATAAAAATTGCTTCTGCAGTAGCATAAGGTGAGCTTTTGGCTTGCTAAAATCTGGGAGAATGAATTAGGCAGGCAAGAGAAAAAGAAGCACTAATGAAGCATCCGCTAGAAGGGAATAAATATAGAGCAAAGAATATTAAAAAAAAAAATCCTCTTACACAAGGGCATCTCGGAGTAGATATTAGCTGGCAGTTTCCACCATCCTTATTAACTCTTCGGCTCCCATAATAGCTCAAAATGAATCACACAAATGAGCAAACAAAACCCGTGTCGGTAACAGCAACATTGCTTTTGGCTATGACATTTCTTCTTTTTCTGAGTGTTATTTTGAGTACATTGTTATGCATTGGATAAACTAGTCTGTTTTATGGAGGGGATTGGCCCGATAAGTTAACTCATTGCATGTCAACAAGAAGATATTCAAATGTGAATCATATACCCATTGCTTGCTTATTATGGGGTTCTCCATCCAGGACGTAACATAAACCTAATTTGCAGAAGTGTCATAGTCCGCCTTGGCCAGGTCTCTGGATTAGCATCTAAATGGCTGGTTCAAGAAGGGAGTACACAGAGGTGACCAATTTCTTCCTTCTTTTATTAATATGGAGCAAAGATTTAACAGGTAGGGGTCTACACAAGGAAAATACCCTTCAGATCGGCTTATCTGATCGGCTGATAAGAATTTCTTGGCTATCCTCTGTGAAAGGGCAGTCTTCAGAATGTGCTTTTCCAAATACATTGTTGAAAGCAGCTAAATGTTTAAAAGTTTTTGCATGTGAATGTTACAACATAAAAGTATAATGATAGTGCCACAGTTAAAGATTGGTATGACGAAATCCACGGATGGTAATTTACTCATAGAAAAGGACTTCTTCCCACCCCCATCTATAATTTCTCTTATCTGAAACAGAATCTATTTGACCAGACCTCTGGAATCGATCTTGAGCACAGGCATGTATTCCTAAGCACAGAAGTGTTAAAATGATGAAAAATATTGGAATGTTATGTTGCAGGTTCAGCCTTTCCATGTTGTTCCTATGTTCCAACTGAGGCTTTGTTCTGTGGTGTTATTATTGTATTTATATCAGAGGTGGGTTTCAGCAGGTTCTGCCCAGTTCTGGAAAACTGGTAGCAGAAATTTTGAGTAGTTCGGAGAACCGGTAGTAAAAATTCTGACTGGCCCCGCCCCCATCTATTCTCTGCCTCCCAAATCCCAGCTGATTGGGAGGAAATGGGGATTTTGCAGTATCCTTCCCCTGGATTGGGGAGGGCATGGAGATTTTACAGTATTCTTCCCCTGCCACGCCCACCAAGCCATGCACATCAAGCCATGCCACACCCACCAAGCCACACCCACAGAACCGGTAGTAAAAAATATTGAAACCCACCACTGGTTTATATTCTACCTCTTTTAAAGAAATCAGAAAAGCTTGCATTATATTTCTAACAACTTTTCATCTGGACAATTTGCTTGACTTACTTTAGTAATTGCCTACATTTATTCCAGAAATTAAATCCTATAAATGATACACTTTATACTCCTGCCTTATGGTTAGAGCTGTAATAGCACCTGAGCTATACAAAAAGAAAACACTGACCTGATTTAACATTTGCAATATAACACACCAAAAACGATGCATACTTGGAAGGGATATTCACTACAATCGTTGTGAACATCAAGGCTCTGAGGATCTGAGGGAGCAAGGTCTTTAGACCTTGCTAAGCAAGCCACCCCTTCTGATTTTGATTTTTAAAGAATCCTTTGATCTAAAAACAATTAATGCTCCAAAAAAGGCATAGTTTCTCAACAATTTTATTTACAAGCAGCCAAATGGACTGTTGAATGGCTACAAAAGTATTGGTAGAAAATTTAAAAAAAAAAATTGTGGCTGAATGGAACAAAGTTGGAAATATGCTTATCTGCTAAACATAGAGAAAGAGAGAGGAATCTGGGAATATTTGGCTAGATTGTGGTCGGAGCAAGCCCACTACACAACAGTTAAAGTTAGTTATATAGCCAAAAGCAAACATATATATATACACATCAGAGGTGTGTTTCAGCAGGTTCTGACCAGTTCTGGAGAACCGGTAGCAGAAATTTTCAGTAGTTCAGAGAACCAGTAAATACCACCTCTGACTGGCCCCACCCCAATCTATTCTCTGCCTCCCGAGTCCCAGCTGATCGGGAGGAAATGGAGATTTTGCAGTAACCTTCCCCTGGATTGGGGATGGAATGGAGATTTTACAGCATCCTTCCCCTGTCATGCCCACCATGCCATACCCACCAAGCCATGTCACACCCACCCACAGAACCGGTAGGAAAATTTTTTGAATCCCACCACTTATACACACAGCACACAATACTCTAATACTCTAATACTCTATATCGTGGCTCCCAACGGCCCGATATAGCCAGCTAACCCCATCGCTGGCTATTGGGGATGAGATCTTACCCTGCTCAGAGAGGGCTCGCAACTTGGGCGTCCTCCTGGACTCACGGCTGTCTTTGGAAGATCATATGACGGCTGTGGCCAGGGGGGCTTTTTATCAGGTTCACCTGATCTCCCAGTTGCATCCCTTTCTGGATCAGGACACCCTGCGCACAGTCACTCCCGCCCTCGTCACTTCCTGGCTGGACTATTGTAATGCTCTCTACATGGGGCTCCCCTTGAGGAGCACCCGGAGGCTCCAGCTGGTCCAGAATGCAGCCGCGCGAGTAAGGATGGGGGCGTCTCATCGCTCCCATGTAATACCCTTCTTGCGTGAGCTGCACTAGCTCCCGGTGGTCTTCCGGGTGCGCTTCAAGATGTTGGTTACCACCTTTAAAGCGCTCCATGGTTTAGGACCTGGTTATCTACAGGATCGCATTCTGCCACTGATTGCCTCCCACCGATCAATACGCTCCCACAGAGAGGGCCTCCTCAGGGTGCTGTCGGTCAAACAATGTAGGCTGGCGACGTCCAGGGGGAGAGCCTTCTCTGTGGGGGCCCCGGCCCTATGGAACGAACTGCCCCCGGATATACGAAGGATTCCCGACCTCCGCGTCGTGCTCTGAAGATCCTATTATTCCAGCAAGCTGGTCTGATGGGATAAAGGATTTTAAATTGGGTTTTGATAGGGGTTTTAAAATGATTTTAGTTGGGTGTTTTAAATTCGGCCAATGATTGAATTATTTTAATTAAGTTTTTAAATTTTTGTCGTATACTGTTTTTACCATGGCTGTTCACCGCCCTGAGTCCTTCGGGAGAAGGGTGGTATATAAATATAATAAACTAATTAACTAACTAAGGATATAAGCAACACTATGTACAACTTGAAAGAATGAGTACATGATCTAAATTAAAGGCAGAAATTAAAAGAAAATCTAATTAAATCAAATTTATGCCAATATCATTCACAATAAGCCTCTATATCTTTCTATTCTTTAAAAATTTGCTTCCATCACATACATATACTTTATTTTTTTCTTAAAACTACTCACCTTTGTAAAGAGTTCATCAACTCCTTCTAATCCAACTTGTTTAGTCTTCCTCTTCTTCTTGAAAGCTTTCCTAGCTGTGCATTTGATTAGGCAGAAATTAAAAGAAAATCTAATTAAATCAAATTTATGCCAATATCATTCACAATAAGCCTCTATATCTTTCTATTCTTTAAAAATTTGCTTCCATCACATACATATACTTTATTTTTTTCTTAAAACTACTCACCTTTGTAAAGAGTTCATCAACTCCTTCTAATCCGAACTTGTTTAGTCTTCCTCTTCTTCTTGAAAGCTTTCCTAGCTGTGCATTTGATTAGAATTCATTCTCAACCCACATTAAAGTATCTCACTCCACGCTCATTCAGTATCCTCTCGTTCTTGGCCCTATATCATGTTTTAACACATGTAGTTCTTAAATAACACATTCTTATTGTATTCAAATCATTCTTATCTAACAGTCAATATTTTAGTCATTCAAAGGGATATATGAACTTAATGATGCCAACCAGCCTTAATTATACAGATAGTACATGCAATATTCTCTAATAATAAGGACACAATAGTAATCAGTTCTGATACAAGTTGATCAGATTTCATCTGATCAATTTGTACCAGATCTAATCAAGGAGAGAACCAACATAGAACTAAGGAGAAATTTCCTGACAGTGAGAACAATTAATCAGTGGAACGGCTTGCCTTCAGAAGTTGTGGATGCTCCATCATTGGAGGCTTTTAAGAAGATACTGGACAGCCCTTTTGTCTGAAATGGTATAGGGTCTCCCGCTTGAGCAGGGGGTGGCACTAGAAGACCTCCAAGAGAGAGATACACACTTATATACACTGCTCAAAAAAAATAATAAAGGGAACACAAGCAGAAGACATCCGAGATCTCCGTATGAAAAAAGTGCTGCTGAGTTTTGTCCAAACCAGTCCCTTAGATTTTGATGATGAAGACCATGATGGTCTTCTTCTGCCTGGGCGTCATTTGCCTTCAATTTTTCTTTGAAGGATTAAGTGAAGAATGCTGTATTGTCGCATCACATGTCCAAAATACTCTAACTTTCGCTTTTTAATGACTTTGATTATTTCACTTTGCTTTCCCAGGCAGCTTATCACCTCCTCCTTTGTGATTTTGTTAACCCAGCTTATATGTAACAGCCATCTATAAATCTACATTTCAAATGCTTCTAGCTTCTTCAAGTGGTTTTCTGTCAGAGACCAACTCTCTAGTCCATAGAGCAGGATAGAAAAGATGTAACATCTGACAAGCCTGATTTTCAGTCTTAGGCTTATGTCGTGACTGCAGAAGACCTTTTTCATTTTGAAGAATGCTGTTCGAGCTTTCTCTATCCTTGTCTTTACTTCACTGATCATGTCCCAGCTTTCATGTAAATTAAAACTGAGATACGTGATCCTTTCAACTTTTTCTAATGGTATTCCTTCCGAATTTATCAGTGGTAAATTAATGGGTTGTTTGCTGATCTTGGTTTTTGAGGTGTTAAACTTCAAGCCATATTTTTCAGATACTTCTGAGACTCTGTTGATGAGGAGTTGAAGGTCTTCATGCTTACTGGCAAACAGAACTGTATCATCAGCATATCTTAAATTGTTGATCTATATCTATCTATATCTATCCATATCTATATCTATATCTATATCTATATCTATCTATCTATCTATCTATCTATCTATCTATCTATCTATACACACACACATATACATACACACACACAAACACACACACACACACACACAAACAGGCTAGTGTTATCCAAGAACATTCAAGTTTTCAGTGAGCTAGGATCTGTAGTCGAGAATGCACGCCAGTATCCCTCCAACTAGATGATATATAAAGTATATTGATACACTAAAAAAATCAAAACATGTAATAAATCCAACTTCACTTGGAGAAATATAACTGTTGACAACATGTTGCATAAGGCTTTCCATCCAATGTTGTACTGATTATCACAACGCTAATTCCATGTACTATAGTAAAGGAGGATTCTGTGTTCAAAATAATTGAAACATTGACTGCAAATATTTAATATTAGGCATTGTGCTGCTTATCTGACTCCAATGTGTGCCATTTTTTAAGTTCAATCAATAGTGTGCTAAGCTCCTAGCTAATCGCTACCTGTCATTGCAGGAAATAGAATTACAGGACAGGATGGTGCGACCAAGGCTGTAGGAAGAAAGACAAGCTCTGAGAAAGCTACAGAGGAGAGTTAAAGAAGAAAGGATAGATTCAATTATGAATCCAATTCTGATCCAAATACAAGGCGTTATTAAAAACTAAAAAGTTGTCTTACTATAGGAATCAGTGGAAGGAGCTTGGATCTCGGGTTAATTAAAAATATAAATACAACATATATAAAATATAATATAAAAAGGACATTTTGAGAATTGGTGGCTAGTGGTATTTCCATACGCAGCCAACTGTCCCATAAATGCATCTCAGCACAATATTGAACCCAATATTTTTCTTCAATTTACAACTGCCCATATACTGGGCCAATAACAGTCTATATTGAGTGATCAGTCCTCCACTATAACAGCATGTCTAGCTGTCTCAAAATTTGAGTTTTGAGCTGATTTCAACCTTGGCCCTTTGAAAAGCCCCTGGAGAAGATATGATCCCTGTTATTTTATAGTGTTTTGTGGCATACCCTAAGTTATGACCTGCAGTAACAAGAATACACTTACTTACATTTCTTATGATTCAATTTATGCTATTGATGTATTGGGGCCCTCTGAGGATCAGCAATCATCTTTCTTTGATTCTGAAGCAGTACATGCACAGGCATAAGCAAGAAGGAAGACTCTCTCTGCCTTAAAATGCCTATACAGTTTTGATTTATAACTGAATCAAGGGTCAAGGCAAGTGAAGCCATTATCGTTATTCTTAGACACTCTAGGGAACTGAACTGTGTCCAGAGGGCAGCATAGTTAAAAGGAGATATAAGATGGAAGAATGTTCCAAATATTTGTTTTTATCATCTGACATTCTTTGACAGATTTTTACAAAGGAATGTGTGGTACCCTTGCTCTAAGACTATAATAGAATTCTTCGTATTAAGCAATGTACAGTATAGTTGAAAGAATAAATTAAAAGCAGGAATGACATTACTGGATGCCATCAATCTGTGAAAGTGTTTCATGGGAATTCTCCCATCCCTTCCCTTCCCTTCCCTTCCCTTCCCTTCCCTTCCCTTCCCTTCCCTTCCCTTCCCTTCTTTTCCTTCCCTTCTTTTCCTTCCCTATCCTTCTTTTCTTTCCCTTCCCTTCTATCCCTTCCCTTCCCTTCCCTTCCCTTCCCTTCCCTTCCCTTCCCTTCTCTTCCCTTCCCTTCCCTTCCCTTCCCTTCCCTTCCCTTCCCTTCCCTTCCCTTCCCTTCTTTCCATTCCTTCCCTTCCCTTTTCCTGGTTTAACTTTCAGGCACAGAGTTTTCTAATGCATTGTCACTATTTTGTCACTGGTAGCTACAAGCTTGCATGTGCTGAAATCTAATGTCCATGGTAGGCCTTATTCATGCAGTTTGGACATTCCTTATGGTCATGCTCGGTGGCCTGACAATCCCAAAAGGCATGTGTTGTTTTATTATACTTATCGCAAACTTGCACATGGTGAAGTTACACTGTCAGCCTTTGATTTACAACAAGCTAACAGGCATATTTTTTGCCGAAGCTCTGATTTTGCAGAAACTGACAATGAGTTCTTTCTTAGATATTGTTAGGCTCTTGTGGAACAAAGATACCCTTTAGCTAACTTCAGGCAGGGAGACAAGGAAGGAAGGGGGGAAAAGTTGCTGAGCAAAATCAAACAAAACCACACTTGCCCATAGATTTGGGGAATTGATTTTTCGAAGCTCTGGGTAAAATGGTTACTAACTGAAGAATACTCTTGAAATCTGGGAAGTACCGATCAAATTAGTCCCCCCCTCCCACAAAAGGAATAATCCAATGAATCCTCAAGCTGTCTCAATGCATAGAAAGGAAATTAAGAACAAACAAAAACACAAATCACATCAAACCAAGACATTTTGTGAGATGTGGGGAGGCAGTAGACATAGGTGATATCTTAAATCAAGATGTGATTTATGTGGGATATTTGAATATGTCCCTATTCTAACCGTTGTGCAGTTGATGTGCATTAAATGCCTAGAGGAGGGAGGCATACACTGCACGCATTCAGCTGATGGTAATTCTTCTTGCAATCACTTGTATGCTGGAATAGCAAGTCTTCAGAATTAATTCTGTAATTAATGAACTCTTAAGAAAAAATATTCCTCCCTCCAGTGATGGAATGCTGCTTGTTTAACAACCAGTTCGGTGAGTGTGCGCTATGCTTTGCACGTGTGCATGTCCAAGGCACCTGCGCTGAAAATGGAGCATTTAGAAGTTCAGCTGCTTACCTTCCAAGTCAGCAATGGTAAATAGAACAGTGAGGGGTGCGTGTGAAATCAGCTGTACCGTGAGATTGAGATGAGTTACAAAGCAGGAAATAAAGGACAGGGTACAGTGGGGGCAGGTGGGCGGGGCCAACTGATCGTTGGCAGACTGGTTCGCCCAAACTGGTCTGAACCGGCTGAATACCATCTCTGCCTCCCTCCCCTTCCTTCCTTCCTTCCTTCCTTCCTTCCTTCCTTCCTTCCTTCCTTCCTTCCTTCCCCCATTTAGCATCTACATAGAATAGTTTAAATTGGATTGTCTGTATTTACAGAGATGGAATGAGAATCAAATGGCATATTACTTTGAAAACATAGCTAGCAGCCATGTGTTTTTCTTCTCTTTTTCCTCTCTGTGAAAGACTATATTCCAGTTGCTCAAGGCTCTTAATCTAGAAGCATAATTGTGCCCACCAGAATGTGATTACACCTCCTCACAGACTTTGCCCATCAACATGACAAGGTCAAAGGTGGACAACCCATAGGACATTCACCATTGCCTGACACATTCTTTGAGCAGGCTTTGGTGCCACTAATAAAGATAGCCCCTGGATCTGTGATACATTTTGGTGGACAGTTGCTTTTTAAAAATAGTATGAGATTACGATACACAACTGTCTATTTCCTGTATATTCTCTAAGTGTTGTTTCTCTTCATTATTTGAAAATATCAGAATAACCCTTTGAAGAACAAAACTTTTCATATAGAAAAATATAGAAAATATTTAGCAAGGGACTTCACTAATTTCCAATATATGAATCACAGTAATCCCAAAAAAACTACAAGAGAGGAAAATATATACTGTATATTTTTGCTGAGGACTTTGCCTGTTATTGGGCTAAAAATGGTTCTGCAGTGTAATTGTGTGTTTGCATTATCACTTCTTATACCATGTAGAAGGGGAATAATTGTACCTACAAACTGCATAGTTAATGGTGTTTTTATGGTTTAAGTCAATCATGTGAAAATAGTCAAGCAAAATGATCCATTTTTAATTTCTGTGTGGTTCCAGCCTTACATTCATAGTCCTGTACCAGCTTGAAATCTCTCTCTATCTCTCATCTATCTAGAAAAATATGTGAATTTTGTGATACACATTTCCGATACATATGCATTTTGCAAAATAAATTGTATTTTTTTTCATAAATGTAAATTACATTGTATGCTAATTTCACTAATCTACTGTTTACATGTTCTATGTAGAGATGTATTGATTGAATAGTGCTTTTATATGAATTTATTGGTAAAATTCGCATAAAGCTATTGGTAACTTTTTATCGAAGACTGTTACAAAATTTAGAAAGTGTGAACTTCAAAATAGAATTTAATTTTAGTTCATATCTGAGAAATTAAATAATTAGTAAAAATGCAAATTATTTGGCTGACATTTGGTTGACAAAGTAATGACATTTTCCCTGGTCTTTACTTTGTACCCAGTTTTTGACATGTTGTAATAGAACTAATGCACACTTGCCACAAATACAATTAAATTAAATTTCATCATACTTGAATTTCATGCTTAACTCTTTCCTGCTGAACTCAGAGGAGCACTGGAACTGAACAAAGCCTCATGCCCTGCAGTTTTAAATTTAAATATAATTTAAACTTGAATTTTTTTAAAAAAAAATAAAGTGAAGTCTTCATTTTTTTTTTTTTTTTGGCTTTATCATCCCCAATGCCTCTTCCTTCTCATATCACAGGTAAAATAATATTGATTAACTCCTAAAAATGATAGAATTGGGGTTTTCTTAATTACGGAGAAATGAAATAAAATTGTGCAGAATTTTGCTGTGATCTATATAAGAATATTATTAAGGTGGAATTGTTTAAGTGAAAATATGCAGACCAGAATTGACAAGTAAATATTAGTTTCAGATCCTTAGATCTTAGGATATTGAATAATGTGGGGAAAAGGATAAATAGAGTACCCTATTTAAAATCTCCCTCCCTCCCTCTCTCATCATCCATCCATTTATCCATCCATCCATCTATCATCTGTCTGTCTGTCTGTCTGCCTGTCTGTCTGTCTATCCATCCATCCATCTATCTATCTATCTTTATCATCTATCTGTCTATCATCTATCTATCCTATCAATTTATTTTCAATTTATACAGGTGCATCCACCTTCATTCAATATCAATCCAAAATTAAATGAAAGATCTGAAATCTTACAAGTTTTCACAACCACATCAGCAAATCATTCTTATTTACTCTCCATGCTAATAAAAGAGAAGCATGACACTTCTGAAAACAAAATTGCAAAATACAGAAAATTTGGTTTGACACTTTTTGTTCCCCAGAGGAGGGACTGCTGCTAACAAAAGTATTTCTTACAAAAGCTTGATTGCTTAAGACACAAAATATTAAGACAGAAAACACTTTAGGACACAGCCATGTCACCAGCTGTTACTCATTCCTAATGAAATTGTTAAGTAATATTTTTATAAGTAGGTCAGTGAAACTTTTGAATCTCAGAAAGTGTTTCATATGTGGTTTCTTTCCCCCTTGGTAGTGTAGAATTAAATTAAAACAAGGCAATTAAGTAAGTGTGAAAAATCAACATCTGTCTATCTATCTATCTATCTATCTATCTATCTATCTATCTATCTATCTATCTTCCACAGTATCTCTCTGTGTGTGTGTCTCTCTACTATCTATTTACAGTATCTCTCTCTCCCCATCCATCCACCTCTAATGTACAGAGCCATCATGTTCCATGTACCATAAGCAGGGTACCTTACCTTAAAGCATATTTCCATTGGTTTCTCTTTTCTCTCCAATGCTGACAAAACTGTTTAAATATTAAAAACTGATATTTTTAATAAAAAAATTGTTAATTATGCAGATAAAACTAATTGAAAATTCATGGAATTTTTTTTTAAATGTGAAAACAAAATAAGTAATTTCCCCCTTTGTCCAGCAAGTAAAAACAACTTTAACAATGTATCACCTCTCTTAAAATACAACAATCTCTTGATCCCATATCTCACTTCAATCTGTATAAACATTTTTTAAAAATCTTATCTTCTACCCTAATTAGTCAAAGTCCATTAGGGGTTACCAGAAAGGGGGGGGGGGAACTATCACAAACCTGATCTAATAAACCTACTTGAATTCCTTCTTTTTATATTTATATCTCTTTTTTGTATCATTAAACAATTCCCCAAACCTCATCATTCAACTGTAGATGTTAACTGAATTGAACATTGGGCACTATCTAACAAAATGAAATTCAATGGTGAAAAAAGTAAGGTTCTACATTTAAGCACCCCTGCCCACCACCAATGCACAGGTATAGTATATGTGGTACAGGGGTGGATTCTACTTACCTTTACTACTGGTTTGCAATGGGGCGTGCGCACACACATGCTTCACTTGCACGCACACACATGCTTCTGCGCATGTGCAGAAGCTTCCTGATGATGTCGGGGTCGGTGGGCAGAGCCCCCCACCGGTTTTACTACCAGTTCTATAGAACCAGTCCGAACTGGGGGCAACCCACCACTGATGTGGTACCTTGCTCAATAGTAGTAACTGTGAGAAAGATCTTGGAGTCCTAATGGACAATCATTTAAATATGAGCCAGCAGTGTGCAGCAGCTACCAAAAAAGCCAACACAATTCTAGGCTGCATAAACAGAGGGATAGAATCAAGATCACATAAAGTGTTAATACCACTTTATAATGCCTTGGTTAAGGCCACATTAGGAATATTGCATCCAGTTTTGGTCACTACAATGTAAAAAAGATGTTGAGACTCTAGAAAGAGTGCAGAGAAGAGCAACAAAGATGTTTATGGGACTGGAGGCTCAAACATATAAAGAACTGTTGCTGGAATTGGGCATGAGTTTTATTTATTTTATTTATTTATTTGTTTTAATTTCTATACCGCCCTTCTCCAATATAGGACTCAGGGCGGTGCACAGCCAAAGTAAAATCCAGACATAGAAAGATTAAAAAACTGATTAAAATAATTAAATAATTTGGCCATAATTAAAAACAGTTCCAATTTAAAATAGTTTAAAAGTTTGACTCAAGCCAGCCCAGCTAGTTGGAATAAATGGGTTTTCAGGGCCCGACGAAAAATCCGGAGGTCTGTTATTGTACGTAACTCTGGGGGGAGGTTGTTCCAAAGGGTGGGAGCCACCACAGAGAAGGCTCTCCCCCTGGGGGTCGCCAGCCGACATTGTCTGGCGGACGGCACCCTGAGGAGGCCCACTCTGTGCGAGCGTACTGGCCGGTGGGAGGCTATTGGTGGCAGAAGGCGGTCTCGTAGATACCCCGGCCCTAAGCCATGGAGCGCTTTAAAGGTGGTCACCAACACCTTGAAGCGCACCTGGAAGACCACCGGAAGCCAGTGCAGCTCGCGCAGGAGAGGTGTCACATGGGAGCGCCTCGTCGCCCCCATAATCCCCCGCGCGGCCGCGTTCTGGACCAGCTGAAGTCTCCGGGTGCACCCCAGGGGGAGCCCCATGTAGAGAGCGTTACAGTAGTCCAGGCGGGAAGTGACGAGTGCTTGAGTGACTGTGCGTAGGGAGTCCCGATCTAGAAAGGGGCGTAACTGGCGTATCAGGCGAACCTGATAAAAAGCCCCCCTGGCCACGGCCGCCAAATGATCTTCCAAAGACAGCCGTGCATCCAGGAGGACGCCCAAGTTACGAGCCCTCTCCGTGGGGGCGAGTGATTCACCCCCAATAGCCAGCGATGGCATCAGCTGGCTATATCGGGACGCCGGAAGCCACAGCCACTCGGTCTTGGAGGGGTTGAGTCAGAGCCTGTTTCTCCCCATCCAGGCCCGCACGGCCTCCAGACACTGGGACATCACTTCAAGGGCATCATTGGGGTGGTCTGGGGTGGAGATGTACAGCTGGGTGTCATCAGCGTACTGATGGAATTCCACCCCAAAACCACGGATGATCTCACCCAGCGGCTTTACATAAATGTTGAACAGAAGGGGCGAAAGGACCGACCCTTGTGGCACCCCACAAGCAAGGTGCCTCGGGGTCGACCGTTGCCCCCCTGTCAACACAGATTGCGACCGGTCAGAGAGGTAGGAGGAGAACCACCGCAGCACGGTGCCTCCCACCCCCAACCCCGCCAACCGGTGCAACATGATACCATGGTCGATGGTATCAAAAGCCGCTGAGAGATTTAACAGGACCAGGACAGAGGAACAACCCCTGTCCCGGGCCCTCCAGAGATCATCCACCAATGCGACCAATGCCGTTTCAGTGCTGTGCCCAGGCCGGAAGCCGGACTGGAGCGGGTCTAGATAGACAGCTTCATCCAGGTACCGGGGAAGCTGTTGCGCCACCACACTCTCAACAACCTTCGCAATGAAGCGAAGGTTGGAGACTGGACGATAGTTAGCCAAAACAGCCGGATCCAGAGAGGGCTTCTTGAGGAGGGGCCTCACAACCGCTTCTTTCAAAGCGGTCGGCAGGATCCCCTCACTCAAAGAAGCGTTAACAATCTTCTGGAGCCAGCCTCGTGTCACCTCCCGGGAAGCCAGTACCAACCAGGAGGGACACGGGTCCAATAAACATGTGGTCGCGTTCAGCCGTCCCAGGACCCTGTCCATGTCCTCGGGAGCTACAGGATCGAACTCCCCCCAGGTAACACTCTCAAGACCTGCCTCAGTCGTCCCGTCCGGACATACCCAGTCAGAGGCCAGCCCTTCCCGAATCTGAGCGATTTTGTCATACAGATACTGCACAAAATCCTCAGCACGACCCTGCAAGGGATCATCCCGCACCTCCAGATGAAGGAGGGAGCGGGTTACCCTAAACAGGGCGGCTGGGCGATTATCTGATGACGCGATAAGAGCGGCAAAATAACTCGTTTTCGCCGTTTTTATCGCCACTAGGTAGGTCTTAATATGAGACCTCACCAGTGTTCGGTCAGATTCGGAGCGGCTGGTCCTCCAACTACTCTCCAGGCGTCTTTTCCGGCGCTTCATCTCCCTAAGCTCCTCGGAGAACCAAGGAGCTAGGTGAGTTCGGTGCCGGGTCAGAGGCCGCAAAGGCACGACTCGGTCCAAGGCCCCGGCAGCCGCACTATCCCAGGCGGCCACCAGGTCTTCCGCCGAGTCATGAGCCAGAGTCTCAGGAAATGGCCCAAGCTCCATCTGGAACCTATCCGGGTCCATCAGGCGCCTGGGGCGGAACCACCTGGTCGGTCCCGCCTCCCTGCGGCGGGGTGCAGCGGTCAGAAAGTCCAGTCGAAGGAGCGAGTGGTCAGACCATGACAAGGGTTCGATGGCTATGTCCCCTATATCAAGACCACTCAACCACTGACCAGAGACAAAAACTAAGTCCAGAGTGTGTCCCCCCGTGTGAGTGGAGTCATGAATTAACTGAGTAAGGTCCATGGCCGTCATGGAAGCCATGAACTCCCGAGCCACCTCAGACGTTTCACCGATAGATGGGAGGTTGAAATCCCCCATGATGACAAGTCTGGGGGTGTCCACCGCCACCTCGGCTATAACGTTAAGCAGCTCAGGCAGGGCCGTTGCCACGTGGCAGGGAGCCAGGTACGTGACCAACAAGCCCATCTGTACTCTACGACCCCACTTCACAAAGAGGGACTCACATCCGGCTGTCTGTGGAACAGTGGTCTCCCTTGGATCCAGACCTTCCTTTATAATAACCGCCACCCCCCCGCCCCTGCCCTGAGCCCTCGGCTGATGAAATGCGCGGAAACCTGGTGGGCACATATCCACGAGGGGGACTCCCCCCTCCTGGCCCAACCAGGTCTCCGTAATACCCGCCAGGTCTGCCTCCCCCTCCTGGATAAGATCATGAATGAGGGGGGCTTTATTAACAACGGACCTGGCGTTGCATAACATCAGTCGAAGGCTCTGGCCCTGAGAATCTGGACAACCTGGGGAACAAGAAAAGCATTGGGGACCGGAATGCGCAATCGCTCTAAGATAGCGAGTGCGCATTCCCGGAACATGATATGGTCCCCAGCTTCCGCCATATCTGCCCCTCCCACTCACTATGCTGATGGAACAGCCCTCCTCAAATCGAACTCCACCCCCCTCCCCGACCTCCGGTTCTATGTCCCTAATGTCGTGGCCCTTCGCTAAGGCTGGTCTTGAACCCGGTGGATTTCCCCCAGAACCCACCTTAATCCCCCCCGAACCCCTTAAAATTTTTGTTAAAAACCCGCTAAAAAACCCACTTAAAAAACCCCTCAAACTCTTCTTTGCTGCATGCCATCTCTCGGGGCTCCAACGCCCGTCATCAAGATAGGCCCTCGATAGCGAAGAGGGCCAGACCTGCGAGAGGGGGGAATCTCGCAGGGCACGAAGGTCATTCACCGAGTACATCTGAACATCAGGGGGGGAGATAGTCCATGGCCAATAACCAGGGGCCAATTTGATGTTATCACAGTCGAGAGTGAGTGCCAGGCTTCAACAGAGTTTCGATGGGGCACATTGGACCTCATTGCCCTCTCACGGCAATGGCTGGAGTAAGAATACTGTTTCGAACCGGTAAAGGGTGACCCAGCCCCCCTCTCACGGCGGCTGGTCAACCACGATCATCCAAAGAGCCGGAGTTGAGACAGTAGCTGTGAACCTGCTCCACCAAGACTTGAATCCCCAGATGTAACCTCCATTCAATGGAGGAAAGAATGGGATCAGGTCAGTCCACATAGTCCGGGGCCGGCTCCATGGTGGAGATCATAACAATCAAGAGCTCTAGGAAGGTCAAGATGATACCTAGTCCAGGAGATGATGATAATGGGTGGGGGGAGGGAAGAGGAGAGTTTGATGAAAAGGAGGACTAGAGGTGACATGATAGCTGTGTTCCAATATCTCAGGGGTTGCCACAAAGAAGAGGGAGTCAAGCTATTCTCCAAAGCACCTGAGGGCAGGACAAGAAGCAATGGGTAGAAACTAATCAAGGAGAGAAGCAACTTAGAACTAAGGAAAAAATTGCTGACAGTTGGAACAATTAATCAGTGGAATAACTTGCCTCCAGAAGTTGTAAATGCTCCAACACTGGAAGCTTTTAATAATGAGATTGGATAACCATTTGTCTGAAATGGTATAGGGTTTCCTGCTTAAGCAGGGGGTTGGACTAGAAGACCTCTAAGGTCCCTTCCAACTCTGTTATTATATTCTATTCTAATTGGTTAATGAACTCAATACTTAGACAGCTACCAGTCACACCGCTGGGGGAGAAATCACATCTAAAAGAACCTGGAATTGGATTCAAAGCTTACCATAACAACACAATAGTCCAACTAACAATAGCCAGGCCATAGTCTAGTGATGGCTAACATTTTCCGGACAGAGTGCCCAAAGCCCACGCACACACAGAAATGCACGTGCGTGAGCCGAACCCCCAAAATGCAATGCACATGTGGCCCTCCCACATGTGCCCCAGCCCCCACACATGTGCACCCCCCCACATGGACCCCAGCCCCTGTGCATGCGCACACCCCCTGCATGCTCCTCGCCCCTGCACATGCACGGCAGAGACGCAAAGACCAGCTGACTGGTGGGAGGCGGGAGGGGCGTGCACATGCGCAGCAGAGCTGGACTGGGGCGATGGCTCGCATGTCATCAGAGAGGGCACTGCGTGCCACTCTGGCACATGTGCTATAGGTTCGCCATCACGGCCATAGTCCAACTCTTCTTAACACTGTTATTTCACACACAAGTCTAAATTCACACACAAGTCTAAATGTGAATTGATCTGGTAATGGTATGCTCTTCTAAAACCTTTTTAAAAAGACTTTGGAGACACAAGACTTTTAAATATCTTGTGTAAGGGTAAAATGTTACAATGTTACAATTCATTTTATTTACCTGAAAACTGCCACTAGTACAGTTTAAAGGGAATGTGCTCAGTTATTTTCAGTTCATCCTTGTATGTTAAATGTTGTTTGATTTGAGCCTATTCTGACTTCTAAATAAATACATTTCCAGCTATCTCGTCATAGACGGAATCATTCCCAACATACTATGCCACATCTTGATTGCCTTACCCCATTGGAAAAACAGGTAAGCAGTTGTATTATAGCATTTACAATGCATTGTGCATTTTATACTTTAGCTTTTATTAATAAAAACAGAACACATGTTTGAAAGATGAACACATGTGGATGAAGATTCCTTATTATCTTAACAGGATAAAAGGGAACTAAAGATCTGAGCAAGGTTGGCTAATGATACACAGTTTAAATTATCCATTCAGTTAAAACAGCTAAAAATGATATTTCAGCATTCTTAGTAAATATTTATTTGAGTAGTACTACTTTCCCAAAAACAGTAAAATAATAGTGTACAATAGAGGCATGAATTTATCTTTGTGTTATCCTTGCTACTTTAGGTGTATATATAATATATATAATATATATAAAAAATAATATATATAAAAGCTTGATAATTATTTTTTTAAAAAATTGAAATCAATTTTGGAAGATGGCATTTATTGGTAAACTTTGGGGGATAAGGAAAGGGGAATTGAATTCTCTTTGCTGTTGTCCTACATGCACTTCATGACTGTAGAGTCACAATTAATAGCAATAGCACTTAGACTTATATAACACTTCACAGTGCTTTACAGCCCTCTCTAAGTGGTTTACAGAGTCAGCCCATTGCCCCCAACAATCTGGGTCCTCGGAAGGATGGAAGGCTGAGTCAACCTTGAGCCTGGTGAGATTCGATCTGCCAAACTTCTGGCAGCCGGTGATCAGTAGAAGTAGCCTGCAGTACAGCACTCTAACCACTGCGCCACCACAACACTTTTAAATTAAATGGAAATCTAGGTTAATTTTATGATTATTGCCACCAAAAATTAGTTACTATTAGTAGTATAGTTACTTACTGTTAGCAACTAACAATATTATTAGTATTAGTACATTTTGAACTCCCCTTCATGGATTAATGCCTTGTCTATGTCTTGAGAAACCTATATGTGGGTCAAGAAGCAACAGTGAGAACTGGATATGGAACAACTGATTGGTTCAAAATTGGGAAAGGAGTTTGGCAAGACTGTATACTGTTGCCCTGCCTATTTAACTTATATGCAGAGCACATCATGAGAAAGGCGGGGCCAGATGAATCACAAGTTGGAATTAAGATTGCTGGGAGAAATATCAACAACCTCAGATATGCAGATGATAGCACTCTAATGGCAGAAAGTGAAGAGGCACTAAAGAGCCTCTTGATGTGGGTGAAGGAGGAGAGTGCAAAAGGACATAATTTTGCAACAACACATTTTGAACTAAGAATTTTTTCCCCAGACAGAGCTGATATTTCTGGGGTAATATAGTTGTAACTAAAAAAAGTCAAAGTAACAGTTTTATTATCTAAGTACAAGGAAAATGATCAACTTGAAGAATAGTCAGTGTAAGGCAAGTATGAAGCAGATTAGTGGTGAAATCCAATTTTTTTTACTACCAGTTCTGTGGGCGTGGCTTGGTGGGTGTGTTGTGGCTTGGTTTGGTGGGCATGACAGGGGAAGGATACTGCAAAATCTCCATTCCCACCCCACTCCAGGGGAAGGATACTGCAAAATCCCCATTCCCTCCCCACTCCTGGGGGAAGGATATTGCAAAATCTCCATTTCCACCCCACTCTGGGGCCAGCCAGAGGTAGTATTTGCCAGTTCTCCGAACTGTTCAAAATTTCTGCTACTGGTTCTCCAAACTGCTCAAAATTTCCACTACCGGTTCTCCAGAACCTGTCAGAACCTGCTGGATTTCACCCCTGAAGCAGACCAAGTAAACAAGTTGCAACAGGTGAAGTTAATAATAAGACATGCTCAGTTTTAGTCCAATAGCCACACAATACATCGGTTTATCTGACAATAACCTCCTCAGATATTCTTGCAAGTATGTTTTGCAGTTAGCAAATACCATACAAGGAATTTTTTTAAAAAATATCAAACTCGTATGCTGCCAAACTCCCAATTTATGCATGTATACTGCTCTTTCATTACTATTAAAAAAGATTGAAAATTGGAGTCTATAATAGTTTTCAGTTATGCTTTCTATTGCCATGTTTGTATACTTAAAAGTATAAAACTGGTCATGATTTTTCAGTATGTCATATGCTGCATACAAATCCTTCCCATATGAATGTTGCCTGGTCCCATTGAAAGTTATAGAATCATAACATTCAAAGGGATTTTGGAGGTCTATCACAGCAGGAATCTTCATACCATACAGATGTCTAAATTTTACTTGAAAACCTCCCGTTATGAAACACCACAATTAGAGACTGTTCCATTGTTATATTGTTCCAACCATCAGGAAATTTGTCCTTAGTTTGATTTCTGGGAGGAAAAGTGGAGAATTGAAGAGAGCTCTGCTGAGAGTTGAACCAACAATTGTACTAAAACAAAGAGCTGATGAGTGGGCTTCTTGCAATCTCTCTCCAGACAAGGAGAGAATGTGGGATCACCCACAAATGCTCCAGTCAGTTGCTTCTCATGAAGGGGTGGCAATGCAGTGTTCTCTATTGGGTTTAGAGAGCCATCTTGCTTAAACTGTGGACAACACTGTGTTCCTTTTCTAATATCTTTTTGGAAATTGCTTGCTAACTGCTTTTCAGCTATTTGGAACTGTTGACATTTGAGCTTCCTTCAATTCTTAGCAAAAGTTTTAAATTCAAGTTTAAGGACTTTAAAAAAAATCTCTCAAAAGAGTGATTAGAATGTTAATTTTGGAAGGTTACAAATGGATAACGATCTGGATGGGTTTGAGAATAGATTTTGAAATTAATTATAACAATCCTTATAGTGGGAAAATGCTATAATTTTGAAGTCTTTAAAAATGATAGGATGATGGGACACTAGAGAGAATTTTGAAGACCGGACACTAGAGAGAACCAGAAGGAACTAAAGATTATAATTAAAGGAGAAGAAAACACTTAAATCTGACTTACTAAACAGAATGGATAGTTGTGATGATTCAGCGGTTAAAGACGCTAAGCTTGTCAGCTGAAAAGCTGATAGCCCAGGTTTGAGACCTGAGCACCGAGTGACAGGGTGAGCTCCCATTACTTGCCCCAGCTCTTGCTCACCCAGCACTTCAAAAGCATGAAGTAAATAAATAGGTATCATCTTGGTGGGAAGCAGGGGTGAAACCTAGCAGGTTCTGACAGGTTCTGGAGAACCGGTAGCTGAAATTTTGAGTAGTTTGGAGAACTGGCAAATACCACCTCTGGCTGGCCCCAGATTTGGGTGGGAATGGAGATTTTCAATATCCTTCCCCCAGGAGTGGGGTGGGAATGGAGATTTTGCGGTATCCTTCCCCTGCCACACCTACCAAGCCACGCCCACAGAACTGGTAGTAAAAAAAATTGGATTTCACCACTGAGATGCATAGCATTCCATGCATCTCAGTTTATAGTCATGCTGGACACATGACCACAGCATCGGATAATGCTAGTAGTAATGCTGGCTCCCTAAGCTAAGAAACAGAGATGAACACTGCCCCCTAGAGTTGGACACAACTGGACAAGGGAAACCTTTACTTTTATCTTTAAACAGAATGGAACAAAATACGTTAACATTGGATGTATGAAGATATTTTTGAACAGTGAATAATTATAAGATTGTCTGCCATTATAGATAGACTGAGTACAAAGATATGAAAAGGAAAAAGTTTTACTAGACAAGAGTGAACCTGATCTGAAAGTAGACTTAAAAAGGACAGGCTACAAGAATGATATAGAAAAAAAGATGCTACATTGGACATACTATTGAAATTGATTGATGTTGATAATGAAAAGGGATATGCAAATCCAAAATAATGATTGGGATTTACAAAAGAGACGTTAAAGTTTTGAAGGATCTTGTGAGAAGGGATTTGAAGGGTTGAAAGATCAAGATTATTAAAAGTATAAGAAAGGAATATAAAGTTGGTTTATTTAATCAAGATTAACATACACACACGTATGTATGTATGTATGTATGTATGTATGTATGTATATATGTATGTATGTTTAGGTCTTGTAACCCGTAACAGACTTATGCTGATCAGGACTGAACAAGAACTTTGTTTATAGATAAGAGATGAGATATGAGAAGAAGAGATCATTCATTATATTTTAAGAGAAAATAACTTACTAACATTGTTTATACTTGTGATGAAGGGGGAAGTATTTTTTAATATATTTAATATGATCTTTTGTCTCTTTTCTTTCTTTTGTCTTTTCTGGACTTTTTTTTCTTTCATTTTTAATGTGTATTAGTTTTTATCTTTTAATTGTAATGTTGTTGTTGTTGTTGTTGTTATTATTATTATTATTATTATTAAATTATCCTTATTTCAAGTTTCTATTTCAGCCCATAAATTGTCCACCCACTAATTCTTTTTTTCTGGTGTGCTATGGCAAATTAATCCACATATGTACATCATTCCTTTGTATTGAATCTGCAATTATTTTTAGATGAATGAGGTTACAGTCTCCATGGAATTAGTAACCCTATATAATTAGAGTGCCCATCACCCAGAGAATTATAACCATGCTCAACTGAATAAGGTCTTACCCTCACTGCCAACTTCCCCCATTAATACAAGGAAGTCAGGATAAAAAGATGGGAGTATAAAATAAATTCCCATCTCCCTTCTATATGTTCCACTCCTGTAAAGTGAAATGAGATCGTGGCTAAATATCTATCATCATTGCATTCATGTATTAATTTGTGAAGGAAATCTTTGTCAATGGGAGTATTTCTTTATTCCAGGAAGAAATAATTATCCCCCAGCTTAATTAACTATCTATGAGTTCTAGATCACATTCCTGAAATAAATCAACACATCTCTATTATTTCTAAAGTCATTTTCATGTGCATTTCATAATTCCTCTTGCCATTATTAAAACATATGCACAGTAGATTCAAATAAATATACCACAGTACCTCTAAAGAAATAAAGACATGCTAGCTAATCTTATATATATATATATATATATATTGAACTTTCTGCCTTCTTTCTCTATTAATTTCTCTCTATCTCTTCCTCAACTTTTTCTTCACTGGAAAGGTACAGAAAGGGCAGCACTGAAAAAAAACCTCACAAACAAATGATGGATATTTATTGAGGCAGAAGAGATAGCAAGTGCTGTAAGGCCATTTCAATGTTCAGTAATCTCATGTCATCCATCTGTGAAATGGCTGAAAAGATAACTTGAATTATCTTGGAGGGACTGTGATGAAACTATTTTAACAGATGGTTCCCAGCACAGCAGACATACGTCTAATGTGGTCAGGTTCAGATGTACTAATCTTAATTTCTGAACTCTGTTCTTATGCCCTAAGACCAAGGGGAAAGATATAATGAAGGCAAGAAGCAACTCTAATGCCTACTTTTTGCCACTTTTAAATTTGCATCAATACAGTATTGCAATTTCTGATTATTTCCAGCTTCTGTTGGATAAACTGACCTCCCAAATTTGGTGCCTTCCAAGATTCCCATGTTGTATTTTCCATCTTGGCCAAGGCCCGTCCTTACTAAGTTCAATGGCAATATTAGTCCAATATCTGGAGCTCACTAGGTTTGAAAATTTAGACTAAATTACACAGGCTAGGAATAACAAAGAAATCTCAGTTTGGATGAATAGAAACTTTCTCCAACTCAAATTTTAGCTAGAGGAAAATAATTTCCTTGTCAATATCCTGAAATGTACAGTGTAACTATACAAGATAACAAAGGAGAAGATGAATAAACCACATGTTTATTGCAAAAATGATGCTACATGGTGGAGAGAATATAGAATAGAATATTCTTCATATTAATTATATTACTTAATATGAACTAATTTATGAACTTAATTGAAAGTCATATAATCTCAGTATGGAACAATACACATATAGAAACAAGGGTGATACAATGTTTTTATTTTAAAACAATGACCCCCGAGAAGTTTGAATGGCATAAACATTAGTACCTTGAACAAGGGTTTTAAAATTCTCAGGGGCTCATGAAGAATATGCATTATGTAGCATATGTGTTGCCCAACATGTTTCAAAGTATCAGCTGTTCATATGCTTTTGTGTTTACATTTAAGAACTCGCTAATAAAAACAAACAATATTATAAATGAATCTTTTATAGCCCATTGCTTGAATATTTGAATTTTAAAGTGTCTATTAAGTCAAAAGACATATTTTATTCTTAAAGACAGTCTACGAGATTATGCAACAACGTACCATTCAGCCAACCTGCATTCTTTGATGTTGATGATGTTATGTACATAACATAGATATGTTGCATATATACACATAACATGCATAGATAGTTCAGCTCGATCATTATAAGACCTGAATCAAGCTCTGACCATAGTGAGACATAAATTCTACAATTTTATTTTAGACAATTTTTAGACTTTGATCTGCTGTGATCAGATTCCTTCTTAGCTACTGATACCAGTCCTGGCTTCTACATTTTAAGCATGATTCAAAGAAATTAAAATAGGATTAGAGAAGGGAAAGGAAAGTTTTCCTAGAAATCAAGTTTTATAAAAAGAAATGCAAGAAGATGAGCAGTGCAATGTCCCTTTTCTAATACCTGAGAAGATATTGCTTAAGGAAGAAGGTCTTCAACTGTACCTTCTTGTTCTAGACACAGATTAATAGATTTAAGTTAGAGGAAAATCTGTTTTGACACTTAGGAAAAAAAAATGCTAACAATAAGAGTAGTTTGACAATGGAACCAATTGCCCAGACAGATGGTATGGTTCCCAATGCATTCAGGTGGAAGCTAAATAGGCATTATGCCATCAGAAATAACAGTATAGTGGAATGAATAAACATTGTGCATCAACTTCTTTATTACAGATAATCAAAGAAGGCTATCTTCTAAAGGCTAAAATTGCAGATGAAGGCAAGAAGCTAAGGTAGGTGACATTAAATAATTCTAATAGAAACAGAAGTGCAAAGTAATATGTTATTTGACTTGGGATTCAGAGAACAGGCAATCATCAGGCTTTGTCTTCAGATCAAGTTCATTTTCCCCAATAATTTTCTTCAAAAGTTCAAAGAGCTGTAAATTATGCCTCTACTTCCCCCCAAAACTTTTTAAACACTAGATCTTGCATAATCTCATTATCAAGTTGCCATTTTTAATGTAAAGAAGAAACAAGAACTTTTATCTGATTCTATGGATGATGCAACTTTGTTCCTTAATTTGAGTCTTGCTCTACAGTCTTGAATTTTAATTTTATCCATCATTATTCCATTCGGGGGGGGGGGGGGAAGGAATTGAAGTGTAAGCCTGGAATAATGTCCCTAGAAAGCAGAAATGAAGAACATACTGAAGCTCTCTATAATTTGTGGTGTTAGGGAAAGAAAAACTTTATTAGGAAGAGAGAAGTTGTCTGTGTGCCATTCCTGTTTCCACTTCAGCCTGAGAACTTAAAACTCTTTGTGATGTTCATGATTATTCCTCTACCTAAATCAGTGGTTCCCAACCTATTTTTGGCCATGCCCCACCTAAGCATCTTTAAAATCTTGACCACCACCACCCCCGCCCCCGGTGACATATAATTCTTACTTTACTCAAAAAGTGAACTTTACTCACGTGGAGGAAGCCTAAAAGGCCATTAACTTGGTTTAAACAAGGTTCAAATTGCTCCCATTAAAAATCAAATTGCCCCCTCTGTGGGGCATGGGCCCCACATTGGGAACCACTGGCCTAAATCCTAATTTTAGGGGAGGAGAAATGGTTGCTTACCCAACCAGAGCGGGAAATATCATCTCTGAATGGTGATATTTGAATATGGAAAATGCATCAGGAGATTTCGGAGCTAGAATAATAGATATTAGAGCAACTGAAATTTCAACTCTTTTATGGCTTGTTTGTCACATCTGTATTTCCTGATAGCAATTTTGACATCCACAGTCAATTCAGATGCTCATTGGCTGAGATAATATAGTCTCCTGGATGTATCAACTCAGTTTTAACCAGAGGGTGAAACCTTGCTCTTTTTCAAAGGGCCACATTCTGATGTGGAACATTAGATGAAAAGTCTTTTAAGTGAACTGTTGAATAAGTTAAAAAATCTTGTAAGAAGACTATACCCTTATAGCAGTGGTGGGCTACTGCCTGTTTGGACCGGTTCGGGTGAACCGGTAGTTCTGACCAGTGGCTCGGCCCGCCCACCCGCCCTGGCGCTATCACATCCTATATAATTGCCGGTTTTTTGATGCTATATGCAAGCACTCACATTTTTGGTTCTGGGTGAACTGGTTGTTACAGTATGTGATGCCCACATCTGCCTTATAGTAGTGATAAATACAGTCATCAAGCAGATGGGCCTGCCCACATATCTCAGTTGCTTTTAATTAGTGCTGTCCCAATATGGATTTTCTAATGATGAAGAACTCTGGTCTTTTTGCATTTTTTCAAAGAGCTGTTCTCATATTTATCTTTTATTTATATAGATTGTACTTTTATCCCATTCTTCAGCCAAAGAATGGGATAAGGCACAAGCTCCAGGGTGGAGCTTGTGACCAATACTTTGTTTTCTGTGCAATATGTTCCGAGAGGCAGAGGAAAACAGCACAATATACATCATAGTGGATCAAAGACTTAAACACCAGTTACCAATTCAGCTCCACTAAGGATCCAAATGTACCAAAATATACTGTGTTTCCCCGAAAATAAGACCCTGTCTTATATTTTTTTTGAATCCCGAAATAAGCGCTTGGCCTTATTTTTGGGGAGGTCTTATTATTTTGAGGCGCATGGAGGAAACCAGAGGAAATGGCGGGGACCAGCTGCTCATGCGTTTAAATATTTTTGGGGAGGGCTTATTTTCAGAGGGGGCACTTATTTTAGTGCATGTGCTCAAAAGCCTGATTGGGCTTATTATCAAGGGATGTCTTATTTTAGGGGAAACAGGGTAATCAGAAGACATTTATGTTATGTTTTTTAAATATACATCTGTCATGGTTTAAGTTTGCCCTATACATGCACACCTATGAAGACAAAAATAAGAGGTCTAAAATGTAGGAAAAAAGTGTTTCCCTCCCCTTCAATTATCACTTCCTATTATTAAGGTGAAATTCAGGAAAGTTGGAAGTGCCAACATTCTTCTGCTAAACTTGGAATTGTCGGGTGAAACTTTAAAAATCTGTATCTTTAAGGAAATAGAGCAATATAAACCACATTGATCTTATAATGTGCTGCCATCAGGTGTCCATTTCCTAGAATGCAAATATAATGACCAAAGGAAGACTGCTCTGGAAAGTCATTGATTTCAATTTTAAAAAGTAGCTCGAACTCTGAAGCTGTATCTCACGCAGCTGTGAGGTCAATGTTTTATCACTGTATGTAACAATTTTATGGTTTGGATGGGTTAAATCTGACTGCTGCAGGATTTTTTTATTTTTTGCATCATTTTTCTGTTGCTTTCTGAATGATGTCTCCTAATGTTTTGATACCTAGGTTTCTAACCAAATTCCAAAATTGATTGTTGTTCTCTCTCTCTCTCTATTATTTGCTGCCAATTGAATGGCTGCTGTCATTCACCCATCTGCACCTGTGTAAAACTGCTTTGGCTGAACTGTTGTCTCTTGATGGAGAAAATGATAATTATATTTATTTATATTTTTATATTATATTTTGTGCATTTTTCAGAGTGCTCTAGGCCTGTAGTTAATTTTAATACAATTTTATGCCTTCATGATGTGGTGACTTTATCTCTGACCAGTGGGCCTAAGGCACAGTATGCAAGAGAAAGCAAAGAAAACTGAACATAAGTTACATGAAAAACTGAAGTGTTTAATAAGAGGCACAGTAACTATAAGCATAATTGGAAAAGAAATAATATTTGGAAATCATCATCATCCAATCTTCCCTAAATTGGGAAAACCAAATAAAAATTTTCATAATTTGACCCTTAAGGCTATCTAATGGAATACTTTGTTTTCCTGTGTGCCTAGACAGTTAATTTAGTTTCTACAATTATAAAGTTTTGTAAGGGAAAAGTATTGAGTCTTTTGCTGAATGGCACATTGGTCTCTGCATAACGGCTCTGAGAACTGTACAAGAAACCTGGATTAAACAAATATGCAACTGTTACTGGATACCCACTTTTCTGGAATGGTATAGGGTCTCCTGCTTGAGCAGAGGATTGGATTAGAAGACCTCCAAAGTCTCTTCCAATTCTCTTATTCTGTTAAGTACTACTCTTCTGCATTCCTTGAGTTATATGTGGAACAACTTGCCTCCAGAAGTTGTGAATGTTCCAACACTGGAAGTTTTTAAGAAGAGGTTGGCTAACCATTTGTCTGAAGTAGTGTAGGGTTTCCTGCCTAAGCAGGGGGTTGGACTAGAAGACCTCCAAGGTCCCTTCCAACTCTGTTTTTCTGTTCTATTCTATTCTATTCTATTCTATTCTATTCTATTCTATTCTATTCTATTCTATTCTATTCTATTCTATTCTATTCTATTCTATTCATGTCAAATTTTCTGCTTCCTCTATAGAGGCATGTTTGAAAATTTGGCAGATATTGGCTAAAACTAAACTGCATGGGAGGCTCTGTTCACCTGTACCCCACCCCACTTCTTGTCATTGTCAAATTTATTTCTTCCTTGGAAAAAAGCATAGAAAATACTTAAGTAATTGTTGCTTCTCAGGCTCAATTCAATATGAGAAAATTTCTTTCGAGTTCAAATATGTGTGATTTACCAAAACACTGCACTGTAACTCCCCTCTATGGTAAGGACAATATATGAAGAAAATCTTTTCTCCTAGTCAGTTCTTTCAAATATTGTTTTACACATAATGGCATTTTCATTTGCTAGGCTTAATGCCATGCCATTTATGGTTCAATGTCCCTTTACAAACTAACTGTGTCCTCTTTGGAGGAATCAGATCAATTAGCTAACAGAATTACAGAGTTGGAAGAGACCTAGGAGGTCTTCTAGCAGGAAACTCTACCATTTCAGACAAAAAGTTATTCAATCTATTTTTAAAAACCTCCAGTGATGGAGTACCGACAACTTCTGAAGGGAAGCCGTTCCACTGATTAATTGTTCTCACTGTCAGGAAATTTCCCCTTAGTTGCAGGTTGGTTCTCTCCTTGATTAGTTTCCACCCACTGCTTCTTGTCCTGCCTTCAGGTACTTTGGAGAATAGGTTGACCTCTGCTTTTTTGCGGCAGCTCCTTAAATTTTGGAACACTGCTATCATGTCACTTCTTCTCATTAAACCAGACATACCTGATTCCTGCACCCGTTCTTCATATGTTTTCCTTCCAGTCTTCTAATCATTTTTGTTGCTCTTCTCTGCACTCTTCTTAGAGTCCCAACATCATTTTTTTATTGTGGAGACCAAAATTGGAGGCAATATTCCTCATGTTTTGCTGCATTGATTTATGCATTAATCTTGGCACCCTTCCCTTCTTCTTCCTTCTCCTTCTGTTCCTCTTCCTTGTCCTTCTCTTTTTCTTCCTTCTCCTTCTTCTCCTAATCCTTATTAGCTTCTCTCGTGTATATTTTTTGCCCTCAATTTATTTAATAAATATATTTGTCTGCTACTTCTTTGAGTCATAAACACTGTGGAATGCTAAACTATGAAAGCAGTTATGATTCTTACAACAATATCATGATCTTAATTGACAGATTTCTTTATATATTGCATTTAAGGAAAAACTGGACTTCTTCTCGGATTGTTCTCACTGGACGGAAAATAGAATTCTATAAGGAATCCAAACAGCCAGCTGTGCCCAATCTGGTAAACAGTAATCTTTCTCATGTCTCATCTTTTCAGAAGTGCTATTGAAAAAAAGTTTGGCGTGATGGGAAAAAAATGCAGAGTTGCTAAGCCTCAGACTTCTGAGAGCAGATGTAAGAAAATGGCTCAATAAACTTTTAATCAGATGAGAGAGGAAGGGAAATAGAACTCAGCGTATCTTTTATTAAGAGGTGCTTTTTGAGAATAATTGCAAAGTGAGACGGATGGTGAGTGGCTCTCTCGTAATGCGGAGGTAACGCTTTAAATTAAGGTGCCAGTTATAAATGCTTTATTCTTATTTATGAAATGATCTCTAAATGCAACTACTTCCTCAAATAATGTATTATAAAGTATGTTATAAAATGCATTAGTAATAAATGCTTAACAGATGATGCGATGAGAATCTGTTACAAAGAATATTATAAGATGTAAATTGTATTAAACCCTGTGTTTGCATCTTTAATACATGAATTTAAGTTGCTATTGAGCTTGCTATAAAGTGGCTTGCATATCATAAATAATAATAAAGTAGTTATAAATTGCACCTTAATACAGGGTGTTACCAAAGAGCAAAACAGTGTAACTTAGCAAAGTGATTTTTATCTTCATATAAATTTGACATTTTCTGTTTCTGCCTAACATTTTCTGAATGTGCCTTATGATTCTATCTAATAGACTTAATGCATCTCTAAGCAGAATTCACGGTGCTTCATTTTTTTAATGTACCTCAAGGAGAGGCTGCTTTCTGCCTTTGCAGAAACATTGTAGAAATAACTGTGGCCTGTTTCCTTTCCAGGCTAGAATGAATGTCTTTTTCTCTGGGTTCCAAAAAGAAGAACAATCCAGAAAAAAATAAAAAAAGAGTATAATTAGCTATTAGAAACTAAAAATGGAAGGCGGAAAAATGAGAGGGGGGAAAAAGAGAAAAAAAGAAAAATATGGGGGAAAGAAAGAGAAGGGGGCTATTAGAATGTTTTTAAATGGTTTTTCTTTTATTTTTTCACCTTTTTCGCCTTTTTAATCCTCTTATAGCCATCATATGGTTTAATTTCACTTCTAATGTAATATTTATTTTAAAAATGAGTAGGTATTCACTTTCTTTTTGTTTGTTTTAACTTTTCTGTTTATTTAATTTATGAAAATGTGAATAAGAACAGCAATCCAGAAACGTATTCGACTATACAGTAGATAAAACGAGGAAATAGAGGTTAAATGGTTACAATTTTAAACAAAATCAGTAACAAAATATGGATTAATTGGAAATGGTTTTGAATGTGATGCTCAAGGATCCACAAATTATTTTTGGGCTCCCTTGCCCTTTCTTTCTTTCTTTCTTTCTTTCTTTCTTTCTTTCTTTCTTTCTTTCTTTCTTTCTTTCTTTCTCTCTCTCTCTCTCTCTCTCTCTCTCTCTCTTTCTTTCTTTCTTTCTCTTTCCCTCCCTCCCTTCTTTCTCTCTTTCTTTCTCTCTCTCTCCTTTCTTTCTTTCTTTCTTTCTTTCTTTCTTTCTTTCTTTCTTGAGGAGGCAAGATTGAATCATCAATTTTATTTATGGAAGTTTCAAAATCATTCAGGAAATAAGGAGCAAAAAGCATGCATTAATTTAGCCTTTACTTTGGCAAATCAAAACAAACAGGAAAAATTAGCAATTTTGCTCCTGAATTTCTCTAATGCCACCTTGGATTATTCTCAGGACCACAAAGACTGTGCCTTGTTACATAAATAATATGTTTGATTGGTTCCATTCTTCCCACCTCCAACTTCTCTGATGTACCAGTGCAAATTTGACTTCATTATGTGATATCATAAAGCCAATTGAGAGATAAGATACAGGTAGTCCTTGATTTACGATCAAGTGGGGTGGAGCAGGATCAAGTCCCATTTACAATTGGGACTGGAACCTCTATCATTAAGCAAGATGGTTATTAATTGAGTTGTATCCAATTTTACAATATTTTTGCTGCGATCATTAAATTAATCACATGGTTGTTGAGTGACCCTGGCTTCCCCCACTGACTTTGCTTATCAGAAGTCAGCTAGAAAGTTTGCAAATATAACCCCAGGACATTGCAACCATCATATATACATGCCAGTTTCCAAGCTCATGAATTTTGATCGTATGACCATGGGACTGCTATGATGGTTGTAAGTATGGGCACTGATTGTAAATCATATTTTTCAACACCCTTGTAACTTCAGTCATTAAATGAATGGTTGTAATTTGAGGATGACATGGCATTCTTACCCCAGAATCAGTATTATACTCATTTTAAATCAACTCTCTTTAGTATTTTCCACATATGCACTGGAAAATCCATAATAAAATATTTTATAAAAATGACTTACTTTTCAGACATACTGTATATCTTGCAAAAACAAAAGGATCAGAGAATCAGATCATTTAGTTGAAAATGATTAACCAGATACATTTACAAACTATGTATTGTATTTTATATATTTGCCTTTGATGAAAACATAATATATAAATAAGTTCACTTCTTGTCTTCTATTTATGATATCCAGCTATCATGTTCAGATATTGAAGGAGAAGGAATACACCAATATTACAATCCCAATTTTGTTTCGACAGAAGTGCGAATTAATTGTTATTCCCTAGATTTATCTAATAGAGATAGTCCTCAACTGAAAATCACATTTGATCCCAAAATTTCCATTGCTCTGCAAGGCAGTTGTTAAGTGAATTTTGCTCCATTTTATGACCTTTCTTGCCGTAGTTGTTAAGTGAATCATTGCAGTTGTTAAGTTACTAACATTGTTGTTAAATGAATCTGGCTCCCCTAGTGACTTTGCTTGTCAGAAGGCTGCAAAAGCTGATAATATCTTTTATCAGGGGCTTTTTATGAGGTTTGCCTGATCCACCAGTTGCGTCCCTTTCTGGATCGGGATGCCTTACGCACGGTCACTCATGCTCTCGTCATGTCCCGCCTGGACTACTGTAATGCTCTCTACATCGGGCTCCCCTTGAAGAGCACCCGGAGGCTCCAACTGGTCCAGAATGTGGCCGTGTGGGTGGTTATGGGGGCGTCTCAGCGCTCCCGTGTAACACCTCTCCTGTGCGAGCTGCACTGGCTCCCGGTGGTCTTCCGGATGCGCTTCAAGGTATTGGTTACCACCTTTAGAGCGCTCCATGGCTTAGGACCCGGGCTCCTCAGGGTGCCATCGGTCAAACAATGCCGACTGGCAGCCCCCAGGGGGAGAGCCTTCTCTGTGGGGGCACCTACCCTCTGGAATGAGCTGCTCCCGGAGTTAGGCGGATCCCGGATCTACACACCTTTCGTCGTGCCCTAAAGATGTTTTTATTTCAATAAGCTGGGCTGGCCTAACTCTTTTAAATTGTTTTAATCTTTAAACTGTTTAATTATGGGTTTAAATACAGGGATGTTTTTAATTGTGGGCCAAATTAATTTAATTGGATTTTAATATTGTTTTTAAGTTTTGTATTTCTGTGTTTTATCTGTTGGCTGTTAACCGCCCCGAGTCCTTTGGGAGAAGGGCGGTATATAAATATAAACAATAAATAAATAAATAAATAAATAAAATAATATGACCCAGGGACACTGTTATCGTCATAAATACATGCCAGTTGTCAAGGGCCCAAGTTTTAATCATGTGAAAAATAGTCATGTCACTTTTTCAGTTCCATTGTAATTTCATGTGGTCATTAAAGAAATGGTTGTAAGAGGACTACCTGTACAGGTGAATGCAATATTGAAACAATACACTTCAGTATACCCGTGTTTCCCTGAAAATAAGACCCTGTTTTATTTTTTTTTTTATTTTTTTGAACCCTGAAATAAGTGCTTGGCCTTATTTTCAGGGAGGTTTTATTATTTTGGGGCGCATGGTGCAAGATGGGGCTCCTCTTCCCATCTTACCTGATTTCCAGCTCTACGTTTAAATATTTTTGGGGAGGGCTTATTATCAGGGGATGTCTTATTTTCAGGGAAACAGCATAGTAGCATCTATGAATAAAAACTGTCCCATATTCAATATGTCAGAATTGGAATTTCAATATATGGTATAGCCTCAGCTACTTCCAGCTACATCAAGCAGAATTTGGAAGAGTGATTGACGTTGTTGTAGAAAAAAAAATAGCTATTAGATTGGGGAAGTAAAGGGATATACAGAAAAACACACACAATTTTATTTCATTATTGTAGTTTCCTTAGCAGAACAGAAATAAATGTACATCTTACTCAGTCAACAGTAAATAAAACAATGACCAAACATTTCTGCACTATAGAGGTTAGCCTAGCTGTTTCATTACATTGTTTTATTAATGGGTGAATTCTCCCATTGTCGAAGTATGTCTGTTAATAATGTAATAAGATTTTTTTTTAACCGTTACAGGCATAGCGGGGGAAAAACAGTTTTCTATCAAAGGAACTCTGGAGAAAAGCTTATTTGCTTTTGATGCAGATTAATGTAATTTTCTTTTTTTTTAAAAAAAAAAAAACACAATCCTGCCATAATTTTTTGATAGCACAAAGGAAATAAACGTAGACTTCTGATCTGATTAAAAAATTGTTTACCAATTTTACTTTTAAGAATGGTTTATTTTGGAGAATGAAAGAATCCAGCCATTAACTCAATAATGTAATGAAGTCAATGTTCATTCGTTGCAGTATGAATTTAATAACGTAACAATTTTACCAAGAAAATGATGTGATTTTCCATAAAGATGGATATACTCTGCTTACAAATACATTAATTCATTAATTCTTGATTAAAGGCTATGGTATAAATATAAGGTATGAAGCAAAACTAAATCCACGCAGAGTTCTATTTTCATTCTGCATTGCTTTATTGAGAATAGGTATTTTGTCAGGTGGAACATTTAACGTTTGTAGGTACAGGAATACAATGCCGGTTTTAGTTAACAGGACAGAATTTTGGGGGGACTGTTATAAATTGATTTAATTATTTAATTAATGGCCACCCACTCCTCACCATGTGGCTGGGTTGTTAACAAACAACTAAAAGCGTCAACAAGATAACAGAAGTATCAATTAAAAGATATATCTCCATCTCATGCATTCCTAATGAATAAAACCATTTTGAAATGAGCTCCTCCTACTCCTGGCTCAGGGTTTGGGAGAAGATTCACGGGGCAAGCGCGTATTTTGTATTTTGTATTGTAAACAAATAAAAAAAGATAGAAATAAAATAAAAAATTGGATGATTGGCAACTGGTTCATATTCCCAGGGTTATGTGATCACCTTTTGCAACCTTTTCTTAAACAAAGAAGCCAGATTCACTAACAACGGTGTTACTAATTTAACAACTGCAGTGATTCACTTAACAACTGTGGCAAGAGAGATCGTAAAATGGGGCAAAACTCACCTAACAACAGAAATTCTGAGTTCAATTATGGTCGTAAATCGAGGACTACCTGTATACTGATTTGAGGGAAACATTTTCAACTGAACGTTCTTAACTTTATCACAGGCTGAACTTTCTCTGTTATAAAATATTAGGTTGCTACGCATTGTTTGCATTTAGTTGTTAGCAATGTTCTCTAAAGACCGTATCTTTTTAAGCAAATTTTCATTTTGACATGAAATGCTGGCCCACTCTGTGTTTTTAGCCTCCAGAAACTTCAGCAGATAGTAGCATAACTCAGGCTATTAGTCCTTGTGCAAACTAATTTGCTGGACAAAAATGCTTTCTTACATCCCTATTCACAAGAACAGGACTTAAATGTAATGGACACTTTTATCAGTTTACAAGAACTGTTCTTCCAAGGGTTTTGAGAGAACATAATTGGCCTGACTGGAAAATACAAAGTAAGGGCATTTATTTAGTTATTTAAAAGATTTATATGGACACTTATCTTGTAAAACAGAACTCTGGGAAGGTCACATCAATACCCCGCCCCAAACCCAGAGCCCTCCAAGAAAAAACAGCTATTCCGTCATCTCTGGGCATTCATCTATGCAATCCTCTTGCTATCCCAATGTCTGGGAGAAAAGACAGTTGTTGCCCTAACTGGGAGGGCCAGTTTCATATGGTGGTTAAGGCACAAGACTAGAAAGTAAGAGATTGTGAGTTTGAATCCTGCCTTGAGCAGAAAAGCAGCCAGGTGAAAATCTTGGAATAATAGCTGCTACAAATGAAGAAAAAAGCTACAAATGAATAAGAGCCAGCTGTGTGTGTGTGAGAGAGAGAGAGCCAACACTGAGAACAATTAACCAGTGGAACAGCTTGCCTTCTGGAGTTGTGGGTGCTGCATCACTGGAAGTTTTTTTTTAAAAAAAAGTCTGGACATTTATTTGTCTGGAATGGTATAGGGGTTGGATTAGAAGACTTGACTGTTCTGAAAAAAGTAACGTATGACTGTTTTTCACATTTATGACCGTTTCAGTATCCCTATTGTCAAATGATCAAAATTTGGACGTTTGGCAACTGGCTCATATTTATGATGGTTGCAGTGTCCCAGGGTCTTATGATCACCTTTTGTGACCTTCTGACAAGGTCAATGTTCTCACCTAGGCTCCCTTAACAAGCAGAAAGCAGGAATTGGTCCTGGCAAAAACCTCTTTTATTTACACGACTGTGAATTACGTTCATTCACAGTCAGCAAGGTTTGTCCAAACAGTTTTTCAAAGGAATATTTCTCAACATACCTTATCTTGTTTGGCAAGCTGCCACGTAACTTGTTTCCAATCGCAGTACAAGGCAAAACTTGGCACAGAGTCTCTCAGAGTCACTGAAAGAATGAATTGTTTCCTGCAAAAGCCCACTCCCTGTTTGTTCCTCTTTTACTTCCTATGGGAGGGGCCAATCACCTCCAAGGTGTGGCTTTACTCCTAATCGATCCTGTTTTCTGAATTGTTCTTGTTGTTGTGACCCAGGCCCAAGTAGGTATTATCAGACGCAAACAGTTCGAAACAAACAGACTTTATTAGAACAGCTGAGAATTAACTCATTCTCAGCGTAGTCCAAACTAAGTCAAAACAAATTCTTCATAACACAATTCTTCAGCCTTATCACCAACCTTGGTCTAATTAGACAACCTGCCAAAGGCTTTTCTTGGCAAAAGTTCAGAAACAGAAGATGCTGAGAAGAAATAAATGCAGCAAGACAAGAAGCAAATCTATCAACGTTGTTTTCCGACAAAGAGCCCAAGAGCCATTGCTGGTCTTTTAAGCCTTATGGGAGGGGCCAATCATCTCTTGGCCCTACTCCTGAGTCATCCTTTTTGCTTTAGCTGCTCTTGCCTTCTGGCAGCTCTTCTCATGCGTGCATTAGGAACAGGCATCTCCTGTTCCTCTGCCTCTCTGCTGTCAGCCTCTGGAGGCTCCAGAGTCTACACATCACTCCCAGATGGCCCTGGCCCCATCTCTGCCTCCAATGCAGAGCCCTCCTCTGGGCCTTCCCCAGCCTCCAGGACTGGCCCATGTTCTTCCTCAGCCTCCTCACTGTCTGACTCCACTGCCAGCTCCACAGACTGCTGGCGGACCACAACAGTTGTCTTCTGGCAGCTCTGCGCGTGCACACACTGGGAACGGGCTCCATCTGTTCCTCTGCCTTGCTGCTGTCTAACTCCCTCTCTGCTTCTGATGCAGAGCCCTCGTCCGAGCTTTCCCCAGCCCCCAGGACTGGCCCAAGTTCCTCCCCAACCTCTTCACTGTCCAGCTCTGTTGGCTGCTGGCAGGCCACAACAGTCAATTGGGAACCCAGATTCACTTAACAACCGGGTTACTAACTTATCAACTTCAGTGATTCACTTAACAACTGTGGCAAGAAATGTCATCAAATGGAACAAAAGTCACATAACAACTGTCTCACTTAACAACGTAAATTTTGGGCTCAATGGTGGTCGTAACCTGCAGGCAACCTGTCGGCAAGTTCTGTGCCCAGCCTGGGACATCACACTTTAAGGAGGATTCTGAGATATTTTGCCTAATCTCACCTTTCCCTCTTCCAAGGGAACTTTCAGAAGTTCTCCTTCCTGGGGAATGTTTTTCTGAATCCTAGTGCTGAGCCTTTGAGTCTGCTATCCTCAGCCCTAGTGTGCTGGCCCCTGTTAAAAGAAGAGTTTTGTTAAAGACATTCTATGTTAGGTATCCATGTAATTGAGAAAGTGGAAGGATGTAAGGACAAAGCTGTTATCCCCACAGTTGCTTTAGGTAAATAAAATAAATGGATAAATGTTTAAGGAATGCTTGTTGGGTAGTTAGAAGTGTTGGTTGGGGATGTGTGTAGGATCAAATGGCAATGGGTCAGATGCAAATGACAAAGCAACTATAGGGAGAGTGAGTGACCTATGGCTTTGGTATGAACTAAGTATAGCTCATAAAATCATCTGCTACAATGTCCTGCCTGTCAATGACTACTTCAGCTTCAACCATAACAATACATGAACACACAATAGTTACAAATTTAAAGTGAACCATCCCAAACTTGATTGCAGAAAATATGACTTCAGCAACAGAGTGGTCAATGCTTGGAATGCACTACCTGTCTCTGTGGTTTCATCCCAAAACCCCCCAAATTTTAACCTTAGACTGGCTACAGTTGACCTCACCCCATTCCTAAGAGATCAGTAAGGGGCGTGCATAAGAGCACCAGCATGCCTACCATCCCTGTCCTAATGTTTCCTCTATTTGTATCTATTTTATGTATTCAATTCATGCTTATACATATATATATTATCTAATATGTACTCGACAAATAAATAAAATAAAATAAAAAAATAAAATAAAGTTGAATGGAAGAGGAAGAGTTAGGAAGTTATGGTTGAATAGGGTTCTTCTTAAAATCTTCAAGAAGAAAAGGATGAGAAGTTTAAGACAAACTGGAAGTGAAAGACAAATGTTTTTCAAAAAAACCCATGGGGAATTATACTGAATAGTATTGGGGCAAAGTAAAGTTAACTGTATTTCCTTTCTTTTTTCTCTTATTTCCTGCCTTTAATTTCTTTGGCTGACTATTTCTTACTTTTGCCTTGTACTGTTCCTAATACTGCTTACTTTGAAAGGGAATAGCCTGATTGGTAGGTATGTAGGACTTGGAAATGTTATTACGTACATCTGGCTCAATTAATTCCAGCAGGGTGAGAAACACAGAGTTAAGAGCTATGGGAAGGTACCTTTGGGAGGAAGCCTGTAGTTAAGATGACTGCTTGTACTCAGAGGCTTTAGGCTTTGGCTGAATTACAACAAGCTTAGCACATGATCATGACATGGTAGATACTTTTTTCCCTCCACAAGCAAGACTTTCAGTTGTACAAACATTGACAGAGAAAGAGGCATTCAGAACAGAAAAATAGGCTTAGCCAAACACTTGCAAAGTTTAACCTGAACTGTGTTTGCGTTTTTATAAAACCAAGTTAAATTTATGGGGTTTTTTTCTAATACAAAACTACATTAATTATGGGGGGTTGGTCACAATAAAGCTAATGTAGATGTTGCCGTTTGCTAGGAGCTACTAACCAATATTTTGGACGACTTTGTATAAGCAACCTATGAGTTGGGCAACGTATATTAAGAATCGGTTCATAGGAATTTCCGTGAAAATTTGAAGAGGGACATCCAATATGGAGAACAGGTGGCCCAGATGAATTTGATCAATTAATTCACCAAGGTCTTTGGAAGCAACAGTCAATTCATTCTCAACATCCTTTATTGATAGAAAGGGCCCAAACCTGAATGGCTGGACTTGTGTGGAGCTCAAATTGAGTGGACCAAGGAAAAATCTAGCAAAAAGAATGTTTTCCAGGTAGGACATGATTTATTTTTATCCCCTTGTTCTTTGTCAGTCAACGGTCTCCTGTTTTATTTTGTTGTTGTTCACAATCAGGATTTCTTCCCAGGGGCAGCTGTTTAATGACTATAGTACACCGAGGCAATGTTTGCATTTTCTCTGTTAAAGCAATTGGAAAGCATAATATTTTATTCAGTATTTTTTTTCCTCTCCCTTGGCTAAAGTGTCTTGATGATTGAATTAACCCCAAACCCTTGAGAACCTGTTGATTTGCTGATTAATGTGCTACACGCAATTTGTTTATAAAAGTTGGGAGGTAATTTGTTTTGGGTTTAAAAACTGGGATCCTTGACCTAATGAACTTCTGTAAACAGAACTTTCACATGCTGCTTACACAAGTTGTACTCCCAACTGAATGGAATTTGACTGTTTATTTTTGTGATTTCTCAGGGCTTTAATGACAGGCTAGGGGGCAAAGTGATGGGGAAGGAAAAATAGCTACATTTTTTCAAAGTTAATTCAAAGAGCACTGCCTTTTCTTCAAAGGCAAATGATTTCAATGATTACAAAGAATTTAACCAAGTTATTTTCTGATAATATTTAACAGGTTAATTATGGTGGAAGTAACTTCCAAGTAACAATTATGTGGATTACAGCCTTATAGTACAATCCGTGATAACTCAGAAATCTCATTGGAATAGGGTTACAACCTCAGATGTCTGTGCTGATTTCATGATAGGAGAAAATCAATAGAATGTGATGTCATGAAATCCTTCTTAAGGAGAATAGATTCTATAAGGTTCATGTGGCTAGCTTGAGTTATTTCGTTAGGAGATAGGGGGCAAATAAATTCAATGAATAAATAAAATAATTTGAATGGCACAGGTCAAGCTTGTAGACTTCTGAAAGTTTTCCACAGAACCTTAGAAGTAAATTCTTGTGCCCTGTGGAAGACAAATGGTCACTTCCACAAAAATGCTATGACCATCTGTGAATGTTGTCATGTTTTTGTAGCAACATGCATCTCCCATCCATGGCCATGAATAAAAGCCGTATCATACCAAGAGGTCCACTTACAATTGATATGACAATTATTTCCCCCTCTATTATCTTCCAATTCCAATCTATGAATCATATCTTGTTATTTTCTCCAATTGTTTTCCATCAATTCAGTTGTCTCCAGATATTGCCAAAATAATACACCACATCATCTTCTTTTCTATAATGGTAATGACTGGTGTATTTTTTACCCTAAGTACCTATCAATTTGAATTTTGAAATCCTACAAAAGTTTGATCTTATTTTTGCAACTTTTTCAGACACTTGGTCCTATTGTTGTTGTTATATTGTTGTTATGCTTTTATTCATCAAGAAACAACACAGTAGAAAGAACAAACAAAAATATATCACATATTACTGGTGTTTAGAAATTCTAGTAATATCCTAGGATGTAATGTGCCTAACAAGATGGTTCATATTGTATTATATTCACATTTTTATAAATCCACAGTTGATATTCCTATTTCTGGCTAAGGTACTAATGACTACAAGGATGATTTTGCAAGATCTTTTCTATAATCTCTCCATTTGGATTGTTCAGTTTTTATGTATTGTAACTTTTTTCAATTCTTTGTCCTTGATTGTACTGTCTCTGGAGATTGCCATTATATATATATATATATATATATAATGTCTCCTATTGAACTGCAAAAAATATCCTTCTGGATGGGGTCAGCCTGTAATAATTGCCAATTCCTGGTTTTGGCACCATTATTTTCTTTTATATATTTTACATGAATGGGTTTGTCTCCAATTATCTAAAATAATTTCCAATAATTCATTCTTATGGTTAGTTTTTGCTTCTACTGTTAGGGGTGGGTTTTTTTTTTTCTTTTAGAAACTAGGATGAGCATTTTCTTTCCTTGCATTGTTGTACAAGTAGTCCTTGACTTAGGATCACAAGGTGGTTGATAAGTGAGTCATGTCCAATTTTATGGCCATTTTTGCAGCAATTGTTTATTGAATCACTGCAGTTGTTAACTGAAACACGTGGTTGTTAAGAAAACCCAGCATTCCCATTGACTTTGCTTGTCAGAAACTGGCTGGGTAGGGTGCAAGTTATGATTGCGTGACTCTGGCACATTGCAACCATTCCAGTTGCCAAGTTGCCTGAATTTTGATCACATGACTGTGGGGATGCTGCAGCAACATTTAGTGTGAGGACTGGTTTTAAGTAACTTTTTTTCAGTGCCATTGCACCTTTGAAAGGTTGAAAGTTGAGGACTATCTGTAATCATTTAGTTCATTTTTCCTTCTTCATTTATCTGTTTTACATATTGTACACACAGCTTCCAATTTTTTTGATGCTAAATATCAGTTGGCATCACATGAACTTATTTGCAATAGGAGGGGTATCATTGAGTTGGAGGCAATCAATCGCCTTGAAAAATCCTGCTCCTGATGTTTATATTCCCAATTTCTTTGTCATTGAATGTTAAAAATGGTTTTCCATTTCCTCAAGCCTCCTTTTATAAAATTCTGGATGATTGCGCCAGCCAAACATGCCTTTATCAAACTATGTGGAAAAAAAACAAATGCCTTTTTATAACCATTCCAAGTCATAAATTGTAGGTTGGTTTTGTCTTCATTTGATGTATTTTTAGTATCATTTTGTGAATCGGCAACCAATTTTTAGTTTCTTATGAATGTTTATTTGTAATTTGAAGTTGTAATTCTTAATATAATAGTTAGCCACAGAAACATTCTTTCTTCTGTCTTTTACTATTAAAAAGTTCTGTATTTTGTAGCATTTTTGAATCTTGCCTTGTGACTGCTTATTTTTGTGGACTAAAGAGAAACTGGGAATAGTTTCACAGGACACAGTGTGAGTGTGTGGTGGAGTTTTGCAACTAGAGAGCAGTTTGGCTCCCACAGCATGCAATCCGACATTTTGTATTTAGGTCTCCATCAGAGGAATAGTGAATAAAAGGAGATTTATGTTCAAATCATATGCTTTAAACATTTCTGCTAAGTGCTAGTTTGCTCTTTGGTGTTGAGCCTGCAATTTAAGGCACAGAGGATTAAAAGGATTACAACATAATCTTAAATAATCCTAAGTGTCATTTACAGAGAGATGGTTGTATAATAACTAAATAAAACCACGTGAAGGGATGGTGTGTTGTCAGTCTGGCATTGGAATCATATCTCCGTTGCCCTTTTGTTCCTCTCCTTCCTCTACTCCAATGCGTTTGGAAAGGCAGTCTTCATACTGTAGAAATTGTCGCAGAAGATGGTCACTGAGTCGCAAGATGGTACGCTTTGCAATCCAGGCTAATATGGTTACCAAAGCATTAATAACTTGATTAGTTTTTAAAAACCATTCCAAGGCTCAATGTTTCATATTCGTAGCACAACTGTTTCAGAAAGACCTGATTTATTTCCCTGATTTTTATCTTGCTCTTAACATGAAACTTAATCACCATTTGTGAATTTAACATTGCAATAATAATGGTGGGGGGGACGACTGCTCAATGTATTTCATTTTAGCATCATGAAGAATATCCAACTCTACTAAGGATGTTATATGTGCAAATTATTTTATACTAAGAATTTATTCAGAGTCAACAGTGTGCTTGGCATTGGCATAACAAGCAGGAATATGATTATTCTTTTAAATCCAGAGAACCACTTATCTATGACTTTTTCTATATTCCTTTATCTGAAGATCAAAGGTGTGTAGATACCATTTATACATAGCATGAGCTGGGTCCAAGGGGTGGCCAACTATTTATGAGTCTAATGCAGGGGTGTCAAACTCAATTTCATTGAGGGCCACATCAGCATTATGGTCGCCCTCAAAGTTGCATGTAAGAATATGAGGTTGGTGTGGCTTGGTGGGCATGGCCAGTTCTCGAGGTCCTGGGGCACCGGGACTCTGCAGTCCAACCCAGCCCTGCTTCCCCGAGGGGGTACCCAGCAGTGGTGGGTTTCAAATTTTTTTACTACCAGTTCTGTGGGTGTGGTTTGGTGGGCATGGCATGGCTTGGTGGGTGGGTGTGGCAGGGGAAGGATACTGTAAAATCTCCATTCCCTCCCCAATCCAGGGGAAGGTTACTGCAAAATCCCCATTTCCTCCCGATCAGCTGGGACCCGGGAGGCAGAGAATAGATGGGGGCGGGGCCAGTCAGAATTTTTACCAAAGTACTCAAAATTTCCACTATCAGTTCTCCAGAACTGGTCAGAACCTGCTGAAACCAACCTCTGGTACCTGGCCACACTTACCTCCTTGAGCTGCTGCTGCTACTGTCAAAGCTGGTGTGGGGTGAGGTGAGGCAAGACTGGGTGAGGAGAGGTGGGGCCAAGACTGTGGGGGATGACCCCCTCCCCATTTCCAGGGCCGCGCGGGTCTTGAGTTTGACAGCCCTGGTCTAATACAATGCATACATATATGTATTAGGACCGTGATGGCAAACCTATGGCATGCATGCCACAGTTGGCACATGGAGCCATAACGGTGGGCACTAGCTCAGCTGCAGAGCACATGTGCATACCACCCAGCTGATTTTCAGACCTTCCAGACTACCGGAAGTCAGGAAATGGGCTGTTTCCGGCCTCTGGAGAGCCTCCGGGGGGTGGGGAAGGCCATTTTCACCCTCCCCAGGCTCCTAGAAAGCCTCTGGAGCCTGGGGAGGCCAAAAAACAGGCCTACCGGGCCACCGGGCCATCACGTGCCAAAAGCAGGAGGCGTACAGGAGGTCATATGTGCATGCGCGGGGGCAGGGGCGCATTGAATTATGGGTGTGGGCATGCACATGCGCGACCCCCATGCATGGCCCCCACTTTTGGCACGCAATAGCAAAAAGGTTAGCCATCACTGTATTAGGATTTCTGTTAATGAAGAAAAATATGGTTGTAACAAACTTTACTTGTAATGACATTTAGCAGTAGCCTCCGGTGCAAGTTTCTTCAGTTCCGTTCTTTTTGTTTTGCTTGAGAGGTACCTGAATTTCATACTGATGTTGTTAAATATTTAAACTTATCTTTCCATTAATATTGCAGAAAAAGATGATACTCTTTAAGTCCACCAGATTTTCATAAAAATATGAAAATATGAAAATAATGGGAGTATTTGCTTAAAATATCTTGACCATTGGAAAAGCTATCTTTGAAAGAAAATATCTGCAAATCTATTTTTTTTAAGAAAACCATAATTTTACACTGTAGATTTCTATGCCAATAAAAGACATTTGTTGTAACTAGATATTTTATATTTGTGTATGCTAATTGTCACAGAATGCCAAATCTTAACATATTCCAAATTCTATAGTTCATTAAGAAATAAGAATGCCATGTAGTTCATTACTGTATTGTTAAATAACTTGGTGAACAAATTACAGCTTTAGAATATTGGGAATTTAGCTCAATTTAGTTGAAAAAATAAGGGTTCCTTTAAGTTAAGCTCAGTCTTATGGTTTCAAGTACATGTCCCTCTGTTTTCCTTGGCAAGTAGTTCACTATGTCTTCTCCTGTGGTTGGTTTTAGGTTCCTTTGGCTTGGTGTGTTCTACTTTCCAGTCTAGTGTAGCTCTTGCACAGTTTAAAATGTACAACACAAGTTAATGGAGGATACAGGACACAGCATGCTGTTTCAGTTGGCAGAATTTTGGAGGAGGTCCTTTTTTGTTGTGGCCCCTGTTCTTTGGAATATCTTGCTATCTGAGGTCAGGTCTGTCCCCTACAAAGGGTATTATGACCTGGCTCTGCAGGTTGGCTTGGTGATCTCACAGGAATGTTCTATGAATGCTCTAATTCATCAGTCGCTCTGGAGGTGACTGATGAATTAATAGGAATGATGCCACCACCATACCAATCTTGCTTTTGGTTTTTAACTTCTGTATCTAATGTTGTTAATATTTTAAATATTTTTATATTTATGATTTTAAATGTATGCCACCCAGAACTGCTTTGTAGAATAAAATGGGGGGGGGGTTTAATAAGTAAATAAATAGTTGTTGTTAGTTGTAATGGCTATATACTAACTTCAATCACTGAGGCAATAAGGCTCTCTGAATTAATTCCTGCTATTTTATTCGTATCCTTCTTTATTTTTATTTTTTTATTTTTTTTAAAATTTGATTTATATGCCACCCTTCTCCGGAGACTTAGGGCGGCTTACAATGCGTTAAGCAATAGTTTTCATACTTTTGTATATTTATACAAAATCAGCTTATTGCCCCCACAAACCGGGTCCTCATTTTACCTACCTTAGAAAGGATGGAAGGCTGAGTCAACCTTGAGCCTGGTGAGAATTGAACTCGCAGTAATTGCAGGCAGCTGGTGTTAATCACAATGCTATCAGTCTGCTGAGCCACCAGGCCCTTAATATTTTCATATTTTTATGGCCTTCCTACTGGTATATGCTTGGAGAAAAAAATGGGGGACTGGGTGGATTTCTTATTCTGATTAAATATGGTGCTTCTTACGCACTTAGGTTCGAGTGAAATACAAATTGTTTACACGCAGAAGGAGATGCACTAGAACAGATATATATATATATATATATATATATATATATATATATATATATATATATATATATATATATATATAAATTTATTGTTTACTTCCCTTAGAATTCTGTGGCAGCTGATTCTATACTGCCAAGATAGGACAGTATCTAAACTCACTTCAATGCTTTTCTTAAGGAGAAGAGGTCAGAAAGAGAACAGCCAAAGATCTCTTGCATTGCCAGTCAACATTGCCATGTTTATTTGCTTTGTACCCATAACAAGGGTAAGATAAAGGTAAAGATTCCCCTCGCACATATGTGCTAGTTGTTCCCGACTCTAGGGGGTGGTGCTCATCTCCTTTTCAAAGCCGAAGAGCCAGCGCTGTCTGAAGATGTCTCCGTGGTCATGTGGCCGGCATGACTAAGCGCCTAAGGTGCACGGAACACTGTTACCTTCCCACCAAAGATGGTCCCTAGGCAGGGAGTTAGACTAGAAGACCTCCAAGGTCCCTTCCAACTCGGTTATTCTATTTTAACACTTATATTTTAGAAATGTGTTGATAATCTCAGAAAGTCACATTTAGGAAATTACGGGTTTTACAATGCAATCACAAATTGCATTTCATCTCATCACATTTCTCTCAAATACTAGATCCACAGAGTTCAGAGCAGGTGTTTATGCGTATGTGTGTATCTGCAGACTTATTCTTCTTTCTCTGTTGTTAGCTCCTTGCAGCTTTCATAGCTGCAGTGCAGATGTTATTTGTCCATCACAAAGAAAAATATTTATTTTGAGCTAGAAGCACTTCTAGGCTGCTACAACGAAGCACAGCAATAATTTCTGCTTACTATTCGCATACAATCAAAATTGTATCTACAGCAAAATACAGGAGAACATTAAGATCTATGGAACTGGAGGCTAATACAAGGTAAAAGCGATACTGGAGTCCCCTCTAGAGTATGAAAGAAAGATGCCAGACATCTAACAGCATCAGTGTAAGAATGTATTGCCTGTGTATTTTTTAAAAGCAGGTTGATTATGTTTTGAAAAGTGGTCATTAATTTGTAATTTTAATATGATATTGAATGGCACTGTCTTACTGCATAATTCATAAAAAAACGTTGCTGCCCTCTTGTGGTCAATTGCTATGTTGGCTCTGATTTTCATCTGACAATTTTGTTTGGTTTGCAGCTTTGAGGTTGTGATCTTCAACAAACGAACTTTGGAAGAAAAGAGGATCATTGGAAACATAGCAGTTTTTGATTTCTTGTTTAGCATCTAAGTAACTGTGATTAGCCAAGATGCCAAATCAGATGTCGTTTTCCAGGATAAGATTTTCTATTGATATTTCAGGGTAACAATAACTACATGTCTCTGCACATAGCATGCATTCGCAGTTTACAGCATATCCACAGCTCAAACACCGGGTGTATAATAGCCTTCCAGCTGCTTAACCCTTGGCCAGTAATCCTGTACACACTCCTCTATTAGGGCTCTCATATTTGGACTGCAAAATTTAGGTGATCATCTAACAGGTGTAAAAAGCCTTTATTGTCATTTAATGATGTCTAGAATTTTGTAACCCAGATCTGGCACGTTTTACCTATATGGCGATTGCCTGTTGGTACACTCATGTGGATGGGTGATACATTATGCAAGACACACTGAGGCATCTTTTACTAAAGGCTCAGAAATAACTCTCATTCTTTCTCCCACACATAGGCATAAATGCATAGAATGCTGTATTTTAGAAAATATAATTTTGTACACTCCTTTATTACCTTTGTTAGCCAAAACTGGTTAAATCCCTTATTGATGGGTTGGGACTATATTTAATTATGAAAACAATTTCTTACAGGTATTGACAAATGTTAGTCATTTGCAGCTGGAATTTGGAAAAGACCTTTTAAAATATACAGAGGAATAAACAGGTGCCAGCTCACCTTGTCGAAATAGTAACATTAACACTTTTTCAAAACTGCTTGTTTAATGAGGTAATGCATGATTTAATAGAGTTACTGTTCCTGGGGTTTTGTGTGTGTTGAAGTCATTTTTATATTATGAAATAACTTATAGCTATGGGACATACTAAGGAGTGTCCCTTTAAAAAAAAAGTGGCTCCAAATATAATTAGTAAAGAATAGTTTACTGGCATTTGAGAACACCTTACATTTGGATACAACACTGCATCAAACCTATCATTAAAGCTGTATTGCCAGTGATTATTTGCAGCCCCTGGAAATAATCTTGATGGTACAAGACTTCCTAATGTATTCAGATGTTTTTCTCTAAGGAAGATGACAGTTCTGAGTAACCATTGGGGACACGAGCACCTCTGCTCTTTGTCTATAGATAAACAGGAGAGTCCATTTATGTAGGAATTCATGTAATAAGGACAGCAGAGAGAATTCTGGAACAATGTAACTCAAAGTGCCTTATTATTATGTTTATATTAACTATTGTGATCATGGGACATCTACTGGCTATTTTCGTTATTAAATAAGATACGTTAATTGAGACAATATTTTCCCTGTTTTCTATGTAGAAAATTTTTTTTTTCAATTTGCCTCAATTTAAAATTGTACTACTGTGTTTCCCCGAAAATAATAAATAAATAAATATTTTTTTGAACCCTGAAATAAGCGCTTGGCCTTATTGCCATGCACTCAAAAGCCCGATTGGGCTTATTATCAGGGGATGTCTTATTTTGGGAAAAACAGGGTATTACGTCGAGATTTGGAAAGTCCTACCCTGACATGGTGGCTCAGTGGCTAAGATGCTGAGCTTGTCAATCAGAACTTCGGCAGTTCGAATCCCTAGCGCCGCGTCATGGAGTGAGCTCTCTTTACTTGTCCCAGCTTCTGCCAAACTAGCAGTTCGAAAGCATGTAAAAAATGCAAGTAGAAAAATAGGAACCACTTTGGCAGGAAGGTAATAGTGCTCCGTGCACCTTTGGCGTTTAGTCATGCTGGCCATATGACCACGGAGATGTCTTTGGACAGCACTGGCTCTTCGGCTTAGAAATGGAGATGAGCACCGCCCCCTAGAGCCAGAAATGACTAGCACACATTTACCTTTACCTTTACTACCCTGTCCATATTTTTATGATAACAACCTTGTGCCAATTTGCCATTTTCTAGAGATGTTGAAATATAGTTTCTGTCAATGTGCCATTTTGTTATGTCATAAGTAAATTACTGGTCATTACATAAGAAAGGTAACAAGTTTGGGAAGAATGATTTAATAACTGCATTTCTCAAAAGCTGGCCGGTTTAGATGGGGTCATAACTATAGGTTACAAATGAGCCCCTAACTCAAATCTGGCAAGAAATTAACAGTGTTGCTATGTTCTTCCCTCTTTTTGGTTGCTGCTATTTTACCTGTGAGATACTTTGATCTCAGGAAGAACTTAAGACACATGCAGCTAGGATTCTCCATATTTTCAAAATAAGAATTGCCCAAAATGGATTTACTAGCATTTACTGGGTATATTCACTGGGCAGCATAAAGACTCAAATGGGAAGCTTAATGAATTGAAAAAAAATGCAGGTGATAATGTAAATTTAGAGACATTTTTAATGCTCTCCATAGATCAATTAGATACATAATGGTGGTTTGCCTATATTGCCACTTGAAGAAACATTTTTTAATAAAATAGACAATACTAAATATGATAAGAGTGATGCAACTCAATGGAATAAGACTGTCTTGAATGTTTTAAGATAAGATTTTAATATAGTGATTCTAAATCCTTTTATCTAAAAGTAAACTTCTTTGAATTTAGCATGATTTACCTTCAACTTTACTTATGCAGGATTTCACTGTAAATTAATGTAGATTTCCAATTTTTAAAAGTCAACATTTCTGTGTTGGTATTGGAAATGTGAAAGCCAAGGTCTTTGTCGTCAGCTTCCTAGTTCAGATGTTCACTGCAATTAGAAGGAATTGCTCCTGAGAGAATTTGAGGAAGACAGATGTAGGGAGATGTACATTAGCTGCCTCTTATCATTCAGAATGAAGGCATTCCAAAGCGTCAGACATGCAAATATATATTTTAGAGTTCCTTTAAAAATTGTCTGTATTCCTGAAATAAATAAACCAGCAAATAAACAAATAAACAAGTAAATGTAGACCAGAGGCCTGGAAATAATCATAGCTGAGGGAGTCACATTCCTGTTGAGTTGCCATTACAATTTTAAGGAGAAGCAAGAAGAATCCGTAAACAACATGTTGTTGAGATAGGGCCCTGGTACAGATTATTAACAACCTTACAGCACAGAGGGCCTTCAGGAAAAATGGTGTCATTTCATAACTGCATGCTGCTTCCACTGAGCTGACAGAATCATATACATATTTGTACCTTCACATATCCAAACATGGCACGTTTCTTTAATTTACCAGTCACGCAAATCAAAGAAGGAAACAAAATGAATCCTACAGGAACTCACTCACAGATAATCAAATCTGACTTGTTTACATGTTTAGTACTGGCATTTTGTTGCTCAACCACTACATTTCTTAGGAGAGAGGGAAGGGAAAAAACCTTGGCTTAAAAAAAAAAAACTTTGCTCCATTTTTCTGCTTCTTTTTAGAAAGGGAGACAGATATTTTGGTGCTGGCTGCTAGAAGAGAAGTGTTGGCTGTCCTCTTTTAGAAAAACAGCACTTCAGGCTTGTACAGTAATGCTTGCCAAATGATGGGAACCAGTTTTTTTTTAAATGTTTTTCGTGGTGACTGGGGTCTTTTTGCACAGGAAAAAATCCTGCTGTGGAAAAGCAGTCCTGTGAAAGGCATGTGGCTTAAAGCTTCAGAGAATGCTGTGACTTTAACGTGCTTCGAACAAGCTACATGCTACAGATGCTTCAGAAAGTCTGTGTGTTTGAAAGCCACTGATTCCTAGATAACTGGGGCTGTTCTATTTGTGCTTTTGGTTGCTGTCATGCTAATGCTATCACTAGGAAAAGTTGTTAAAGCTACAAAGGAAAGGCATCTGTGAGGGAGACAAATCCACAGGGACCTTTAATTTAAGGGGGTCTTTGGCCTAACATTATTCTTGGGATTTAATCTCATGAAAAGTTGAGTGAGAGCGGCAGAATTCTAGAACTTCCAATAACTTCCAGTAGCTCTTCATACACATCTTTTCAGTGAGTTTAATAACAGCACAGTACATGTTTCATATATGTTGTTATTTAAGGGCTTGAAAACCATTTTATGTTAAGCTCCCAATTTGTAACTCAAGCTGATACTGCACAAAAGGAAGTTCAGAAGACACTGTGATTTAGTAGAGAAATTAAGGAGAGAAGGAAGGGGAGTCGCCCATTTTTCCTGTCAGAATCAATTATTCAGTGATACAGAGGAAAGAGGTAAGAATTGCTGCTAAATTTTCCTCTCTGGGAATGAAGACCCTGGATGAGTGGGAGGAAATCTGAATGAGGAATGTCATTTGGCACGAAGTTTGATTAGCCCCTCATGGTCTATTTCTCTTCTTAACCTTCTAAGATACTTTCACATGGGAACATTATACTAGTTTGGAATCAGATCTGGACCTGTGCATTCTCATGGTCATTGGTGTCTGGGAGTTGAATCCATTTATTACTGGGTTTGGTGTGGTGTATGTGAAACCATAACCAATCTAGGTTTAGAGGGGGCCATCTGAGCAGGCTATTCTCTGACTGGTAGGAATTTTCTCTTCACCATGTCCTAATTCTCCTTTCACAAGAACAATACTTTGAATCAGGGAACTTTTAAATGGTAAAAAAGCAAAATGCATACAACTGCAAATCCATCCCTGGGTTTAAGTTGATGTATCATAGGATAGAGGGCCTGTTAATCATGCAGTCTACTACCATCGCAGATGGTGACACCTGTTTAGCCACTGCACTAACAAAATTCCAGAATTAGAAGAGACCTTGGAGGTTTTCTAGTCCAACCGCTTGCTCAAGTAGGAGAGCCTATATCAGGCATGACAAACATGTGGCCTGTGGGCCAGATACAGCCCACAAAGGCCATGCCCACCTCAGCCCTGCAAGGACAAAACAATCCCGATATGTCACGATACAGCCCACGATGTGATCAGGTTTGACACCCTGGCCTATATCATTCCAGACAAGTGGCTGTCTAAACTCTCTTTAAAAGCCTCCAGTGATGGAGCACCCATAACTTCTGGAGGCAAATTGTTCCATTGATTAATTGTTCTAACTGTCAGAAAATTCCTCCATAGTTCTAGGTTGCTTCTCTCCTTGATTAGTTTCCCTCCACTGCTCCTTGTCCTGCCTTCAGGTGCTTTGAAGAGGTTGACACCCACCCTCCCTTCTTTGTGGCAGCTCTTGAGATATTGGAACACTGATACCAGGTCACCCTAAGTCCCTCTCTTTTCATTAAACTAGACCTAATTCCTGAAAAGAAGGACCTATGATTTTAAAGACAGGTGCACCTCAACTCTACCAAAAATTATTCTGTGGTAGGACCTATTTCTATACATGTGTAAGGCCCTCCCCACTTTTTCTGTTAATATCAAGTTTTGGTCACAGAGGTTGGAATTAAGTACATGATGCTGGACAATGGGGATTTATTTATTTATTTGTTATCCTGCCTTTATTATTTTTACAAATAGTTCAAAGCAGTGAATGTATCTAGCACACCTTTCTCCTCATGTTTTTTCTCCACAACAACCGCCTTGTGAAATGAATTGGAATGAGAGAGAGAGAGATTGGCCCAAAGTCACTCAGCTGGCTTTCATGGCTAAGGTGGGATTTGAACTCACAGTCTCCTGCTTCTTAATTTCTTGGCCTTAATCACTAGACCAAACTGGCTTTCATACTACATATCATTTTCCCTCTTATGTTTGTTAAAACAGTCATTCGGTGTTATACATAGTCGCAGTCTCTTGTCTACTACCGAACAGTAATTCTAAAGCACTATCTGGTTTTGATTGGTTTTGTTAATCTTTTGTTTCAAGAGAGCATTTCTAACTCCAACTCAATCTTTGTCTGATCAGTGCTTGGAGATTTTAGTTTGATCCAGATTTATTGCTTCCCTCTCTTGTATGAGCATCATTTTTGATTCTATTCTATTCTATTCTGAAAGGTCCCTCAATGCATTAAGGGATAAATTGATATAGAGAAAAATGGTAACAATGATAACAACAACAACAACAACAACAACAACAACAACAACAACCAGCCTTTCTTCTTTTAGTATGGGAAGACTTCACTGAGCACTAGATAAAACCTTTAAAGTGCAATAGAACATATTATAAATTAGAGATGTTTGGTTAACAGAGATAAAAAAGAAGATAAAAAAAAGATGGATGTGAAAAATAAGATAAGTTTAACAATATTTTTTTTTAATTTTAGTTACAGGGAATCCAGGGATAGTGTCCAACTTAAAATGTGATATCGTTATGTAACACAAATGATACAGCAATATCATGGGCTCACAGAATTAGAAATAACCTTGTAGTCATCTAATCCAATCATCATCTTGATGTATGATGTACAAAGCACAATGACATTATTTCTACTTCTCTTCTGGAAATACAGAGCTATTTCTATCAGTTGTTTCTCTTCTATTAGGGTAGGAAAAAGAGAGCCATTTATTGTAGTGTTTAAAGTGTCAGGCTAGAAATTGGGAGATTGTGAGTTCTAGTCCCACTTTAGGCACAAAGCCAGCTGGATGACCTTGGGCCAGTCATTTTCTCTCAGCTCTAGGAAGGAGACAACGGCAAACCACTTCTGAAAAACCTTGCTAAGAAAACTTCAAGGGCTTCTCCAGGCAGTCTACAAGAATTAGACATGATTGAACAGAAGAAGAAAAAAGAGGATAGGAAAGATAGTGCCAAGAAAGTGAAGAGAACAATTGGAGAAACAGCTATCATTGCTTCATTGATAGTAGATGCCATGACACTGGATAATGATGGAACAAAACACATCATATTTTCCAAAATACACAGCTGACACTGATTAATATATTGTATCCCACAATTTACATGAGAATATAGATATTGATATATTTTCCGACCTCAGAATAGATTTGGAAAACTTGGAAAAACAAAGTATTGCCATTAAAGCCACCTATTAATTTGAAGTATGAAGTGTGCAGTTCAGGATGCTTTGCATTTAGATTCAGATCACACAAAATCCTTGAGTTTAGCCTATGAATGTGGGCAATTGCAGGGACGAGGCAATAGCCAAGATGCCAGCAGCAACTGTGCCATCAAACCTCCACCTTTTTGTGTATGTGGCATTGCTGCACATATAATAACACAGAACTTTAATCTATGGTCATCTTTGTCACTTTCTCCCCACCTCTCCACTTTCTCTTGATGGTGCCCTGAGATATGAACTGCCAGGTCCAAAACTAAGAATGACCGTGATTTTTCCAAGCTGAGTTTTTAATTGTTTTCACACCTATAGACAGAGTCTTGCCAGACTAAAGATTCTACTATCTGCATCTACAGTATACTCTGTGAACTATTAGAAAGGAGCTGTCTTCATCCTCTTTCTCATGCATCTAACATCTGGACTGAGTTGTCTCTTACTCCTCTGGAATGACCCCGGTCCCTCTTGGAGATCCACTTCCTTACTACATTCCATCACATGAAATTTCTTACTTTCCAAACAACAACAACGACGATGATGATGATGATGATGATGATGATGATGATGGGGATATTCTCATATTTTCTTCCTTGGAAACTTTTGAAAACTATATGTATTATTTCTGTATATTCAATAAAATCTGTGTGGTATCTTCAGCTTTAATTTGTCAGTTTCTTGGTAGTGCTTCAAATCCTAAAGTCCATGAAGAATAGGCAACCATCCACCAAATGAATAGATAAATTGCTATAATATATTTTTGCATGCTACTTTTTTAAAAAAACAAAACAAAACAAGGGGATTCCTGACTCCATTACTTTTCTGCAGCAGTTATATGGTGGTGAGCACTGAGGATGAAAAAAAAAAATGATTATTTTTCCCACTAGCATTTTATAAAGGAGAAATATCCTTAAGTTTTCATTTCATAATCCAAAAATAGCTTTTTAGTTGCGGAGCTCTGGACTCCAATTTCAAATTAAACAAACATAACTCTTGTACATCTGCTGCTCCTAACGTAGCAAAGGCTATGATTAACTTTCACAAATGAATCTGATATTTTCTGAGGAACCATATTGTATCTTTTCTTCTTTTTTCTCCATCTTTTTTTATTTTTTCTCTGTTGGGCACTAAAGTTTATGAATAAATGCAACCTTATGGTTGCTGGACCAAGAAGGATTATTATTGCTGGGCATCATTGACTGATTCAAGTAACTAAATTTGTACCTATTGACACTGCAGTTAAATGTGCTTAAATTGTGTAGTGAGAAAATATGTTCACATGCATAATTTTCTTTTTTTAATCGTTGCCAGCCTCTCTCTTGTATTACACAAAGGAAGTTGTTCCAGGTAGGGTATCTGTTGCTTTTGTACCAACACAAGATTTATTCTGAAATTATATGGTGCCATGCATTGAAGCAAAAATCAACAAGATAAACAGAACCAAAGACCTCACAATATTAGAAGCTGATGTGTTGTATGCTTCATAATTATCATTATTTTCCAAGGTTGTATCTCTTATACATTTAATTAAGGCATATAACTGAGGTCTTGGGGTGAAGAAGGTGGCTGATCTTTTCTGTATTCCGAAGTTAAGCAGAGTTGGATTTATTAATTCTTGGAAGGGAGCTCCTGAGCGAATCCCAAGGCAGCAGACTAAATTTCCAGAAGTGAGAAATGCTTGATTCTCCTATAAAATTGCCAAATTAAGCTAAGGTTAAAGATATATTTACCTTACCACCAATAATCCAATCCCCAGATAAAACTTTATATATAAAATACTAGTACTACTTTTGCTACTGCTACAATAGGCTATTGCTACAGTATATATCAAACATTGTTAGTGTACAAAATGGTTGCCAACCCTTTTTTCAAGCTCCAGATTGATAGCAGTATTAGTCTCTATGAGGGACATCCAAGGGGTCCAAAAAGTCAAGATGGCAAGTGTAAACATAGAATCAAAATCTGCCCTCTTTTTATATCCGTGTAACCTTTCTGCTACAGCAGCAAGAGGAGTTATATGAGAGCAATGGTAGTTATATGAGCCTGTATGTGAGGTAATTTGTTTATTTGTACCCCACTTTTATTATTTTTAAAAATAACTCAGTGAAGGCAGTGAACATATCCAACACATTTTCCTCCTCCTATTTTCTCCTCAACAACAACCCTGTGAGATGAGTTTGGCTGAGAGAGAGTGACTGGTTCAAGATCACCCAGCTGGCTTTGTGCCTAAGGCAGGACTAGATCTCCAGGTTACTATAGTTGCTGGTGCCTTAACAACTAGACAAAAGTGTCTCTTAGTTTAAATTTAATTTCAGTGGATCCTATCTAGCAATAACCAAGGTTGAATCAAACCTCTTCTATTTGTTTATACTTCATCTCAGTCATCCTCACAATAGACTTGTAAAGAAGGTTATTTATTTTTGTGACCAGTGAAGCACTGCAGCTGAGACACAATGGTTGTTTAAAACCTAAAAAAAAAAAAAGTTGAAAGGATTTTCCCATGAAATAAATACAAATTCTTCTGCTGCTCTCCCTCTCTTTTGGCAAATTTATAACCATATCTCTTCTCCTCCATTCACATTAAAAAATGCTGAACAGTTTTCAAAAGTTTGCATTCCCTACATTAATAAATAAATGAATTAATAAATGGCTACTATATCGGGAGCATTGTTTAACATCCCTATTCAAGTTTATAGTATAATGAGAAATTTGTATAAATAAAATATATGTTTATTTACTATCAAAAGGTTCCTGGGGTATTTCCATTTAGGATCATTTGAAGAAAGAGCCTCTTAAAACAAAAAACAACACGCAACAAGCCAAACTACAATTAACTACTGCTCATGGGAAATCACATAATGTTGGGTTACAGGCTCTTGGAATATCTATGCTTTCTAAAAGAAAAATATGAAAAGGCTGAAAAATTCTGTCAAGCAATTAATCTAATGGATATTCCCAAGATTGATAAAATAAGTCATGTGTGCCAGAAAGAAAGACTGAATCTTTGTGAGAACTACAAATAGGAGTATCCCATTGACCCATCCTCCCCCCCCCTTTTTTTTTTTTTACTTCTTCCATTAATGATTTGGGGAAAAATCAGAGAAGATACTGACAATGTGAGGTTGAAAAATAAGTTATAAAGTTTGGCAATTTGTCTTGCTGCTGTGTAAGCTAAGACAAACATCTTCATTGCGAAAAAGGGAAGTTGGTTGGAGAGGAGGGTTGAAGTGACTTCTCTTCCCCAGACAGTCTGCCAATACCACTCTATTCTTGCTGCTTTTAACTAGCCCATTAGCCCAATTGTCACACAACTCGCAAAATAACAAACCCAGATGAAAGCAGACAAACTGACTATATTGGCTAGTTTTTTAATTGTCCTGGTTGAGAAAGTCAAGCAAGGAATATGCTCTTTGAGGGAGTGCTGAGCAAGAAATTCATGCATGTCAGAGATTCATACATTTCACGTGGTAAAGAAAAACATCTTTGAGGTTATTCCCACATCAGTTATTCCATCTCATGCCTACTTGGGATTGGTCCATTTTTTGTTAAAGGCAAGACACATTGGACAGTATGAAGTGCTTCCTGCTACTTCTTTTCTTGATGTCCCTTCCTGACAGTCCTTTCTCTCCTTTTCCTCTCCAGAGTAGATCACCTAGGAGAGAATTTTGATCAGTTTCTTAATAAACAAAAGGCCAACTTTTAGCACAGTGATGGTGAACCTTTTGTTGTTACGTGCCAAAAGCATGCATGCTTTCTGTGTTGGCACCCATAATGCAATGGCATGTGACACCCCCACGTGTCCCACCCCTGCGCATGTGCGCATGACCCTCCGTGCTTCCCCACCTCCTCCACATGCATGCGCGACCCTCCCTGTGTCCCATTTTGGGCCTACCAGGACTCCTTGCAGCCTCCTGGAACCAAAAGCGGGCCTCAGAGTGTGTACTGCACCCACCTGCATTCCCCCGCCCCCTGTGCATGCACACCTAACCCCCCACCCCTCTGCGCATGCACATGTATATCCCACATGTGCCCCATCCCCACGCATGTGTGGCAGAAACCTGAAAATCAGCTGGCCAGCGGGAGGTGCGCACACATGCGTGGTGGAGATGAGCTGGGGTGACGGCTTGCATGCCCACAGAGAGAGTTCTGCATGCCACTTGTGGCACACATGCCATAGGTTTGCCATCACGATTCTAAGCATATGTTTATTCTTACTTATTAAAGTACTATTACTCTTACTATTGTGGTACAATATTACACTAATTGGTGTGCTGCCCCATTCTCACACACTTGTAACTGTGGTTTAGTGAGTTTATTAATATTTCTCAGCAATTCCCTTCAGTCAAACCTAGGACTGGCCCAATTAAATGCAGCTACTAGCAGGGCAAGATTATTCTATAGAGCAATGGCCTAATATTCCACAAAGCCATTGAAAGTTGCTCAAACAAAATAACTCCACCAGATAAACCTAAATCCACCAGGCAAAACTTACAGCCACACAGAAGAGAGCTCATGTGGGGAGAAAAGTTGAGTCTCCAAAGCTCAATTCCAAACGTGGTATCAACCCAGAGTGAAGCAGAAATCACCACGATCAAACAAACAACTAGAAAACCAGCAATGACGCCATTTGTGTGCTGTGATAAATAGCTAGTTTTCCAGTGCAACCCATCACGACAGGTGGGGTCTTATCCTCTAGAATAGTCTGGCTGACCTCCACTGCTCCTGCCTTTTCTCTGCCCTATGTGCTCTCAGATCAGGTGAAGAAGGCAGTTCCTCCTCCTCTTCGCTGGCCATCTGCTACTGCAAACTTTCCCCAACTGAAGCCCCGTCCAAATCTCTTTCAGACAGTCATTCAGAAGAGCCATTAATCAACTCAGTTCCTGACGTGCCAGAATGGGCTCAAACCTCCTGTGAGCTGACATCTGAGGAGGAATCTAGGGAGATATCACAATTGGTGTAATTCTCGCCTTAAGGATTATGAGTGGTATGTTTGAATTGAAAGACCCCTGCAATGGTTTTCTTTCAAAATTAGGAATGGAGCATCCATTTTCAAGTTTCCCATCCCCAGAAGCCAGCTGGTGTAGTCAAGGGATCCAAGCTATATCCTATCAGTGGATAATTTTGCTTCCTATGACTCCCAAGGAGACATCCCCAGTAAGCACATTCCTATGGGGTTTCTGTAGTACTAGAGAACAGAAGAGATCAAGTTCTTTGACACAGTTTGCTGTCTAAAAGTAGAAAATATGCACATATACATATACACTTTAATGTAACCCCATCAAGAAGTTGCTTATCATTTACGGGCAGTCCTCAACTTATAACAAGTCATTTAGCAACCATTCAAAGTTACCACAGCACTGTAAGAAGCAATTTGGAACTCATCCTCATACTAAGAACCATCACATCGTCCCCATGGTCATGTGATCTAAATTCAGTCACTTGGCAACTGGCATGTATTTACAACAGTTGTAGTGTCCTGGCATCATGTGATCATCATTTGTGACCTTCCCAGCTGGCTTCCAACAAACAAAATCAACGGGTGAAGCTGGATTCACTTAATATCATGTGATTCACTTAATAACTGTACTCATTTGCTTAGCAACCCAGGCAAAAAAAGTCATAAAATTGGAGGTGACTCACTTAACAGCCACCTTGCTTAGTGACAGAAATTCTGGCCCCCATTGGGGTCATAACTGAAAGCCTACCTGCATTTGATTGCACAAGTCCCCTGAAAGGGTCTTGGAAGCCGCTAGTGCAGCGGTGAAATCTGTCCGGATCTATCCGGCTCGCACGAACCGATAACGCTGGTGGCGGGAGGCTCTGCTCACCTGCTGGGACGTCATTATGTCCCATTTTTTACCCTCTGCACATGCACAGAAGGCTCTGGGCATTGCAGAAGAGGTATGTGCACGCTCTGCGCACGTGCAGTCCCGCACGCTCCCGCTAGTGGTCCCCGGTTCATACTTTGAAAACCACTGATGTAGACAATACTTTGAGAACTACTGATGTCAAGTGCATTTTCCATTGCTCTGGCTCTGAGGAAGTTGAGAAGCCCCATTTCAACAGCAAGGCAAGAAACAGATAAATGTGGCTTTAGCCTATATGAAGATAGAGATTTACAAAAACAGGTGCCCAACTTTGTCAGATGAAAAACAGTGGGAGGGTAAAGTACATTCAGACTTGCAAGAATCTGCTACTATAGCTAATTTAATAAAATCAGTTTCAGACTTACTGGTTTTTTTTATCATGTCTTCCTTGTAGGGCTGACCCCTATCCTGTTACTCATATATAGCAAAACTCCTGCCTCAGATTCCGTATTTTCCTCCACATTTACCCATCTTCACTTCATTTATCTAGCTTCACTTGTCCAGTTTTTGTCAGGCATGGGGAAACCAAGAACAACATGATGAATTGCTCAAAGTAGTTTCTTTATTGCTGTTAGCCTATAGACAAGGAGGGGTCTTGCCAGACTAAAGCACACTCTGTATAGCTGTGAGATAAATGTTGTGAAATTTAGAGAGGATCTTTTCTGGGCTTCTTCCTGCATACTGATCACCGAATGCTCTTTGCTGACATCTGGTCATTATGCTGATAGGTCAACACTTCTTTGGACAAAATAATAAGGGGAAACAGTGATTGGATAGAACATTCACATCTGGTACCAGCACACATTCTTCCCAAGGATCAAAGACAATTTCTCCTGTGCTTGATGATATTTGAATTTCATGCAAATGAAACCACCAACTACTGGTATTTTTACAACATCGTGGAATGAAGCTGTATAGACCCCCTCATTGTTCCACTTTGGATTAATAATAAGGGTGCATTGTGGGGCAGCAAAATTTGTGAACATTCTAGAACAACATTCTAAAACAAGGCAGACACAACTGAGGAGGGGTGGGTTCTACTTACCTTTACTACCGGTTCGTAAGGGGAGCGCACACTTCTGCGCATGTGCAGATCATCAATTATGACATCTGAGCAGATGGGCGGAGCCTCCCGCTGCTTTTACTACCGGTTCGCAAGAACCAGACAGAACTGGGAGCAACCCACCCCTGAACTAAGGACATTAGCCTTTAGACAATACACCCTGCAATTAAATGTTCATATGTAATTGAAGATTCAGTTCAAGATTCCTCTCAGACAGACAGCACATAAGCAGCTAAGGTGATTGATTGATTATGTGCCATCAAGTTGTTGTTGATTCTTAGCAACTACATAGATAGATTCCCCCCCTCCCCCCGATGAAAGTAACTCAGTAGTTAAGTTAGACTGTCTCTATTTTATTTGGAATTCTGATTGCATGATAGCTACATTCCTTTGTGGTGGTGGTGGGTTGTTTTTTTTTTTTCCCCTGGCTTGTTATATATGCACAGTTGGCTGAATTGTTTTTAGAAAGGATATCTTTTTCAAAACTTTTTTCTTAGGATTTTCATAAAAATATTAAGATGTGTATATGCAGAGCACATAGGCATTCAAACAAATTCAAGTTTCCAGTAAGAGATTTCTCATTCTCCTCTTCTTCCTCTTTCTTGTTTCTCCTCTTTTCCTCCTAGCAAACGTCTGTATTTGGCTGGGCTTTGAGTAAGACAAAGCACCTATCATTTTACATTATCAGAGAGTTGGATGGAAAAAGGTGAGGGCTCATTGGAATATAGACTTATTCTCTCTTCCAGTAGAGAATATCTATCTTCCTCTGCTCTAGTTGATTACAGTCACCAAGTAGAGGGAAAAAATAGTCTTTCAACGAAGATTATTTCAGTGCTTTGGCATGAAATCCATGGAATGTTGTTTACATTTTATAATGCAAGGAACGGAGTCATATGTATATATCCAATTCCAGTCAAGTTCCACTTTGGGGAACAGAGAGAGAGAGAGATCTTGTGTTCAGTGTACAGTGGGAAAAAACAAACTTTGGTTTAAAAAAACAAGTGATTCTTCAATTGGATGATAAACAACACAGATTAAGTGAATCTGAGTTCAGTTTTAAGGCTTTTTTATGAACAGTTTTTTTTTTTTTCTACATGTACTTTCAGTTTTTATAGAAGTAATAGCATCGGGCTATAGAAACGTGGAGCTGGCATACAAGCTATTGTTTATATTTGTTATAAGGCTCTTTCATTTTCTTGTGTCATCTGGCAGAAAGAGCTACAGAGATGTAATTCTATATTTCATTTTGTGTAGAATATAGGAAGGAGAATAATTTTTCTGTACAATATTCTTATGGGATGTTTACCCGGCCAAGGGTAACGATGAAGTAGAAATAATAATGTAATGATAATATTCAATAAGTTCAGTGTTCAATCATCTTGTTTATGACCTACAAGTCCCCTTGGTTTTTCACACTTTAGTTAAATTCCCAAAGACACAGTAAAAGAAATACTTCCATGATTCGTTTTTTTATAAATGGAAAAATTAAAAAAAAGAAGCAGCCAATAAAGATGAAGAGAAGTATCATAGGAAATAATGTCCACATTATCTGCCATTTTGCAACAAATAAAATACACTTAACCTACCACGTAAGGACTTTCTCTAGCATCCTGAGAAGAAGTAGAAAAACAGAAGCCTGGAGATAAAAGAGGGAAATTGGAGGCAAATTTTAGCACATTTCTCTTTTAAGAGAACAGATTTCTTCCCTGCTACATTGAGGTAGTCCTCAATTTACAACTACACTTGAGCCAAAATTTCCATTACTAAGCAAGACAATTGTTAAATGAGTTTTGCCCCGTTTTGCAACCTTTCTTGCCAGAATTATTAAGTAACACAATGTATTATAATTTATCAATAGTTAGTTAAGTTAGCACTTGTTAAGTTAGTAACACATTTGTTAGGTGAATCTGGCTTCCCTGTTGACTTTACTTGCAGTGTGTTGCAGCTACCAAAAAAGCCAATACACTCCTAGGCTGCATTAACAGAGGGGTAGAATCAAGATCATGTGAAATGTTAGTACCACTTTATAAGGCCACACTTGGAATATTGCATCCAGTTTTGCTCGCCACAATATAAAAAAGATGCCAAGAGAAGAGAAGAGCAACAATGGTGATTAGGAGTTTGGAGGTTAAAACATATGAAGAATGGTTGCAAGAACTGGATATGTCTAGTTTAATGAAAAGAAGGACTTGTTGACACATGATAGTAGTGTCCCAATACAGTATCTAATGGGGCAGCTACAGAGAAGAGTGGGGTCAACCTATTCTCCAAAGCACCTAGGGCAGGACAAGAAGCAATGAATGGTTATAAATCAAGTAGAGAACCAGTTTAGAACTAAACAGAAATTTCCTGATAATTAGAACAATTAATCCATGGAATGGGTTGCCTCTAGAAGTTGTGGGTGCTCCAACACTGGAAGTATTTAAGAAGGGATTGGACCACCATTTGTGTAAAATGCTATAGGGCTTCCTGCTGGAGCAGGGGTTGGACTAGAAGACCTCTAAGGTTCCTTCCATCTCTGTTATTCTGTCAAAAGGTTGCAAAAGGTCATCCCATGACCACAGAACATTGCAACCACCATAAATGAATGGCAGTTACCAAGCATCTGAATTTTGATCGTGTGACCTCAAGGATACTGCAATGGTCATGTGAAAAAGACTCATAAGTCAACTTTTTTTCAGTGTTGTAACTTTGAATGGTCATTAAATGAATGGTTGTAAGTCGAGGACTAACCCTGTGTGGAAAAGTATTCTGCTCAAACAAAATGCTGTTTTAAAGAGATCTGTTGCCCATTTTGAATCCTGTTCAAAGAGGGATTGGATGAAGCCATGCTAATGAGTAGATAAACAGATGAAAAGCAGTATTATCTAAATCAAAACCAAATGTTCCCTGCTAATTTTCTATTAAATATTTTCCCCTAAAAATAATAAATATTCCTGAGGTACCTGAAGAATTAAATCTGCTTGAGTTGACTACCTTGTCCTGGTGGAATATCATCTCAACTTTTTTGTTGTTGTTGTTGTTTAAAGTGATGCCTTTGTTGACTTTAAACTCTTAAAATGAATGAATGCCACTTTTGCTTTGTAAAAACAACAGAGCCAATACAGGAATTCTGTATAGAAATGTGATTTGGGAAGGTTCTGCAAGACTTGTTCAGTTTGTCTAGCAAACTAAACATTTCCTTCAGTTTGTGACTCCTTCTTAGCTAGCTGTGACTAAATAAGTTATTTCAGTCCTCCAAGACTCCCAAGTGTTAAAAGTGCAAAGCTGTCTTCAATAAAGGTTGGTGTGCTCAGCCAAGCAAGTCCTACATTAATTTTCATTGTTGCAAAGGACTAGCTGCTTCACGGCACTCCTCATCTGTATTTCATTAAGTCACATTCAAGGGTGTAACATGGCAAGTTTGGAAATGCAGAGAAACAGCGCAAGGAATTGATTCTATTTGTTGTTTCAGTTCAATAGACCTTTGATCGAAAATGTTCAAAAGTGCCAGGCTGTTACACTTGAGCCACTTTTAACCATTGTTAGCATAATAATAACCTTGTTATCAAGTTGTTTGAATTAATTCTATCAGATTGGTGATAGGAAGTTATAATTTCACGATGCCAGGAAACAGAGTATTCATTGCCTGGGATAATACTCCAGAAGATTCACTAATTGCAATATATTCAAAATACTTAAGTCTGCTATTTTGAAGAGCTTTCAGACTCTTCTTTTTTGAAAAATGATATAATAAAATTATGTGTTCATGAAGGATTCTAGCATGACAGTGTGATGGCATTTCAACTTCTGTTGTTTAATGATTTATCAGAGACTGATTGCAACACCTTTTTAAGTTACATGAGATTTATTTCACAAAATCAGAAACCTTCCTATTTATATAGTAGTATTGCTACCATATTTCCCCGAAAATAAGACCCTGTCTTATATTTTTTTGAACCATCTGGGTCAGTCACTAGGACCAGTGGCTTAGTCTTCTGAGCTTTCAGACTTGTGCCAGAGCCTATCCTCAGGGAACTTCCCTCTACCAGAATGTGTGCTGTGGAACTATTGTATGCATAGTATTTATGTGGTGCCTGGTTGTGTGTGGCTTTTTATTTGCTGATTGGGTCATTGGCTATTAGATCATTGGCTATATGTCTTAACATACAAACATCACAGTAAGAAGTTTTGGAATATGTATGATTGTATGCAATTGAGTGTATGATTGTATGCAATTGAGTGTATGATTGTATGCAATTGAGGGCAAAAGGGGATGACAGAGAATGAGGTGGCTGGATGGAGTCACTGAAGCAGTTGGCGTGAGCTTAAATGGCCTCTGGGGGATGGTAGAGGACAGGAAGGCCTGGAGGAACGTTGTCTCAATGGGTCAGACCAGGATGATTAGGGGACTGGAGTCTAAAACATATGCTCAACCATTGCAAGTAGTTGGCATGGCTAGTCTAGTGAAGAGAAGGACCAGGGGAGGTATGATAGCAGTGTTCCAATATTTGAGGGACTACCACAGAGAGAAGGGGATCAACCCAAAGGCTAGACAAGGAATAATGGATGAAAACTGATCAAGGAGAGATTCAACCTAGAAAAAAGGAGAAAGTTTCTGGCAGAGAGAACAATCAACCAATGGAACATCTTGCCTTCAGAAGTTGTGGAAGCTTCATCACTGGAAGCTTTCAAGAAGAAACTGAACTGCCACTTGTCAGAAATGGTGTAGGCTAGATGAAGGAAGGAGATAGGTTATAGTTAATAGTTGTTGATTTTTTTGCTCTGGTCAGAGGTTTTTCTAATATTTGAGCTAAAATATGTCATTGCAGAGCTGCCTTCTTGAATCCCTTCCTATTAGCCTTCAAAGTCAAAGAATGGTTTGGGTAATGCCAAAGCAAAGTTCAAATGAGATGCCATCATCTGTATCCATACTGGAATGGAAATCCTGCCAACCAAAATTTGCTCTACTTTTGTCATTTTCCAGCTTGTTGTATACTGTTCATGATGTCTTTTTTCAGTTTGATCAGAGGTTTTTGGGTTTTTTTTTAAGGTTTATTTATTCAGCCCAAGGTAGGAACGTCCCAGCCTATTGTTGAATGGATAATCTTGATGACAAATTAACAATCAAAATCATTGTATCTAATCACCATTAAGGCTTACTTTCCAATACTGGAAAACTTCATCCAGTTTTGGGACTTGAGTGAAAAAGAGATCATATGTTAGGTCCAATTTATGCAGAAATATTGAAAATTCAAAAGGGTTCACATATTTTTAAACACCACTGTAATATGTACTCTAAGGAGCTGAAGGATGGATAGGAATCTTCTCAATGGTTTGTACCCAAAGAACTCCTATCACTAAAAACTCTGCATATACAGAGTTCTGAACGGTTCTGCACAATCATAACATCCATATGCATTAAGTCACAGATGATCATTGAAGAACTTCATTTAGAGGTAATAACTGCCCCTCTTACTTCTTCTTTGTCTTTTGCATAATCTTCATCATCTTCCATCATATTATTAATTTACTGCCCTTCCTTTTAGAAGAGTCCAGAGTGGTATTCTTTGTATTCTTTGATTATTAATTGATGTAGACGAAGGCTGCATTACGTCAAATCCCTTGGAAGCTTATTAAAATTAGATATATGCCAGATTATTCTGTAGCAGGTTGAAAAGTAAGTGAACCATTGGATCCTGTTGTTCAAAAATAGCAAAGGCAATATATGAATCTGTTTGTTTATTTTCAAGGTCCAGTGGCAGATGACATTGAAGGAACATTTTTTAAAAAAGATATTCAAACCATTTCCTTAATGACTACCGTTGGATATGTTTTCTTTAGTTACATGGATCAATGTGCTTTTAAATATTAAAATTAAAATATGGAAATAATTTTACTTTGTGCATTTCAAGCAGTTTCATTTATCATCACATATTCTTTATTTCTGTTATTTACAACATGGAGTTTTAGTTTAAACAATTAATAACTAAATAACTAAACAACTAATCCCCACAACACTGTCAAACTATCTAGAAAGTTTTATTTATCTAGTAACTATTATTCTTCTCCTCTTTCCTCTTTCCAATCTCCTTTCTACTTCTGACTATAATCTTGTTGCTTGTATCTTTACAATTTATATTATTTTATTTAGTTTCCTAGTGTGATTTTGGTTGCTTATTTAGTATCCTATGACTATCACTAAATATTGTATCTTATGATTTATGATGAATGCATTTTTATGATGGCTATGATCACGATTTATCACTTGTTGCTTGTATGTACACTGAGACAAATTCCTTGTGTGTCCAGTTACACTTGGGCAATAAATATTCTATTCTATTCTATTCTATTCTATTCTATTCTATTCTATTCTATTCTATTCTATTCTATTCTATTCTATTCTATTCTATTCTATTCTATTCTATTCTATTCCATTCCACTCCACTCCACTCCACTCCACTCTATTTTCAACTTCACTACAACTGATATTAGAAGCATAATAGCATTCTAGCTTTCTGGTCATATAGTAAATGAAAGGCAGCTGTCACAACACAAGGCTGTCCTCGTGTCCCTATCCAGTGCCACTTTTGCCATATTGGAATTTGCACAGATCTATGAGGGCTCAGCAAGCGATATTTACTGGCCTTGCAGGTTTTGTAGCAAGACTGTAAGAAATTAATTTGAATGTGGTCCAGAAACTGCAGCTTGGGCGGTGAGCGTATTGCCTTCTTGAGATCTCACTTTACATTGAAACAGCTGCACTAGTTGCCGGTTGCCTTCCAAGCCCAATTTAGAATTCTCATAATGCGGTATAAAGTCTGATTTGACTTAAAGCTAAGCTACTTAGAAAACCACCTACTCCTGTGCAATCTGTTCTGCACCCTTAACTCGGCTGCTTTTGTGGATCTTGCCCTCTTAGAGCATTGTTGTTAGAAGAGAAACAAAACCCTTCCATATTTTTTTTTTTAATGGGAGGGGAGAAGGGCTTAAAACATATTAATTCAGCTGGGTCTTTAATTAATTTTAGTTTTGAATTTTATATTTTTTAATGCTCTTAATGTTGGTTTTATGGATGTTTTTACTCTAAGCTGCCCAGAGCCATTAAAAAAGTAGGCAGCACATAAATCTTCTGGATAAATAAAAAATAATGCACATACAATTCTCTAAACAATCTGAAGTGCTGCATAAACAGAAAAATATTATTGTGCTCTTTGTAATATTCCTCCTTCTTTGTGATCAGTATCTGGCTAGCAAAGACACATTAAAGGGCTAAACTTTAACTCTCTTTTCCATTAAAGACTTGCTAAACTCAAAGTTAGGTACCCTTCAGTTATTCTGTAACAAGGAGAAGGAGACTGTGAATGGTTTCAGAGTCTTCTAATCAGAAAGGAAGGCTTACTGATGAAATAAACAAATAAAACAATAATAATCAATAATTTTAAAAAGTAAAGCTGGAATGAAACCACAAAAAAAGGAAAGCAGGAATTTTATCTTGAGGTTGTCTTACGGAAGAAAATCTGTGGGATGTGTGTCGAATGTGGAAATGTGACCCTTGACTTGAATTCATGTGCTGTGTGAGAATCTTGAGAAGATTCACAATGCAAAGCTTGAAAATTCCCTACAGCTTTGTTTGCCTGTGCCCCTGACCAGAATAGAAATGCTAGATTTGGAGATGTTCTTAGAAAAAAAGAAGTGTCGGTATTAAGCAGTATGTCTGATGTCCTTTATCCAAATATAAACATAGAAAATGTGCAGCTCTCACTTAGAAAGGTTCTGTGAGCTAGGGACCATGTGTTGAGGGAGGGTAGTTGCCTTTGGGGAAAATGTCAAATGATGGAGAACGGACTAAATACAAATCAACAAGCGATGCCTTAACTTCTTTAGGTTCATCTGATAAATTTAAATTTCCCCCACACTTTCGTTTGTTGGGATGACATCTGATGCCCTCATCTTCCCTTGCAAATCAAGGTTTGGGCAGAGTGTTTCAGATGTGCATTAGAAGATTGCTATCCTGAAGCACATCTCTCTCTCTAATCCCATCTGTAACAATATTTAATGTCAACATGTCACTATCGATTATGACAAAGCTCTTTCTTTCATTCATTCCTTTTCCTTCTTCCCCTTTTCCCCTTCCCCCTTCCCCTCTCCTCCCCTCCCCTCTCTTTTCGTTCTCGCCCCTCCCCACCCCTCCCTCCCCCTGGAACTGGAACAAACAGGGATCTTGGAAAGATCATGTCAATCTCATATAATATGCAATGCCATAAGTCACTCAGTGCCATTGAAACTTCGAACAGTCGCTAAATGAAAGTTTATAAGTCAAGGACTACCTGTACTGCAAACCCAATCCTACATAAATTTGTCCAATTCTTTCATTGCTATCTAAATTGATAATGCTTACTACATCTGATAGAGATGAATTTTACCAGTCCTGAATCAATAGAAGACATTGAATCTGGGCAGTGTGAGAGACGGAAAAATATTTCCTTTTATCCACATTTTCTAAAACATACTTGATTTATTTACCTCAAGCTTAAAAGCCTCTCCTAGGTGAACTATTGTACTTTTGTAATCATTTTGACAGAAACAACATAGCATTATGAAATAATTGAAAGTAAAAGTTTGGTCAAGGGTTTTTTGAAAGACCATATATACAATTTATGTTTAAAACTTGTAATATCTCTCAAAGAAGCCAATAGGTGTAATATTATTTTTACAGAATTTATCTATATTTATTTTTACCAATATTGGTTCTTTTATACATTGGATTATTTGTTCTTTAATAATGCTTGCACTCTGCCTTGAGTAAATTAACATCTCTATCGTTCTTCTATTCTTATAAAAATGGGAGTTATATAGCCCTTTCAATACCTCAACTACAGATGCCAATCTTAGAAAGTAGTTGCATATTTTTGTTAGAAGATCCACATTTTGCATTTCAGTTCTTTAAGAATTCTCAAGTGAATACCATCTGTACCCAGGAATGTATTTATTTTTAGTCAGGCAGACTTATAACATTATTTCTTATTACCTCTATTTGTTCATCTCATTCCCTCCAGAAAAAGCCAGCTTAAACATGGGCATCTGTTTTCTGCCCTTAGCAGTTATGATAAAAGCAAAAAAAATTGTTTCTGTGTAGCCACTCCTGCCTTCCTTTAGCACATATCCAATGCCCATTGCCTAATAGACCAATAGACTTCTATGATCAGTTTGCCTTTTTAAATATATTTAAAGGGGCTTTTTTGTTGTCATTCATATTAATATTTTTACCATATGCTATTCCAAATCTTCTTCTTCCCCCTCCTCTTCCCCCTCTCGCTCACATCTGTAATGAAATACCTGTATTTCTTTTGCCTAAATGTATATTAATATCATTCTTATCTAGCCAAAACTTGGATTTGATTTGATTTTTTTTTTTTACCTTTAATAACTTTTCTTACTTTTTTCATTAATGTTTCTGGCATCCAGTTGGATCCTGGCACAACTTTCCCGATCTGGGATAGACATTTTCAGTAGTCTTTTCGTTCTAATCTAGCTCTGCACAATATACGTATGACTTGTCATGGTGATTACAAACTATAAACAACATATTGTGATCTGCTTTGTTGTCATTGTTAACTTCCTGCAAGCTCCTGCATTATGCAGTACCAGGAAAACAGCGAAAATATATCTATAAAAATAATGATGGGCTGAAGATAGCTTGATAGGTTAGAGGATGGCAATTTGATTGTATTAATATTTACCGAGGGTGGAAAATCTTCACTTTATTGCTGAATAATTATGTCTAGAATTAAAACAAGCCGATTAAGTTTTTTCTGTTTTTTTCTGCTTATGTATTACTGAGTGCCCTTGTCTAAAAATAAATTCTGTAACATAGCATAAATGTCAAAGCAATTGTCATTTGTTAAAAAACAACAATAGAGATTTCATTCACTGCAAATGTGAGTCTTGTATGAAATATAATTATCTATGATGAATATGTAAGAATGGACACGTTCATACAGTCATTACATGAATATATTTTTCACAGACAATGACATGGCTTATGCATGCCTTCTAAACTGCTGATTAAAAGGCAAATGATACTTTGACCCTTTCTGAACAGATATGGCCAAAATTGGTAACTTTATCAAGAAGGCAACAGGGGTTGTGGTGAAACAGGGCCTGGTGGCTCAGCAGACTGATAGCATTATGATTAACACCAGTTGTCTGCAATTACTGTAAGTTCGAATCTCACCAGGCTCAAGGTTGACTCAGCCTTCCATCCTTTCTAAGGTAGGTAAATTAAGAAACCAGTTTGTGGGGGCAATAAGCTGACTTTGTATAAATATACAAAAGTATGAAGGCTATTGCTTAACGCATTGTAAGCCGCCCTGAGTCTCCGGAGAAGGGCGGCATATAAATCAAATTTTAAAAAATAAATAATAATAATAATTAAAAAAAGAGCATGCACAAAGGGTTAATTTTCTTTAGAAAAGGTGCTCAATCTAGTAATTCTCAACATGTATCAATGCAAACTGAAAGGCTACGTTCAACTCCCTCCATCTTGTCAACTTTTTAGTCTTGTGATTTTTTAGTTTTAACTTGTAAATTTTAATCATTTTCTTTTTTAAAAAATGTTTTCAACTGTGCTTTTAGTCTTGTTTTTAAACTATTTTATTCTCTTGTTTGTAAGCCACACACTCACTTAGGTAAGAAGTATAGAAATTTGATAAGTAATAATAAAACTTAGCGGTGCAATTTCAAGGTTAAAGAAATCAGATTTATCAGCTATTTATTTATCAATTTTGCATAACCACTCAACTCATGAAAAGTGACTACTAAACAATATGCCAAATGATCTCAAATGCTGCAGGCTAGTCAGTGCAATTGGGAAGATAATTAGCTAGCAGCCATATTTAAAACCATAAGCAAAGGTTCTTTTGCAAAGCCTAAGCAAGAAGATTGGTGCATCTAAATATATTTTATGTCAGAGTAGTTTCTTTTTGTAAGTCTGAGCACAAATAATTCCTTTAGGAATAGAAGCCTGGATGTTGAAAAATATCTTCACTTTTATAGGATAATGTTATTTTGGTCTACATCTCGAAAAAGACACATTGATTTTCATAAGTAATTTGGGAGGCAGGAAAGGTAGCTTTGTTCAAGATTTCCTGTAATGTGGAATTTGGTTTCCTTTTTACCACTCTTTTTAAAGCCAGAACTCAATCATGATGTATAAAGGGAGATAAACTTCTTGTATATATCATTGCTGCTAAAGCACAGTAGTCCATCAGCCACTTTCCAGATGATTACTTCAGCATAGCATTTTTGATCGGGATACTAGGAAATTCAGCTACACAGGTTTAATTACATTACTTCAGAAAACATCAGGTTCAGATTTGCTGATTTTCTCCCAATTAGTTCAGTCTGTTCCAGTGGTGGGTTGCCCCAGTTCGCACCAGTTCTATAGAACCGGTAGTAAAACTGGCGGGAGGCTCCACCCACTGACCCCGATGTCAGTGGGTAGAGTCATGCAGAAGCTTCTGCATGAGCAAAGCAAGCGTGTGCACGCGCCCCCCCCCCATGCTGCAAACCAGTAGTAAAGGTAAGTAGAACCCACCCTGGTCTGTTCACCATTTAGCCAATGTCCTTCTCTCATTTCTTCTTTAATCTTCTCCATAACCTTATCCACTCTTCAACCAGGAGCTATACCATAACTTAAAAGGTAACAACAATCATCTTGTCTTACACTCAGAAGCCCACTGGCAACCAGTGTGACTTGCAGAGCAGAAGCATAGGTGGGATTCAACTAGTTTGGACTGGTGGCCTCTGGGGTCTGGATGGTTGGCTGAAGCCAGTGCTGGGCTTGGAGGAGCAGCGGATGGACTTCAGGGTACACAATCTACCCCTCAAGCCCCTGATGTCTGAACCAGGTGAGCTGGAAGAGGAATTCTCCATTGTGCTGATGAGTACAAACCGAGTGGGCTTTTTACTTTTTTTCCCCACCTTCCCATCCTGATCCAGTGCGGCGCAGACAGCCCAATGGAGGCGGAAAATGGGGCATTTCCATCAGCCCTTCTCTTCCCCCCCCCCCAGCCTCCTTTTTCCAGCATGAGCCAGGCAGGCTCGGCAGGCAGTCACAATCTTTAGATGGGCTTTTATTTTTTTCAGCCCAAAGTGGGGAGGGGGGGAAGGAGCTCGGAATGGTATGTAGGAAATCAACCTGCCTCTGCAACATTGGCCCGCCTGCAACACCCCACCTTGCCGTGAGTGATATCAATTTGGCCATGCCCACTCAGTCACAATGACCCCTCAGCCACTCCCACTCAACTGGTCACTAGGAAGAACTGGTTGTTAAATTACTTGAATTTCACCACTGAGCAGAAGTGTTAGGCAGGTGTACAGAGGGGCACCCATAACTACTCATATTGCTGTATTCTTGACTTGACTGTAGCTTCTGGATGGTTTTCAAGGACTATCCATTGTAGAAGTCATTACAGTAATTCATTCATGTGGTGCACTGCATAATTTATTTCTATAATTAGTTTTGGAACAATAGTAATAGAATTGCATTCTATGCACTTTAACTTTACATCTTTCCTTCTGCTACTTTTTCAACTATATCTTTTACAATCTTCCCTATGCAAGCCTGATATTTGTCCAAAATCCTTGATTATTTTGGTACAGTAGACATACACAGATGCACACTTGAATACACGTGTGAAAAAAAATTGATTGAAAGATTATATGGACAAGTTACTATTCCTTTATACAGAGAAAGGGAAAGTCAGTTTCATGGGTGAGGTATGAAGCTAGAAACCAGGAGACTGTGAGTTCTACTACTGCTTTAGACACAAAGCCAGCTGGGTATCTTGGGCCAGTCTCTCTCCCTCAGCCCTAGAAAGGAGGCAATGGCAAACCACTACTGAAAAATCTTGTTAAGGAAACTGCAGGGAGTTGTCAGGCAGTTGCCAGAAGTCAAGATTGACTCAAACACACACACATAAAGAGGGGGAGGGGGAGGGGAGGGCGGGAAGGGGAGGGGGAGGGCGGGAGGGAGTTTTCAAGTTACAGAACTGAATTGACCTTCACTATGGAGGCTGGTTGCAGTAGGAGAAGCTCCAACATTAAACGTCTGAATTCTCTGGAGCATTCCCATCCAAGTAGTAATCAGGGCTGATTCACTTTAGTTTTAAATCCCAGAAAAGTTCAGCCAGGTGCTGCCACTTGCTGAAACCAAAACAGAATAACGGAGATGGAAGGGACCTTGAGGTCTTCTAGTCCAACCTCTAAAAATAAATAATAAATGGCTGTGTCAAGCAAATCCCTAAAGGTTCCTAAAAGAGTAGTCTCAGTGAAGGATGGATTTCATGTAATATCTAAAGTTAAAAGAATATTTATCAGGATTTTAAAGGTCAAGGAAAAGAAGTTTTGTTGTATCTGTTACAAGGATAATATGAAGATCTCAATTTCCTTACTTTGGGTTTCACTCTATCATACAAAACGTTGGGGGAAATAATTATATATTGCCTATACTATAATTTGATGTCATCTAATATGTTTCTCCCTTGTTTTTGTTGAAACCAACATCATCATTAACTGTATGGCAGAGGAAGAGAGTCTGTACTTTGGTTCACATATAAAATTACATAATTTGTCTCAGTGTTAAAAAGAAATAGGTGAAAACTATAGTTCTTTTATGATCTAATGGCTTCTTCTAGACATGACAGCAGATTTACTGTTATAAACTTTCTTATACAGCAGAAGCAACCTTAGTTGAAGGATTCAATAAATAACATCTTAGATTATGAAAAATGTTTGTGTAGCTCTTGTTACTCACCTTTAATATACCATAAATTATCAGTAACTGATACAGAAGAGGAGAGATAATAGGAAAGATAAAATAAAAGAAGAAATGGCTGCCTCCATCACCTGCAGGGCAGGAGAATAATCCTAAAATTCTTAAAACTAGTCATGATTCTTTTATAGCTGTTCCTGTAATGATCACAGGAAATAGCAGTTATAGTTATCTATACCAAAAGACTGTGAGTTCTAATCCTGCCTTAGGTATGAAAACCAGCTGGATTACTTTGAGCCAGTCACACTCTCGCAACCCAGCCCACCTCACAGGATTGTTGTTGTAGGGAAAATAGGAAGAAGAATTATATATGTTCACTGCCTTGAATTATTTATAAAATAATAATAGCAGGCTAAAAATAAATAATGTAATATAATGTAATGTAATAATTTGTTTTACTACATATAATAACATAACATAACAATATGTTACATTACACTGTGCTAATTATGGTACATATCAGTTCTTATATTCTAGATCAGTGATGGCTAACCTTTTTGCCGTGCGTGCCAAAAGAGGGGGGAGCGTGTGCGCATGCCCACACCCATAATTTAATGCCCCCATGACCTGCCCCCCCATGCATGTGCATGCGACCCCACTGTGCATGCACGCACAACCCCACCCCACCCAATTTTTGGCTGTTCCCAGCCTCCTTGAAGCCTCCAGAGGCTGGAAAGGCCCGTTTCCAGACTTCTGGTAGGCCTGGTAGGCCATTTTTTGCCCTCCCCAGGTTCCAGAGGCTTTCCTGGAGCCTGGGGAGGGTGAAAACAGCCTCTCCTCCCCTCCCACCTGGAGGCCCCCCTGAGGCCAAAAACACCCTCCCAGAGTCTCCACACGAGCCCTGTACTTACCTGGCATCCAAAATGGGTTGTGTGGAGACTCCTGGGAGGGGAGGGGTGGTGTGGGAAGAGCCAGCTTAAAATCAGGTGGCTGGCGTGTGCATGTGCATGAGCTAAGGCAACGGCTCCACATGCCACCTGTGGCACGCATGCCATAAGTTCGCCATCACGGTTTTGGATCATTTTGGTGCTTACGATTGAAGCAGTTCAAAGAAACACATCATTAATTCAAACTTTATTTCAGAATATGTTTTAGAAGGAAATTTTGGAAGGAAAGTGATTAATGTAACATAGATGAATTGTTCTGAACACTGCTGTGTTTACCACTGATACTCTGATAAATGTCTCCAAGGTTTCAAACATAAAGGCTGAGGTCCTCTGTGGTGCAGCAGACTAAAGTGCTATTAAGTACTAGCACTTAGCTGCCAGTTGCCTGCAATTAGTGCAAGTTCAAATCTCACCAGTCTCAAGGTTGACTCAGCCTTCCATCCTTTCAAGGTAGGTAAATTGAGGACCCGGTTGTGGGGGCAATAAGCCAACTTTGTATAGAACAACCACTGCTTGGGGGGTGGGCGAAAGCCCTAATAAGCAGGTATATACAAAAAAGTATGCAGGCTATTGCTATAATGCATTGTAAGCCGCCCTGAGTCTATGGAGAAGGGTGGCATATAAATTGGACTAATAAATAAAAATAAATAAATAAATAAATAAATAAATAAATAAATAAATAAATAGGAAAGGGATTCTCAACATGCTGATCTGGACAAAGTTCTCCTTTTCAACTGAGAAATCCTGAAACTGTGTTTTTAACTAAAAAACATGCACAGGAAGTTTCCTGAGAAAAAGTATATACATCTCCACCCCGCCCCTCCCCGGGGATGCCCTTTCCGTGATGTCCCGATGCCTGGAGGCGGTACGGACCTGGATGGATAGGAACAGGCTCAGACTCAACCCCTCCAAGACTGAGTGGCCGTGGATGCAGGCACCTCGTGTTCTTGAGGTCCCGTCACTCTCGATGGGGGGGGGGAGGTACTAGCTCCCTCTGAAAGGGTCCACAACTTGGGTGTCCTCCTGGATTCCTAGCTATCTCTAGAAGACCACTTGACAGCCGTGACCAGGGGGGCTTTTGCACAGGTTCGCCTGGTAAGCCAGTTGCACCCTTTCCTAGACAGAGATGCCCTTCGAACAGTCACTCATGCCCTGGTTACTTCTCGGTTGGATTACTGCAACTCCCTCTACATGGGGCTGCCCTTGAGGTGCACCCGGAGGCTCCAGCTGGTCCAGAATGCGGCCACGCAGGTTGTTACGGGAGTTCCCCGTTACTCCCATGTTACATCCCTCCTGCGTGAGCTTCACTGGTTACCGGTGATCCTACGGATCCACTTCAAGGTACTGGTACTTACCTATAAAGCCCTACATGGCTTAGGTCTGGGGTACTTGCAGGACCACCTCCAGCCTGCCTCCCACCATCCTGTCTGCTCACATAGAGCTGCCCTCCTCAGAGTGCCATCGACCAGACAATGTCGGCTGGCGGCGCCCAGGGGTAGGACGTTCTCTATGGGTGCACGTACCCTCTGGAATGGGCTACCTACTGAGCTCCGGATGGCACCCAATCTCCACTCTTTCCGCCATGGCCTAAAGACTTGGCTACTCCATCAAATGGGCTGATTCTGATTCCGGGGTTTTTACTATTTAATTGTTTTAGATTTCTAATTGGTTTTAATTGGGATTTTATTCTGTTGTTGTTTGTTTTTCAGTCTTCTGTTCGCCACCCTGAATCCTTCGGGAGAAGGGCAACGTATAAATATATGTAAATAAAAATAAATAAATAAAATATGGTTTAGGGTTTATTAAATGTTTAAAATAAGGATGGTGTGGATTCTCTCTGTAAAGATTAATATATGAAGGTCATTCAGACAGTTTCAATCTGAGTTTGAACTCCTTTTGGGAACCTATTACAGTGTCATTCTTGCATGTTGATTATTTCCACAGTTATTTATTTATTTATTTATTTATTTATTTATTTATTATGTAACTTAAAAGATGTAAATGGCTGCAGTTCTTATCCTGCCATTTCCTTTATAATTGGTCTTATTTGTCATCTTCATTCTGACATTCTTTTCTACTTTATAAGACTTCATCCCATCATTAATTAGGAAATATTATCTCCTGAAAATCATCCTTATCTCCTTGATATATATATACTATGCACCAAATTACTGCATATCTCTAGTGGTGGGATTCAAATAATTTAACAACCGGTTCACCCAGGGTCAGGTTGGCTGTCGTGGGAGGTATGGCTCACCCCCTTCCTCCAGCTCTGCTGCACATGCGGGATGAGCCTCCCGCAATGGCCAACCTGACCCTGGGTGAACCGGTTGTTAAACTCCCCCCCCCCCGGCTATCAAAGTGGATCCTGGGCATTGTGCTACAATGGAGAAATGAGCAACAGAGTGGCTGCATGAGGGAATGAGGAGGAGTAAGGAGAAAGAGAGAAAGAGAGAAAGCGGCCTTATCCTTACCTCGTGCCAGCTGCTCTGCTGCCTGTTTCTCCATTGCAGTGCAACGCAGCACCCAGGATCCACTGATAGTGGGGGTGGGAATGGATAATTTAACAACTGGTTCACCCAAACTGGTGTGAACTGGCTGAATCCCACCACTGCATATATCCCATTGGTAATTATTCCTTCATTTTATTTTGGGATGCAAATCAATCTTGACTTCTGATGACTGCTTGGACCAATCCTTGCAAATTTTTAAGCAAATTTTTTTGGAAGAAGTTTGCCATTGGCTCCTTCCTAGAACTGAGAAAAAATGACTGGCTCAAGGTCATCCAACTGGCTTCATGACTAGGGTAGGATTACAATTTACTGTTTCCTGGTTTCTGGTCTAATTCCTTAACCACTACACCAAACTGGCTCTAATTTTAATTTTGGGACAAGTAAATTGGTTCTAATGACTATGGAAGTACTACTGTGGCTTTTTTTTTAAAGGAAAATGTGTGATTAATAGCAAGAAGTGCTCTTTAGTTCTATATGAATATAATCCAATCCAAATGCTTTGAATTCTTTTTAGAGTCAATGAATCTTGTATTGTAGAAAAAAAAAATTATTTCTAGGAATTGGTACTATAGATTTATTTATTAATATAGTTGAATGTAATTTTTCTTAATAATAATAATATTCTTACAGGAGAGGGAAAAGGTGTGTTAAACATCGCAAATAATGTATCTGCTTTAAATATCAGTTTTTCTTGTTTTGTTTTTGTTTTTTCTTAAGAAATAGAATTTTGTATTGGAGGTGATTCCAGGGCTTTCTGCATAGGTTAAGGGCCAAATTAAAAAAAAGAAAAAGGACCTCAGCCTTTATGTTTGAAACCTTGGAGACATTTGTCTGTGTTATATATTTTCAGCTCCTTAGGGAATTTCACTTCCATTTCTTTCTCCCTCTGCAGATATGATAGGACATTTTTCTATGTATATCTGAGTGATACTGCTCAGAACAGTATCCATTCTGTCCACCTTCAACTTCACCTGAAGGGCAAAAATTCCTCTAAGACCTTGACACAATTCTGATAAATGCATGAAATTATTAAAATTGCCATCTTGGAAGAAGATGATAGCAACTGCCTTTGTTTTTTGAGGTGTCCATATTTCACCTAGTAGCGAGGAACATCAGAACTGCTGCTATAATAGCAACAATAATAATAACAACTCTCCGAAATGTATGTAAACTAATCTTTGAACATCAGCCCTTGTAGCTATGTTGGGGACCTTCCAAATGTAAGTTGAAGAAGCCTTTTTTCTTTTGCTTTTTGCTTTTCTATCCCATTCTCTTTCTACCTTGTACAGAACAGTGTTAAGCTTGTCATTGCTGACAGTAAGGTTCAGCGATCTGTCAACATTTACCCCTGATAAAGACAGCGAGAGAAATCCATGGCTCTAGAGAGTTCAGCAGAGACCAAACAGAATGTTTGCAAAAGAGCATTTTTATATGTTTTCTGTTGTGACAGCAACAGAAAATAGTTGGAGTGTGCCAGGAAAAAAAAAGACAGTATAGTAAGTTAGGCTAGCATGACATGATGGATCTGGAGTATGACAAACAGAATTGGAAAAAAACATCCCTGGAGACCAACTATACCAGGTTTGCTGAATTGTATTTTGTGATTTCTTACTGTGCAACAGTGCTTTTTAATGTTAGACTGACTGAGCTTCAGAATATTTTTTAAATTGTACAAATCAAGATCCATGTAGCTTAACAATGAAAGATGTAAAAGGTTTAAGAGTTTGATGTATTGAAAGGCGTTCTGTACTCCCTCATGTAAGTATTAAATGTACACTTTGTCCAATGAATTTTAAATCCTTCTAGAAAGCAACATGCACTGTGGTGGTTTGGGTACTTGCTAGAAAAAGACTGCAGAGGCCCTAAGGACGCTGATGCAAAAAAAATGCATTTGCTCCTAAGATTTCAAGCCTTGAAAGGCCTGGATTTAATCACTATATTAAGACAACAACAAAGCACAACTCAAGACCAATTTGTACGCAATGGGGTTGTTTAAGTTTCTATGTGGTAAAAACTATCTCTACCCTGTCCGTTGTCCTGAATTAATCTGATATTTTTGCAGCTCATTGTTTTTCTGATTAAAATGTAAAAGAACAGTGACCTAAAATGGTAGAAATTGTTATATATTTCTTATCCTAGCAGGGTGGAAAAATGATACATTGCCTGAGCAAAAGCTAGGGTAATAGTGGTAATGTACAGTACTAGATTGATGTCAATGGGAATTTCATTCAATTGGCACAATCATAAAGCTGATTATTTGTCAACACAAGGAAACAACAGCCAATGACTTAATAGCCAGCTATCAACACCCCAATCTACATCTAAATAGCTACACACAACAGCCACCATATAAATACTACACACAGAACAGCCCAAAGCACACAGAGAAGTTCCCTGAGGATGGGCTCCAGCATGAATTTGAAAGTTCAGAAGACAAAACCTCTAGTCCTGGTGACCAACCCAGATTGGATCCTACATTATCCTGAGACACATATTTTCCCTTCATTCCTACATCAACTCACAATCATTCTCAATTTGTTTTGAGCACATATTAAATCCTGTTATTTCAAAATCCTAGCTTGTAGCATGTATGGGGGTTATCAAACTAATATTTTATCCAAGGAAAAAATCATTTGCCAGAAATATCTACTTCAGATCATTCCTTTAAATTGATATGAAGTTGATGTATACTCTTCTCTCTATTAAATTTCAGCTGATTTTAAGTTGATAATTTGGGCAGAGGTTTGGGCTTGTAGATTCAAATAATTAATCAATGAATTATCTGTACAGGTTACCTGGAACATGCTTTCCTGTGGGCTCTCTGCCTGAAACATTTGGATCCATGTTCTGGGGTGTTATTGTTCCTGTGTGGGATTCCATATATAGTTGGCTGCAGAGCTCAGTCAGAGACTTATTAGAAGCTTAATGTCACTCTCTCTTCCACGACCATCACAGTTTAAATCTAAAAAGGTCACCCAAGACATTGTAAGTAATCCTGCAGAAAGAGGGATATCCTAGTGTTGCTGCCAATTGATTTGACCCACACTATCAGTCATGGTTTTGCCAATCATAAAGCTGATTATTTGTCAGGCCTGTAGTGCTTCCAGGCACTGCTTTGTGACAATGATAAGGGGTGTATAACTAACTAAGGCCTCGAAGGTATGTACGCTTTATGTAGTGAAACAAATACTTTGGCTTAAATATTAGAAAAAGGATCTCATTCCTATATTCCACTATTTTATTGGTCTGCGTTGCTATTAGATTGTTCTATTTATGCACACACTTGGTTCTGTTTGTAATCTGGTTCTCCGGAACTTTGCAGCTATAAAAAATGGTGGCACCACAGCAAAACACAATGAACATATAACACTTACATAATATGCCATTGTGGTGAAAAAAGAAAGGGGAGAATATTGCATACAGTGACAGCGTATCCTTCATCAATTTATCACTAGCTCATCCAATAACAGCATTTTGAGAGAGAGAAAGATTGATGGAGGGATCCGTAGCCTGAATTCTTGCACCATGTCATAGCACCCTTCTTTCCACCATTCCCTCATCGTGAACTGGTTTGTTAAGGGCTAACTAATTTGTCCAAGAAACTTTTCTTTTAAATAGAAAAATCCTATAACTCCTTTATTCTTCAGAACCAAATCTTGGCAATTAACCTACTAATTCTATAAATGAAATTATTATTCCTTAGGGGGAAAAACCCTTGTTCTTTGCCTAATTTTATAATTACTAAAATTTAAGTAAAAGAATATGTCCAGTAAGACCAGTTAACAAAATCAGGAGGGCAGGTGTTCAATGGGGAAGCTGTGGAAGCTGGCAATCTGGACTGAAAAAGCTAGCAAGTCTTTCTGAAATATCCCAGTTTGGATAGAATTTGCTTAAACAGGTTTAAAATCTAGCCAAGATCAGCATAGGACAGGAACATTTAAGCATGTAGTATGAAAGTACCCCCAAAAAGAAAGAAAGAACACCACTCTGTTTCTCTGATTTTCATTCCCAGTTCTAGCACTAAATTTGATCGGTCTGTATTAAAACTTAGTCGGCTATATGAAAGCAACCCTCAAACCCAAGAATCTAGAAACAAGCATAAAACCCAGCTGGGTGACTTTGGGCCATTCAAACTCTCAGCCTAACCCACTTCAGAGGGTTGTTGATAGAAAAACAGGAGGAGGAAATGTTTGGTATGCTGCATTGGATTTTTTTGAAAATAAAGAAGGCATACTCGTCTAACAATACTAAAACACCATTTTGTTGTAGAGAAGGATAATATATTTTGAAAGTAAAAATAATACAATGAAGATTTGTATGTTCATATTCATCCATTAACTCTGACTTTACAAAAAGGCTTCGTTTAAAAAATGGTACTGATTATATTGGATGCAGTTGTAATCAGTATTAGTAGCACCAGGCCTATGGCCGTCCAAGTGCTGAAGTCACGACTCTTTGTTGCTGCTGCCATTGATGGGGAAAAGAAAACCTTGGAGGGTTGGGCCCTAGTGGCTATGTAGAAGATGCACAGTTCAAGAATGTGAACCTACAGTCATTTCCACCATTTGTAGGCCCAGTCTAATGTTCTGCTTTTAAAACATAAAGCTCTAAATAGCTTGAGACCATAGTATCTGAAGGAACATTTCCTCCATATTTACGAGTCTCTTCGTCTTCTCAAGCCTTTGACTGGGTATCTGTGATGGAATCTGCAGGTGAAGTGGGAGGAGGAGTTAGGTGTCTGGCTAGCCTGAAATCACTGAAGGGGAAGAAGCAACAGAAATAGATCCTCCCCCCCTCCCCCCAAACCTTGGAGTGCTTATCTGGTTGCTCTGTAGAGACTGGAGTTCGTTTGGTGAGATTCTTGTAAAAGCTGAGTAGCAATAAACACACTGCTCTGATCATTCTGGTTCCTTGCACCTAACAGTATCTGATGAAACATAATGTAAGTGGCATAATGTAAGTGGCTTGTTGGGCGAGTGTCTTTTCAATGAGGTCACCTTGATTATTTTGGGGGTCTGCAAAAATCCAAAAAAACCACTGGATAACAGCGATCGTAGAGTTTTCTAAATTGTTTTGCTGTCTAACCTGTCACAACCAGATATTTTTCAGTCCAGTTCTGATAGCCTTAGCTTCTTCACTTTTCACCTGTCTTGTACCTTTTTTGTCATCAAGGGACTATCTTTTTATTTCCCCAGATACTTTACTTTCTTAAGCTGTGATACTATATATGCTTGTTTGGGGATCTTATTGAATTTAGTGACACTAATTTATGAGCAAAAGATTGGCACTATTAAGTTTTAATGCTAGTGTCAGCTACAAATTTTATCTCTCTGTTAAAAAAATAGTTATAGTATAGATATAAACTTTATTTTCACTTGATGCATGCATGATGCTTTTAGTTCAATCGGATTTTTTTTAAATTTATGTATCTAAACAGTTTTTATACTGATTTACTGAACGTGCTTCCCATCACTTAAGGTTGGAATTCAACTCTTGCTTATGCACACATACGTGTTATAAGCTATCTGGAGAAGAGAATCCCTGGATATGCAGTAACATTTGTTGCTCCTATTTTTATTTTCTGTTCCTAAAATTACTCTATTGTCTCCAACAGTATGTGTTCTGGGAACCAAATGATCAGTGAGAAATTTGCCGACAAAATAATTTTGGATCAGCCAAAATTTTGGATCAGTTCGAGTCACTTTCATTCTTCTATAGCAATTTTTATTTTTACTTACTACTACCCTGTTTTCCCCAAAATAAGACATCCCCTGATAATAAGCCCAATCAGTCTTTTGAGCGCATAGCAATAAGGCCAAGGCTTATTGCAGGGTTCAAAAAAATATAAGACAGGGTCTTATTTTCGGGGAAACACGGTAACATCAAAGTAACACACACTATTCAAAGAAATTATGGTCATGTTGCTTTCGATGTAGAGTTAAGTGTTAACTATAGTTAAGAGGATATTCAATCCGGACAATTTACTTCATGCAGGACTTACCTTTTCATAAGTTACTAAACATGATGCACCTCAAAAATCCCAGGTTATTTAAATTTAAATTTATCATTAAAAAAGTAAATCTTGAAGATTATGCCACTTGGGCTGAGCCAATTGATGTCGTAATTCATGATGCAATATACACAGGGAGGGAAGGAGAGAGAGCAAGAAAGAGAGAGAGTTTTTTTTACAGTACATGGCTTGTCCAAATATGTTGTAATTAAATGCCAGATTTTTTAGAGATACTTAACTGAATTCTCCCCAGCAGCTATTTCAGAAACTACAAGGTATTTTATTCAGACACTTTTCTTTCCTTATTTTAAATCCTAAATTTATTTGGCTAGCCTACGTGAACAGATAAATTTAGATTGCTGTAGTTTTGTTTTTTGAGGCTATAGTTTCTTATGCTCTTGAATAATGATAAAAGAAATATAACTGTATCATCCATATAGAACACGTGGTTGGTTTTATCATAATCTTGAGATTACTGTTGGTTTGAAATTTTGACATGCTTTTGTGTCTTCTCATGCTTTGCTCTTGTGAATTTTTTTCTTCAGTTGGAAAAACAAAAAATGAATGCCCAGAAAGGGATACTTGGTTATATATATTCTGGGGGCCAATATATGGTTATGTACAGTTGCATATTTACTTGTAATATAGATCAAGATTTATCTATAAGATAAATGTCTACTATTAATTGAACTAAGTATTCATATTATTTTTAGTCAACTTATATACAAGGTTCTCACATCATGCTTAATTAGATAATTTAATTGTGTGATCCTATAAACCTGGTCATTTTGAGTCAGGATTGAGCCTCAAATAAGCCCAATGAATCTTGGTTAAGTCCTGCCATGCTGAATAGATATAGAGATAAATGGTATAGATCAGGGGTGGCCAAGCTGTCTCAGGAATTCTGGGAGTTGAAGTCCACAAGTTGTAAAAGAGCCACACTTGCCCACCCCTGGTAGATGATATAGACAGAAACAATGGGTGGGATATAAATTTAATAAATAAAATGTGGATGAAAAGACTTCTTCACCCTTTTATTCTCAAGACATAGAGTTTGGAAACTGGAATAGCCAATTAAAAAAAACTGATACACTCTTTTTATATGAGTTAAAGAAATAATACTGCAGCTCCATAATTGTGCAGAGTCAGAAGATAGAAAGACAGTAGAAGGAAAATCCAAGCAGGATTTTGGCATAGAGCATTTTACAGTATGGGGTGTTTTCAGCCAGCCTCAGAAACCACAGGGAATCTTCTTTTCTGTTGGGACTGGCTAAATAAGATTTGTCCCAAAACCCAAGCAGGATTTACAGCCCCAAAACAGAGAGGCAGCAAGATAAAGTAAGGACCATAGGATGCCTCATAGTGGGGGAGGACCAGTGCAGGTTGCCTGCAAGTTTCTCTCAACTCAGGGACTGAAAATCCTGCTTGTATTTCAGCAGAAAGGATTTTTAGTTCCTAGGGGGAGAGAAAGTCATGTGAAGGCTGCCTTGGATCCCTCATGATATCCCTTCCCCCGACTCGTTACCTCATGCTTTTTATCGGGGACTTTATCCACTTAACAACCTATGAGATCATTTAACAACCACAACCAGGAATGCCAAAGTTGAGATTGTTGAGTGAAGAACTTGCATGATATCTCACTTAAGTGACCACTTTGTTCAATGACTGAGATTCCGGCACCAGCTGTGGTCATTGAGCAAGAACTACCTGTAAATGATTTTCTTAGGATGCAGTTTAGCATGTGACAGTAATCACTACAATAAAATAATCTACCATTGATATAATAATTGGGTCTAAAGAATGACCAGGCAGATGATGTGTCAACATTTACTTTTGTTTAAATTCAACGTGTGATAGAAAATATAGCTAACTCTATCTTAAAGTAAGGTAACAAACCCAAGTGGAGAGCCATCGTAGTCTGACTATAAATTGCAGCCATTGCAGGAAAACTATAGAATTATTGTTTGCATTTTTTTTCTTTTCTTTGTTTTACCATATTGGCCTCTATTTGGCTTGCTATTTAGAAAAAACCAACCCTACCACATTTCTGATTAGTAGTTTTAAAAAACAACCATCTCTATAATCATTTCAGACAAATGGTTGTCCATTCTCTATTTGAAAACCTTCAGTGATGGGGCACCCACAACTTCTGAAGGCAAGTCGTCCCACCGATTAATTGTTCTCACCATTAGGAAATTTCTCTTTAGTTCTAGGTTGCTTCTCTCCTTGGTTAGTTTCCATCCTTTGTTTCTTGTCCTGCCTTCAGTTGCTTTGGAGAATAGATTGACCCCCACCTCTATGTAGAAGCCCCTCAAATATTGGAATATTGCTATTTTCCCTAGGTAGTTTCATCAATACAACATGACATTACTCAGCCCAAAAAACTGTTACACTATAGAAATAGTGTAGTCAATTTTACATAATTGTACTATGTCATAAGATTATTATAAGATTGGCAATCATTACCTATGAAATCTTGTTCTTGATTCCTCAGCAGTGTTACAATTGAAGGGAATTTGAATGAGGTGGATCTCATTATGAACATAAAATAGATGTGGCTTGAATAATTATTATATTTATTTCCCATAGATAACCATTTCATGTGTTATGCTGTCTATCCAAATCTTATAAAATAAATTGTTCTAATCCATTCTTTGGAGAGAAAAAAAAAGCAATGAATTTGTTTTTTCTGAAGCAAAGTAGCTGTATATATGCATAAAAATTGTTAACTGAGTTATTTATACAAAGAAGTGGTGCTCCCTTACCTTAGATTTCATTTACATACTTCATTTGCTTTCTGACAAGTTTTTCTCTTTCCTCGTTTATTTATGGGCCAAAAACACGTCTTTTCAGATAAGTCACCAAACCTTTAATGTATTGTATATTTTAAAAGTACATAAAATGCTTTCGCTGGATTTTCCCCTGCCACACAAGCATTTGTTAAAGGTGATGCTATATCAAGATTAGATGTATTTTACTGCTGATAATGGCATAATGGCATTGTATTTCTTAAATATTATGAACAAATATATATGTTCTATTTTAAAGTCTAATCTGACATTTACACTGAATTATCAAGCATTAAAAAAGAAACTTTATCACCAGAAAGTTAAAAATGTTGGCAGGCTGTCTTTTATAAATATAGACAGTGGGCCCCACACCCTGAGAAAAAATGTGACCAATTTATTTTAAATGTGCAAAAGATGTCAACAGCCTAACTATGCTTCTGTCCAAACGTGGAGAACAATCAAAGTTTCCAATAGGTAGTTCTTAGGGCTGTAATTTATGCCATTTGTCAGTGAAGGAAAAAGAGTCAGGATGTTGATATAATAGGGTCAAGCAGTGGAAATACCAGCTTAACTCTTGCTTTCCTTTAACAAATCTTAGCAGGCATGAATATGAATTTAATTTGCATAACCCATCATTAAGCCAGGGAATGTGAGATAAACAAGACATACAATCTACTTTATTTCCTCAAATTGTTCATTATTATGAAGAATTACTTTAGCTATTATTCTTGTCAATATGTAAAAGCTAAGAACAATTTACGTTTAAGTATATGAAGTCAATAAAGACAGTATTTTCATGGATAGACATGTCTTGCTAGACTTGGAAATGTTACAGTTTCTAGTATTTGCATGTAGTATTCACAGACTGAGATTGAATGAACTCTAGGATCAAGAAGGATACAGATTCTGGACTTATTCAAATTGGTCAGTTTTAAATTAAGAGTTATCAGACCAAACAACCTCTAAATGACAAATGATCTGTGATTAGGAAGGATAGTTGTAGCCTTTTAATAGCAATCTGGCAAAATATTGCATCTATTTAAACCAGGGGTGGGTTCTACTTACCTTTACTACCAGTTCGCAACGGGATCACATTCACAGATCGCTTCTGGTGACGTCAGGGTCAGTGGGTGGAGCCTCCCGCCGGTTTTACTACTGGTTCTATAGAACCGGTCCAAACTGGGGGCAACCCACCACAGATTTGAACTCAGTCTTATATTTCTGCCTATAAAAACAAAACAAAACAAAATTTATACTGCCCTTCAAATTAATTCAGAAGTATGCATTAAATATTATGGACAAATCCAAAACTTTGACCATAGCAAATATATAAGGGCTGACTGACTGAAGGTTGACTTGGCCTTCCATCCTTCTGAGGTCGGTAAAATGAGGACCCAGATTGTTGGGGGCAATATACTGACATTTGTAAACCACTCAGAGAGAGCTGTAAAGCACTACAAAGTTGCATATAAGTCTAAGTGCTATTGTTATTGCTTTTATTTGGTTCATATAAAGCCCAATGTTTGAAACAATACTTCCTTTCTCAAGATTGTGATGTTAGAAATAGGGGCCAGTGTAAACAGATAACAAATTTTCTTTTGATGGCATCTACTCTAAGAATCATAGCAGTGAAGATTTTTATTTATTCAAACTCCAGTTGAAATCGCAACCAAAAATCCGGTCTCTGTTGTGGTCATAACTCAAGAACTACTCATAATATTAATGACTTCTTGGATAGTCCCATCAACCCTTGAGAATGATTTAATATAAACCACTTTGGAGAACTCTAGTTTAAGAACAGAAGTTCTGATGAAATAGATTTTTTTTAAAAAAAGAACATTCAAATTTACTTTTTCTGATGCCTGCATTAGGAATTGGAACAATCCAAACTACACTTTAGCAAAACATTTTGCAAGTTTAAATTTCATTTCTAATAATATAACTGCTGTAAAGTTCTTCATTTCAAAATATAACAGTAATGGAATAGATTTCCTTTAAAAAGTAAATGCACTTGACAGAAGGGAAGAAATAGGTGATGGAAATTAAGATAGAACAGATGGATCCGATAGGTAGAACAAGAGAGGAACAGATGGATCCAGTTTTTATAGTCCATTTTACCTTCCTTTCTCTTTGCTAGATGTGGCTATCAAAGGTATTCATTTTGCTGCTTTGTGGTTGCAGCACAATAGGTGCTTATTCATAATGCTATCAGCTTAAAGTTTTCAGAATATGTTTTCCTATTGAAAGGTTGTGGGTAATTATAAATGTTCTGTACCTGAGAAGTTAACATTTGTCAATATTTAAAATATTCCTGTATTGTTTAAAAACAACTTTCTAGACTGAACGGAAGCTCAGCGTTCCCCCAAGGGTGCTATATTCGTATTTATTCAACAACACTGCAATGATAGTTCTTTGCTTTTACAGTGCTTAACGCTTTTCCCTAAAAAGGAATCACCATTTCTGGTTAGTAGCAACCTTTGTCTTTCCTACTAATATATAGACTTTCAATGGTTCAGGTAGTCCTCTATTTACAACCTTTTGTTTAGCGACTGTTCAATTTACAATAGCGTTTTAAAAAGTGACTTGGAACCAGTTCTCGCACTTGAAACTGTTGTAGCAGCCCACGGACCCATAACCAAACTTTGGGTACTTGTCAGTGGTGAAATCCAATTGTTTTTACTACCAATTCTATGGGCGTGGCTTGGTGGGGTTCGTGTGGCTTGGTGGGCGTGGCTTGGTGGGTGTGGCAGGGGGAAGGATACTGCAAATCTCCATTCCCACCCCACTCCAAGGGAAGGATATTGCAAAATCCCCATTCCCTCCCTACTCCTGGGGGAAGGATATTGCAAAATCTCCATTCCCATCCCACTCCAAGGGAAGGATATTGCAAAATCCCCATTCCCTCCCTACTCCTGGGGGAAGGATATTGCAAAATCTCCATTCCCATCCCACTCTGGGGCTAGCCAGAGATTGTATTTGCCAGTTCTCCAAACTACGCAAATTTCCACTACTGGTTCTCTGAACTGCTCAAAATCTCCGCTATTGGTTCTCCAGAACCTGCTGGATTTCACCCCTGGTACTTGTGGCAACAAGCATGTATTAATGACGGTTGCAGCATTCCAAATAAGTGTTTTTTATCTGGTTTTACCTGGTCACACCCAATTATAGGATGGAGCATACTGCTTCCACATCTACTTAATATGCAAGTAGCCTGGGTTCGAATCCCAGAAGGCTATGGCTAGTTGATGAGAGCTAAATAGCTTGAAATAGATCTATACTAGTCTCCCTTTATTTCTTTGTCAGTAAAACATAATTTTAGCATTCCAAATAGTCGCCATTTTGTGACTTTTTTAGCTGGCTTCCCACAAGCAAAATCAATGGGTAGCCAGATTCACTTAACAACCACATGATTCCCTTAACCGTAGCGAGTTGCTTAACAACCATGGCCAAAAAAAAAAAAAGAGTGCAAAATTGAGCATGACTCACTTATCAATCATCTTGCTAAGCAACAGAAATTCTGATCTCAGTTTTGGTCATAAATTGAGGTCTGCCTGGATGTAAGCTGATGCTGGGTAGAGAAATGTTATCAATTTCTTTTTCTACCAGTTTTACTCCATTTGTTTTATAAAAAATTTCAGAAGAGAAGAGAAATTGGAAGGCATTTTGTAGAAATTCTTATGGATTTCTTGGTGTTCTTGTACTTACTTTCTTAGGAGAGAGTGAAAGGACATGGATATGAATGTCTTGTCTTTGATGATCTGCTGAATTTCCTTGTGGGAAAATTTCTCCTTCTCCTGGTATAAATTTTAAGAAGCCCGCCCTGTTAGTTTCTTCACAAACTGGCTAGAGTTAGGAAAAAAACATTTATTTTCACATCGTCAAAGAATCCCAATAATATGCCAAGTGTGATTGGACACACAAGGAATTTGTCTTTGGTGCATATGCTCTTTGTGTACATAAAGACAAGATACATTCATCAAGAATCATAAGATACAACACTTAATGATAGTCATAGGGTACAAATAAGCAATCAAATCATATTAGGAAACAATCAATATAAATGTTAAAGATACAAGCTACAAAGTTACAGTTATGCAGTCATAAATGGGAGGAGATGGGTAAATAGGTTGTACTAGAAGGCAAACTGCAGATATGCACGTTACATGAATATATAACATGCACAACATATGAACATATAACACATACAGATAAAATAGACGTTCATGTCATGTTTTATTATTATACTCTTTCATTCTAATTAAGCCCTACTAGATATGAGAAATTCAAACTGTTGCTTACTTAGTGTGATCCAATGCACTTTGATAAAAACTTTATCCTATCCTGTTTCTCGGGATCGGCATTGTATTTATTTTTACTTTGTAAAACTACAACGTTACTGCAAAAATAACTTCTACATTTTGAAAAGGGATGTATTTATTTTTACCTTTTTACCTTGTAAGAAGATAGAAAACATCATTTAAGAACATTTTAAAACAATCCCTTTGTAATAAAATCAAGCTGCAACAATTCTAAGTACTTCTAGAACCCATAAACTATTGTTATGGTTATGATTACTTTCCATAATTTAATGCTAACCTCTGGTACACTGCCTCTGTATGTGGAAGTTTCCTTTGGCTCTAATAAGTATCTTTTTATAATGTATATTCTTTGAGATTCTATATCTCACTTAGCTTTGGGAATTATTCTTTTACTTTAATTTTTATTAAGAATGCTCTTCTTTTCAGTGCTGAAATTATAAAATAAAGTCTCAGTCTGGTCCATGATACTTTAGCTGTATTTAATGTATGGTGAACTATACGCCGAAGTTTCCAAAGACACAAAAGAAAAAAAAATACATCCCTTTTCAAAATGTAGAAGTTATTTTTGCAGTAACGTATGTCATGATTTTTAAACATTCAGGCCTTTAAACTTTTTTTATAGTGTATGTTCTTGCCAATCTCAGCACACAGTACTACAAAGTAAAATATTTGGCAGTGGATTCATATTAACAGATGGAACAAGAAATTAACACGTTTTTGCTTCGCTAATTCACAGTTCTTTTAATACGCTAATTCTAAATCACCTGTTCTGACTTTGACAGGCTACAGACACCTGTTTTGGGGTAATATTCCACTGCTAATTATTACATGAGAAATTCAGTTTCCAACAAAAGGCTTTCTGTGTGAAATTGCCACAGCTAACAAACCGGTATTACTAACTTTATGTAAAAATAGCTCACCATGTAATCTTAAATGTGCTTAACCTTACTTAAAGAACCATGAGGAGAGAATTTACACAGTGTGGGCAGCTCTCTGGTTAGAGGGCTATTGAACAGAATGTCCTTGTTGGCGGGTCTTTAAATAATGAACAAGAAATCCAGTTGGATTCACCAGCTGAGTCAGTATTTTCTTTGTGGTATCAAGCATCCTAATAATGCAGTACTGCACTTTGAAATTTGGGGCAAAGGATTAACCCTCCTCTGGTGTTTTTTTTTTTAATTATTCCGCCGAGATCGATTGAGATATTGTGTACATGTGTGTAAGAGAGCAAGAGAGCGCTGGTGTTCCTTGCAGGAAATAAATAAAGAAATAGCACAAAAGGAGCAACATATTCCCTAAATAATGACCACTCTCCAGCATAAAAGAGCTAGTTGTCACCTTGATCTTACTTACATGGCGCCGCGTCACTTTCAAGGGAGCTGAACTGCAAATTGTGGTGTTAAAGGACTGTCACGGCAACTGACAGGAAAATAATTCTATCATCTATCATTGTGAGAGTGTTGGCTTCATGCTTACTGTCTCTCGCCTCAGGAAAATACTTATTTTTCTACCCCCTACACACATATACACAGCCATTTCTGTAAATAATATTTACTTCATTTTTTTGGTTATTTTAAGGAGGACAGCACATTTCAAAGTTCAAAATCAACTTTTGGGGCTTTGTTCACTCTAGGCAAGTTTGGTCTCATTGAGAAGAAGCCGAAAGAGTAGAAGCCGAGAAGAAGCTGAGAAAGTCCAGAATTGATATGAGGACTTCAGGCAGAAGGAAAAGGTGTTGTTTTTTTTTAACTGAATGAATGTCTATCATCTTCCTCGAAAGCTAACAATTTAAACTGGGCCCAGCAAAGGACTGGCAGCCAATTCATAGGTCAGAGTACAGCTGTAAGGTGTTTAAGATATCCAGCTTCAGTTAATAATAGTGTAGTCAATTTTTCATTACTACCCCATATGTGAAAGCAGCCTCATGTACCATCAAAGTAGACAAGGCTAGATGCTATCGAAGTTGGGTACTTCTGGAAGAATGGTCTCCTCTAAGGAAAAGGTAACAGCAGATTTGTTAGCCACATCTAATAAAACACCCTTGGACCTACAGAAATCACTTGACAATGTAATGTTATGGTGTAGATTTTCAATTTAAAAGGTGATTGTTGTGGGATTAAAATTATAAAAGATTGCATGTGTATCATCTTGAGCGCCCTCCCAAAAGGTGGATATAAATACCATGTTTCCCTGAAAATTAGCCCTCCCTGAAAATTAGCCCCCCTGAAAATAAAACCTCTCCCAAAAATAAGACCTCCCCGAAAATAAGAACTCCCTGAAAATATTTAATGGCGGTCCCTGCCGTTTCCTCTAATTAAAGAGACAGAGCTAGAAATCAGGTAAGATGGCAAGAGGAGCCCTGTCATGTTCCACACGCCCCAAAATAATAAGACCTCCCTGAAAATAAGGCCAAGCGCTTATTTTATGGTTCAAAAAAATATAAGACAGGGTCTTATTTTCGGGGAAACATGGTATATTGTTGTTATTTATCAGTATGTAGTCTTACATTATTTTTATTTTTATTTTTATTTTTATTTTTTATTTTTTATTTATATGCCGCCCTTCTCCGGAGACTCAGGGCGGCTTACAAGGTGTTAAGCAATAGCCTTCATACTTTTTTGTATATTTTATACAAAGTAAGCTTATTGCCCCCACAAACCGGGTCCTCATTTTACCTACCTTAGAAAGGATGGAAGGCTGAGTCAACCTTGAGCCTGGTGAGAATTGAACTCGCAGTAATTGCAGGCAGCTGGAAGCTAAATACTACCTTTTAACAGTAGCATTAGACTGCTGCGCCACTCAGGCACATTAAAATCTGATCCTTTCGAGTAGCATGATCTGATTTAGACCAGGTTAAAAACTATTTGTCAAGAAACTACAGACCAAAAGTACCTTTACTTCACCAGGCTGTGTCTGCTTGTTTCCTCTCACCTGGCTTGTTTCCACAATTGAACATACAGGTAGTCCTCTGTTCATGACCACACTTGGGATTGGAACTTCTTTCACCAAAGGATGAAGTCATTAAGGGAGCCATCGCTTGACCGTGCCCAATTAAATGAATCTGACTTTGCTTAGCAGAAGCTGGCTAGGAAGGTTGCAACTCTCATAGACACATGGTAGCTGCCAAATGCCCAAATTGCCATCCCCTAACTGCAGGGAAATTACAATGTTCTAAGTGTGAGAATTGATCATAAGTTACCTTTTTTCAGTATCATAACTTTGAACAGTTGTAAAATGAATGGTCGTAATCTAACAACTATCTACGTACTCAGAGTAAATCTTTCAATAAGTAACATTTCCCAGAATTTTCATAACTAATATTCACATAAAAAATGAAAAAAATAGAATCCTGTAAAATCTCAAAGCAACAGTGCCAAGAGATCAAAGTATTCTATCAGACTTGGTTTGGAAAGAAAAGGCTATCAGCTTATAAATAATGGTATTAAAAAGCATTAGGAGATCCAAGAGCATCAGTAGGGCTACAATTCTGCTGCCTTTTTCTCAAGAAGCTTCAGTCTAGAAGAACTGAATGTGACTGATAATGAAACCTAGTTGCAATGAATCTATTCTTCAATGCACCCGAGATCAAGACAAGACAAGACATAGCAGATGGAGACTTGTCAAAAAGAGATCCAACCTACAATTAAGGAGAAATTTCCTGACTGTGAAAACAATTAACCAATAGGAATTGCTTGCCTTCAGAATCTGTGGGAGCTCCATCACTGGAGGTTTTTAAGAAGAGATTGGACAACCATTTGTCTGGAATGGTATAGATCTCCTGTTTGGGTAGGGAGTTGAAGACCTCCATGGCCCTTCCAACTCTGTTCTTCTGTACTCAGATTGAGAATTATTAGTTCCAGTTGATCATCCTGCTCCAAAATGCAATGAGCTAGGAAGAAACTATCTTACACTGGTTAATGTCATGTAAGTCTAGACTTCTTTTGTCTGTGGAGATCCTTCCATTTCCCACTATTCAGTCACAGGTGAAGAAGTTTCTTGGATGAGAAGCAAAACATCTTCAAAGAAAAGTGCAGTTGCCTCTTGAAAAACCACCTTTGGAACTAGATTTGTTTTCTTGTAAGTGATCAATACTGCCTTAAACAACACAAAACTATGTATTTTCTGTGTAACACAACCTACATCGAGAGTTTAATTTTTATCTCTGTGAAGATTTCAATTTACTTTAAGTTATATTTTGTTGATTAGTAATCTTGTAGATGACTAGCTGACAGCTGTGAAGTTTATTTGCAGTGTCCATATTCTGATTGAGTCCTGTTATATTAGTTCTCATTTTAAGATGAGTGTATTTAGCAGATTTAAAATAGGAGTTACAAGTCTTTGCTTGTTATCCAGTTCTCTGATACTTCTTTTTAGTTAAAGAGTTATAACAACACATTTTTACTGTATTAATATAATTATAGAGTGTTTCACTTTAGCCAATTTAACCTAATCATGCAGGTTTTTTGCTTTCTACAGTAAGTGATTACTATGTTGGGAATGATAATCTCTTTTGAGATGGAAGCCTGCATATTTTATTTTTATAGCATTAATTTAACCTGTTATATCTGTATCTTTTATTTTACCTCTTCATAAAAATACATAAATAAATAAATGGTGAAAATGTGTAGATATTAGAATAATTAACAGCTATCTGCAAATATTACCTGTTGATGAAAGATAATGTGCACACAATTTTATTGTCAATAAGATTTCTTTTTAGAGAAATCATATGAAACCAGATCAATAATGGGGAAAAAATCTGACTGAAGCCTTGAAGGTATCAATTCAATTGATATAAAAGCAAAAAGATGCCAGGTACCTTTGCGGTAAGAAATCCAATTCATGGAAAATATCTTTCAGCTACACATTACATGATTAAAGAGAATTATGCTACTGAATAATAACTGCTATTTTCAAACCTGGAAAATTGATTATATTTTGTTTTCTTTTTTAATAATGAAGCAAACCTGAAATAACATACCCTTGGAAAGAGGATTCATGCTGCTCTTTATTATGTTAGTTTTTCTTTCTTCTGTTCAGCTATGTCTGATTCTTGGGAACTACCTGGACAAGTGCTTCCAGTTTTCTTAGCAAGGTTTTTCAAAAGTGGTTTGCTCTTGCCTGCTTCCTAGAGCTAGGATACAGTGACTGGCCCCAGGTCCCCCAGCTGGCTTTGTGCCTAAGGTGGAACTAGAACTCACAGTTTCTTGGTTTGTAGCCTGATGCTCTCAAACCTTATTGTTTTCCTTCATCTGTCTATAATATCAAAGTGAACATTATCCAAGAAAACTTGGGTAAGAAAAAACAAATGCACAGATATAAAATAGGTGGTACCTGGCAGTAACTGTGAGTGGTAACTTGGAGTCCTAATGGACAATCACTTAAATATGAGCCAGCAGTGTGCTGCAGCTGCCAAAAAAGCCAACACAGTCCCTATTAACAGAGGGATAGACTCAAGATCACGTGAAGTGTTAGTAAGGCCACATTTGGAATATTGCATTCAGTTTTGGTCGCCATGACGTAAAAAAGATGTTGAGACTCTAGAAAGAGTGCAGAATAGAACAAAGATAATTAGGGGACTGGAGGCTAGAAAATATAAAGTATGATTGCAGGAATTGGGTATATCTAGTTTAATGAAAAGGGGGACAAGGGTGACATGATAGTACTGTTCCAAAATCTAAGGGACTGTCACAAAGAAGAGGGGGTCAGCCTATCCTCCAAAGCACCTGAAGGCAGGACAAGAAGCAATGGATGGAAACTAATTAAGCAGAGAACCAACTAGAACTAAGGAGACCTTTCCTGAACAGTTAGGAAAACTAATCACTGGAACTACTTGCCTTCAGAAGTTGTGGGTGCCCCAACACTGGAGGTCTTTAAGGAGAGATTGGACAACCATTTGTCTGAATGATATGGGGTTTCCTGCTTGAGCAGGAGATTGGACTAGAAAACCTCCAAGATCCCTTCCAACTATTATTCTGTTGTACGAACAGATATAGGGTGAAGCTTAAGACAAATATCTGATAAATCAAATAACAACACTAGATAGTACATTCTGGCACTACACTAAATGATTCCTCTGATGGTTTGCATCAGGATCAAACTGATGGAGTTTGCATGTAGAATGGATGCATCCACTTCCATACAATAAAATCCTTAGAATTACCTTATTATGCCTTTTATCAGCGCCTCTGTGATTGATCTCATCAATTGATCTCATTGATGATTGTACAATTATCTGAAGTGAAGAGTTTTGGAGGCTGGTAGTATAGTGCCTGTGGTCATCAGTGAGCCTGTAGTGATCTCCATTAATGTATGTAAGATTGCTGGTACTTCTGACTTAAATGGAAAATGACACGTTGTAGAGCAAAGCATTGGATTCATGGGTGAGCAACATTTTGTGGCTGGAAGAGGTATTTGGTTCATGCAGAAGCAGACTTTAAGCTATATTCTGTTTAGGATATTATATATATTAAGTGAAACATGTATAATTTTTGAATTATCTGAAATATATTTTCATAAGGAATACCAGAGGGTTTGCTTGTAAATTCCCTTTTTTATAAAAAACAAAAACAAAAAGCATTGTTAGATGTTGTAAAACTAATCTTACTTTATTCTCAGATTTGTTAGAGAGCTTTAGATCACTGAGGCATCCATTTGACTGCTTTATCTTCATTTTGTTTTTGCTTTTTTTTTGTAATATAGCTGACTTGTACAACATAGATTTTCAGTCTACACAAAAGAGCTATTGAGTCTCTTCTTAGCTGGCATGCCTGAAATATTAAAAGCTTTCACTTTTGTTATACATGAACTGCTTCCTTTTTGATGCATCAAACTCATAACCTTCAGGGATTCAATGAACCATGCATCTTTTTGTATCAAAGTTTAAAGCTAGTTTATGCCAACAAACCATAGTTAAGATTAATCACATATTGTTCTAATAATGAACTGTAGATAATAAAGAGTGGAAGCAAATACTTCTTTTTATAAGATCACATCTTCTTTGGAGCAAAAGTTTCACTTTAACCAATTTAACCTGATCATGCAGAAGAGAAGGGAGGGTTAAATGTGCCTGAGATATGGTACAGCTTATTCCCATAATGGCAACCTATCATTTATCATTACATCTACTGCATACCATAAAATGCAATGTTATCATTATTATGAGGACTCCCGTGTGTTAACTTTCATAATGAATGTCTGTTAACTTCACTGTTGGGTAACATGCCGTGATTTATTGGCCATTGTCTCAGCTGGATACCAACAGCAGGGTGAAGTTGTTTTCAAAATGTATAACTTCAGTGGTGGTGAGTGACCCTATTGCTGCATGTTAATAAAAGTGCAATACAGCTGCCTCTGAACTTCGCTAGAAAGATAAAATAAATACTATTCAGAGCCATGCAAATTAAAATTCAGGGGTCGCTACCACTCTGTTTTGTGTGCACAACAAAACAAAATATCTATTTTGAATACAAAGTTTAAATGAAGAAGGATATACCTTTTAATTCTACTCTCAAAGGTATGGCGCATGCTGCTTGACTAGATTTCTATTACAAAGAAAAAGCATGGATCCAAAGTGTTGTGAAGTGTTGTATTTAGTGTTGTGAACTGTTCTTCCTTCCTTTCTCACTGTGGAGCCCTAACCTCAAAAGGAGATAGGAACTTTCTGGAAAGACATAAGATAAGTTTTGGAAGGTGTGTGGAAGGATCATCAAGACTGGAGACAAAAATATCTTCTACTTTCACAAGAGATGATTTAAACTCCAACAGGGGTGTGGTCCTTTGAGGATCTGCATTCTGGATTTCAAGTTTGAAGCAATTATAAGTTGCTCTCCTCTGAATTCTAGAGCTCAGTCATTGCTTCTTTAAAAAAAAAAAAAACCACCAAAGTTTCCAATTGTGTACGATATTTCATGGAGAGCACAATTTTTCAAAGTTAGAACTATTGCTTTATAAACATGAAATTAGAAAAAAAAATTAATTATTTGCAGATGAAGAGGCATGGGGTGTCCAAAGTCATTTATGCAAACCTGAGTAGGACAGATCAGAACTGTGTTATAGGACCCTTCAACAATGGCTCCAGGCTCCAGATGGCAGATTCAGCTTATTGGCTAAACCTGCTCTAGCTGTCTGGTCATGAGTTGTCAGAAACAACATTATGCCAATTATATCACCTCAGAAATGTATAAAAAAGCTATTAATCACAAATATTTTGAAATGTGCATAAAGTCATAATTTCAAAAAACAAGGCAGTATCTTCGTCAATAGTATTATACATCCATAAATATCTTCCAATCCAGAATGAGAAGAGGAGAAATTTTAATGGCCTGCTGATTATGTGAATGGAAACAGTAAGAGACAGTTGGTGCTGAAAATTAATGAAGTAGAGTTTCATGGCTCCAACCTACCTTATGTTACTAGTAAAATGAATTTGGGCATCTCATAGTCAGTCCTTAGGAGTTTTTATGCATTTCACCAAATGTACAACTGAGCACATGTTAGTTAACATACTGGTTCTTTTCCCACATTTATACTATCGAGTTTCATTACAAGTGGCATTGCTTTAAAAACAAATACTAAGTAATATTGCAAGTTCCTATATTTCAGAACATTCATCTGTAAATTCTATTGTGTGTGTGTGTGTGCAATTGAGTCATTGTTGACTCCTGTCAACTCCTGACTAGACCCTGAAGTTACCTTGGCAAGATTTCAGACATGCATCGCCATTGCCTCTTTCCTGGGGCTGGGAAAGAAGGACTGGCCCAACTGGCAGTCAGCTGGCTTTGTGTCTAAGTGGGACTGGAACTCAACTTTCCTGGTTTCTAGCCAGATCTCTTAACCAAACTGTCTCTCTGTCTGTAAATACTAGTCATTATGCACTGTATATGTTAGGACTAATACACATAAGAGATTGATATAGATAATAATAACAGGAATTTGTGCACATTCACTGGGCCTGATGGAGAATTTATACATTTCTAAACCAACTGAAGCTTTTATATACTGTATAATGCAATTAAAAATAGCGGGGCAGAGAGGAAAACCAACATCAAAATCTCTTCCCCATATTCCCATGTTCCCTTTAGTCACAAATAAATGAATACCGTATTTAAAATGAAGTGTTACTTGCCCTGATGAAGACAGGTAATGTTTGCACGAGCAAAATAAAAATATGTCTCAAAGGGTGTTCCCATTCCCACAAAGGAAACAAAAACTGTCTCCTCCTTCTGGGTTGACCTGTTCACATTTCTAGGTGCTGATGGATCCTTTCCTGCTTTCCTGTCAACTGAACTTAAATTACAATGGAGCGGCCAGTTATCCATTTAGGTTAGAAGAAAGAAAATAAGTTTAGAAACTAAGAAATTATTGCTCTGCTAGGTCAGGAAGAGAGAAAAATCTAAAGGTTTTGGAGTTGGGGAAAATGGTTACAGAGCAAATGTAGCATCTTGATCTATAATCCTACACTTCAAGCAGCACAAAGGAGGCAAAATAAAGTACTCTACAGTTCTTTCAAAGCACTGAAAGCAGTCCATGATCCCAGATGTATTTTAATTTTAATCTTAGATGTGCAACCTAATCTATAGTCGTTTCCAGCTCTTCTGGGACTTTTTTTTTTTTTCTGAGTTGGGTTATACTGGGTTCTGGCACTTGGCCTATACCCCCATTCCTGGCAACCCAAATGAAGTTTCTCTTCCTGCAGTAGGATGGTATCTCGTAATGTTCTGATGCTTGGAGGACACTTTTCCTAGGACAGGGGTGGGCAATTGTGGCTCTTTTACAACCTGTGGACTTCAACTCCCAGAATTCCTGAGACAGCTTGGCTGTCCTGAGCCAACTACTGAGGAGGAGAGGACCCTGCCCCTCTTCACAAGGCACACCTGGGGACTGAGACTTAAGGAGTCACTGTGGGAGGGGCATTTGTTGTGAACAAATGCTGAATTCCTGGAGTGTTGAGCGCCGACATTTGAACTTTCTTGGATTCCTTGCATTCTTTCTGGATTTCTGAATTACTTGCTGTGCTCCCTTGCTTCCTGGACTCTTCAACTTGCCCTGCTGGATTTCTTGCTGTGCAACCATGGTGTTCAGAGTATTGAGCTGGACTATTTGCAGCCAGAGGCTGCTTGAGGTTGTGTGTGTGTGTGTGTGTGTGTGTGTGTGTGTGTGTGATCACTTTGCTTTGGGACTTTCCAGAAACGTGGAAGGGTTCGGGGAAATTTGGAGCAATAAAGGGGCGGTTTGAACTGTCAGTTGCCTATGTTATCTCTGTGCCGTGGCCTGGATCATCACAGGCCCTCTGAAAAGTATTTATGACTGAAAGTTGTGATGGCCAGTCTCCCCACAGCCAGGTGATTGAATCTGGGTGCTCAGTAACTGGCCCGCATTTACAGCTATTTATTTACAGTAGCCCATGGTCAACATTTTACATAGTCATGATTGATGATGTTATTGCCAGAAACCAGCATTTACTTCTGGTTTCCAAGTACAAATATCAATAGTGAAAAATGGCTTTCCTTCATGACTGAAGCATTTGCTTTACAACCAAAGTAATCATATAGTGATGTCACAATAAAGGTCGTAAAATTGGATCTAGTCATGTGATGACTGTCTTAATGACAGATGTACCTTTAATTTGGGCTCAATTGGAGATGTAAGTTGAGGGCCACCTGTACTGTATTTTGACTATTACAAGAATGTTTTTTTCTGTAAAGCAATTGTGGGTTTTTTTAACAATAGTCACACAGCCTTTTTCTGACTCTTAAATGACTAGAATACTCAAGTACTAATGAATGGCCTCCACAACTATTCTACTCATTACACCAGGGCTGTCAAACTCCTGGCCTGTGGGCCGGATGCATCATATGTTCGCTACGCCCACGCCCAGTTTAACAAAGTGGGGGGGGGGAGTCCCAATATATCACATGACACCATCATGACGATGCAAGTTTGACACCCCTGCCTTACACTATTGCTCCTTCATTGCTCCTGCTGACCTCCCTTGAACTTTATCGTTACTAAGCTCATCTCTTCTGCACTACACCATAGAAATGACCTTCTTCTTCTTGTGCCATATCTGTCATTGGACGTTGACAATCATGTTGGCGATCCTATTTTTATCAACAGCCACATGAAAAAGTGCTGCTGAGTTTTCTCCAAACCAGTCCCTTAGATTTTGAAGCCATGGTGTTCTTCTTTTGCCTGGACCTCGTTTGCCTTCAATCTTTCCCTGGAGGATTAAGTGAAGGAAGCTGTATTTTTTCTGGGTGTCGCATCATTGCTGAAATCATCATACTGACAAGCTTTGCCAAGAGAAAGCAGAAGTGCTTCTTGAGAAACTGGTTAGGTTTTTGTTTTGCTATGTGTTTTCACAATCTAGGATGCTGATCACCAGCACGGAACAAAGTAGAGCACCATTTGGACCCCATTCTGAAAGATTGAAGATGAAGGATCTGCTGGGTCAGCCAAGTGAAAGTAATTCTGCATGGGAGTAGGAGCCAAGTCAATGCTTAGCCCCCCTATATCACCCGAAATATATATCTAATGTCAATGGGCAATTCCTTGAGGATATACGAGATGTTGGCAAGGGAGTATAAAGCAGAGTGATGCTAAGCACTAATTTTGTTTCTGCTTTGATTTAGAACTGCTGCTGCCACTTGTAGGATCAGCTTGACAGGGATTGCTGGGTGAGCATGGGCCTTTTGAACCAGAGAGCTATTAGCAATTGCCTCGATGTGCTGGTTTTGAAAAGAATCTTGCTGTTTGCTCCTGTTGGTTGTTATTTTTCAGTTCAGTCTGCAACTTAATTAAGCAGAGCAGCTTAACTAAATCTGAGTGTAAATCCAAATGCTTAGTTAGGTGTTGATTAGAACTCCTGAAACTCCTGATCTTGATCAAACTGCTTGTGTCATTTAAATATACAGACCCTTAATATAGTTTAATATAGCAAACTCGTCTGGCACTATGACTATTATTAATTGATGCACAGTTCTCCTGCTTTTTAGCTGTCTTCTCAATATTTCACTAAAGCCTACATCTACAGCATTTTATTTTATGTCACAAGAGAAAAAAATGATATTCTATTCTGTTCCTGTTCCTGTTCCTGTTCCAATTCTAATTCTAATTCTAATTCTAATTCTAATTCTAATTCTAATTCTAATTCTAATTCTAATTCTAATTCTAATTCTAATTCTAATTCTAATTCTAATTAATTCTAATTCTAATTCTACCCCACCCCATCCCCATCCCCATCCCCATCCAGAGGTGAAATGCTACTGGTTCAACCAAACCTGTAATGATGGTGGTGGGTGGTTCAGAGAACTGGTAGTGATGACAGCGCGTGGCTTTGCCCACCCGCCCGGTGTTCATTACTTCCTGGTTTTAACCAGGAAGTAACCTGTTTTTTACCCTCTGCACATGCACAGAAGGGTTCATGCATGCGCAGAGGGTCTGCGCGCCCATGTGATGCATATACTTTTGAACCAGTAAGGAAGGTAAGTAGATTTTACCCCTGTCTCCATCCCATCCCATCCCATTTCGCAGTGGTGCAGTGGTTAGAATGCAAAACTGCAGGCTACTTCTGATCGCCAGCTGCCTGCAATTTGGCAGTTCAAGTCTCACCAGTCTCAAGGTTGACTCAGCCTTCCAGCCTTCTGAGGTCGGTACAATGAGGACCCAGATTGTTGGGGGCAATATGCTGACTCTGTAAACCACTGTGAAGCGGTATATAAGTCTAAGTGCTATTCTTTTGTATCTATATCTTGGTTGTTCCTTCTAATCAAATTGTTATACCTGATTATGATTATTATTATTTTCATTATGAAAATGAAGTGCACAGTAAAAACAAAAAAGGTAGAAGGGGAATGTAAATGTTTGGGATATGATTGTCATTTTTGAATTATTGGTCCTGGTAACCCTGAATCATTGCTGGCAGCAGTTGTTTTTCTTTCAACATGTGAAAATAAAGCAATCAACATCTGTTCCAGTTTTCTTTTCTTTTTGTTTATTTTAAGTAAATCAGAAAACTGTTTCACATGGTAAGATTTACTTTAGGTGAAAGGAATAATTAATACTTTTGGTATCAATAATTTATCTTTAAAGAAGCTCACCATATATGAACTTAAAACAGACACTTGCTAGATGGCAGCAAAGAATTAGAGATTTCTGGACCTCTTTAGGGCCACCTAATGAGTGTCCAGATTTGTGAAGCATGTGTGGATGTGGATGTGTATCTGTGTTTGCGTGTTTGGTATGTGGTTAGGGCTGAATCCATATAACAAGATTTTTTAAAATAAAATACTTTGCCTTTGGGTTACCATCATAAACATAAAAGGTTATGTTTAAGATGTTGAGTATGTTTTCAGTTACTGTCTTCAATCAATTACAGAAATGATTTAACTTTATGACTTCATGATTTAGTCTATAATAATAGGCATCTAGAAGAGAGAATAAATATCTCTGCTCTCTCTATGTGGGCATGTATGCTTCTCTGCTTGTATGATTATCCATTAGGGAGATGTTACTTGATTCTCCATTGTTTTCTGCCAATACATAGTGTAGACATGAATTATCAAACCATTTAGGGTTTATCAAAGTATCAGGGCATTAGGTTTTTATCCATCCATCTAAAAACAATTAGAAATACCACTTTTCTTAAATAGTATTCGACAGATTTTCTTCATTTGATTAGGTAAATAGTGATTTCTTGACATTTTGATGTGACTGTCATCAGTCCATAGCAAACTGAAGTGACTGGTTTTGCACTTATGAATACCACTGTTTCTCAAAAACAATGATTTTTAAAAAAAACAATGTAACAATAAATATTCAAAAACTGTAAGCCATCACTTGGATAAGGTTATATTTATGGTACAATCAAGAACAATAGAATTTTTCATGATTTCATACCTTCTATAAAAACCACAAAAAGGAAAATTGTCTACATCAAATTTCTACATCTCATCTACATCATATTTGTGTTGTGAGCCTACATAGGTAGTTCCAATGCTACACAATTCAACCTTTTATCAGTATCTTCCAATGAGCACCGGTTGATTTTTATATCTCTGATTTGTCAAAAATCACTTTCCAAACTAGATTTGGGTACATTTAATAGCAAATAAGGCCATTGCTTAAAACCAAATTTTTTAAAAGATGATTCTTTTTTCTTATTTTGTCTTGATTACAGAAATCTGCCTATTTTAGTTCATGTTTAGAGTTATCCAGCTAGCAGTTTGAAGATGTTTCTTTAAACATAAGACCATGGAAAGAGATATTCAGATATAATATGCCATGAAAACTCCTTATTTTCCTGGAGGAAATGGAAAAGGAAGTTAATATGTACCTGAAATCTCATAAATATTGATAATAAGAATCATTTGAATGCACAATTTTACTAGAATATAAAATAATTTATATATTATAAAATTTATATGTAACTTAATATCTATATAAATAAATTTAATGTATTTGCATAGATAACACTGAACTATCAAACTTTAACCACAGAATCAGAATCTGACTCCATAATTACTAGATATTTAATTTAAATGATGATTCTAATATTAATGTAGAATACAGATTTATACTTCATAAAACAACCTTCATTGCCTCTCCCTCATCTTTATTTCTCACCTGTCCAAAGTAATGTCATAGATCAACATGCTGAGAATGACAGAAATCTCTACAAAAGTTTAAAATATTGTTATTCTAATGTTCAAATGCAAAGTTTCTAGATTCAAATGCTGGTGGTGTTTCATAAATCTATTAATAGTATATTTCAAATGTTTTCAAAAATATATACTGAATTACACTATTATCAAATCATAATGCTACTTCAAGTATTCCATCTGAACATTGTTCAATATAGATTGGCCCCTGTCTAAATATCTGATGATATTGATAGGTCAGGCCCTGAAATTAATATTAATTGGATAATTTAAGGAACTTAAATTAATTTAATTGCAATTTAAATTATTAACAAAATAGCAGGTTCATGAGGGTTATATTTGGGTGAATATCCAAAGACCATAAAGTGTCCAACTTATTTTATACCCTACTTCTATACAACCATTTTATTCCTGAGGGTCCTTGGTGCTTTCTGATGATGTTACCTAGTTTGAGTAATGAAATATCTGCAAGAAAACAACCAAGCTCAGAGAACACCAAGGACCACTTATTTCAACCCTGAGCTACAAATATTCTCCTTTATTGATCATTTCACTTCTATTTTTAGAACACTTTGTTTTACAAACCTTCTACCTTTTTGTATTATCATAAGGTATAGCCCAAATGTCTAACGTCATTTGCTTAGTTAACATTAAATAACATTTTCCTTTCTGCTATGTTGTTCAGCTGGCAATATCTGGACTTTTTCCAGATGTTTTCACATTCATTCAGTCCTGAAAACCTAGAACAGACATTTCAGCTGAAGAAAAAGTGAGAACACACACACACACCTATACAACCTATTTTGCTAGCTGATGCAGAAGTATCAAAGTCAATGCATACTTATGGTCCTCAAAATATAACATCTTGGGTATTCCTCTGTGGAAAAAAAAATATTAGTTACACACAGAGAGAAAAGTCCACAAGTGATTAGCAGCTGAGTTTTATGAGAAATTTCCTGCACCACTAATTTGATCCCCCTTTCTGTATCTATAATGAGCAGAATATGGCTTGTTGCTTTAGCTTAATTTCTAGTGTCATTCCCATGTGTATATTCAGTGGTTCGGTATGTTCTGAAAAAAGCATGTAAAAATGTGACTGTATTATAGGAGCTTTTGTTTGTTTGTTTTTGTCTCTCCGTATCTTCAGGCTGTTTCATGTAGTCCCCATCTAGGTAGTCTCACAAAAAAGGGGCCACCATCATGTTTTCAGTAGCTTTGTTTTGAAAAAGACAGACTTTTTGGAGCGAGCACAAAATATTAGTATATCAAACAGAATAAAAAACAAGGTAGTTTAACTTGTTGGTTTGTTTGCTAAGTAAATATACAGTAGCTAAAAGTATTCCATTTTTATCTGCCTCCTGCAGTAATGGCTCTGTAACTTCAGGGCATAGACTTCAATAATTGATCAGGGTTTGTACAGCTCCGGCTAGGAGCAAAAATAAGAGGGTTACTTTGAACAAACTGCTACACTGTTGTAGCATTAGGCACCAAAACAAGATTCTGGAAATATAGATATATCTTTTTTTAAAAAAGAAAAAAAGGAAAGGAAAAGATGGATAAGGTAGAGTGGTAAATACTGCTCCAGGCTAGAAAGTAATGAGAATTTTTCCATAGAGAGTTTTGACCTGCTATTCAAAATTGTTTCTTGTCTTAATAAATCCTAAATGTGTAATTTACTTGCAAAGGAGAAAGAACAAAGGAACCAAAATTCTTTTGATAACAACACTTGTTAAGGTTGATAACTTGAGTTTCAAACGTGTGAAGAAAAACGTGTGACAGTTTGTTTAAAGATGACAACCTGTGTGTTCAGATACTTTCATCTTATGGTGTTTTACAAAGCTTTGCTGTGCAAATGGTACACATACATACTAAAAAGCAAGAGAATATAAAGTATTGCTTCCGATCGTGTTTCACCAGTCCCTTTAGATCCATTTGCAATGGTACAAAACTGTTAATTGTTGTTGAAAGACTGAAGAGAATATAGAATATTTTCCCATCTTCTTGCTCCTCCAAAGCATGACATATGGGGAAATTTATATAGGCATCTGATGGATAGTATTTAAAACATACATATATTAATACTTTTTATTCTGCTGTCAGGCAAGGCATAGGTTTTAAGGTGTTCTCCTTTTATAAACCCACCAAAACATTTACAGGAAATTATTATCGTTGCAGATATGTGACCATTTTAACAAAAAAAAAAAAAAAAAAAAAAGGGAACAGAAAGAATTTTTTTGAATTACCATCAGTTTAGAAAAATATGATAAATGCTCAATAAAAACAGAAATGTCATCATTATCATTCCCCGTTGTACTTAGTGTAGGTGTTCCAAGAGTCTCAAAACAGTGGGAGATTTTACATAACATATGTGCTGTCATACCTAGTCAGAAAGAATATAGAAATTTTATATTTAAGTCTAATTACTTAGAAAGTATGTGAGTGTTTTTTTTTTCAAAAACAATCTCAGATTTCAGTGGTGGCAAAATATGATCAGGAAGGAATTTATTTCCCCAAGATGTCAGAATTTATTGTCCTCTTGAAATGTACAGGGCACATCTGATTAAGAACATAATTAGCCTCCAGGGAGACCATGCAACTAATACTCTCATCCTGTATTCTTTGGCCTCAAACTGATATTCAGTGGCATTCAGTTTCTGCAATTGGCTTCTCCTTAGTTATTACAACTAATAAACTTTAATAAGCAAGAGACTTCTTCCCTCCCTCTTTTGCCTCAACCAACCAATCTTCCTTCTTTCTTTCTTTCTTTCCTTCCTTCCTTCCTTCCTTCCTTCCTTCCTTCCTTCCTTCCTTCCTCCCTCCCTCCCTCCCTCCCTCCCTCCCTTCCTCCTTCCCTCCGAAACAGTTGTATCCTGAGATGTATATTTACTGAGATCTAATTTATCATGGCTTAATTGTATTATCATTTAAATTCTGTATTATTCAGATTATTTAGCTCTACCTCTGTTTTTATGTTAGGCCTCAGTGCTACATTACTTTACAACAAGTAATAAATTTGAATCATCTCTGTTAAAAATGTATTCTTCAATTTATCTGTGATATTTTCAATCCTTGCTTTGGACATTCACTTTTCTGAAGAGTTAACATAAGTTAAAATAGCATTAAGGCAATCATAATAATATATAATGTTGCTTCCAATTAGTATTAGAAAGTTGATAGAAGTTAGATTAAGGCAGGTAAATAAACACTTATGCTTGTAAGTGAAGTAAAATCTCATCCGAACCAAATTTAGCTCCTAGTGACTCATGTAGTTAGGCAATCCATGTAGTTAGGCAATAATAATATTAAAGGACTAATAATAACGGGAGGGGTTTACCATTAAATTGTTTTACGAATTTTTGACTTAGGCAAAAAAGGGGGAAATTACAATAGCAATAGATTTCTCCAATATATTTCTTTGTATCAGGAGGTAAAGACTTGAATCAAGATTCCCCTTATTGATAACAAAAGAATCATAGACCTTCCTTATTCAGAGAGTGGGAAAAAGAAAATGAGATGCAACAACAGATTGATGTTCTCTACTCTATACACTCCTGCATTCCTAATCATATGGATAAGGATAAATGTAAGCTATAAATCTAATTAAATATCCAGTAAGTTCCAAGAAGACCAGAAATGAGATCTAATGGGCCAGGTATTTGAAGGTCAAGTGATACAACTAGGACATGGGATTGGATCAGTCAACTAAACCACAGGTTTAAAAGGGACAATGGAACTGCAATCAAATACCACATGAGACAAAGGAAAGTGATAGGGTCTGTTGCTGGGAGTGTTTTATACACTATATGTGGGTGAGAACTTCCACCTGGAACAAGTTATTATCAATGTTTCCCAACCTTGGCCATTTTCAGGTATGTGGACTTCAGCTCCCAAAATTTTTATTCACTAGATACAGTATGTTGCCTGTGCACTTTTGGGGACTTGAAATCCACATACCTGGAAATGGCCAAAGTTGGGAAATACTGAATTATTTGCTGCCAAGAATATAGACATCCTTTCTGGTCATGATATAATTGTTAGAGTCAGACAAAAAGGTCAAACTCACCACTCCTCTAGCCTCTGAGCTACCTTGTTCAGACCCGAGAGTAATTTTTATCCAACCATGGATAAACCATGGGTTATCTAGTCAAAAAGAAGAAATAACAGTGTTCACTACCTTGTTAGTTCTTTGGTAGAATGTTACAGAAAACATACCAGGAGATAATTTTGAAGATAATAATATAAGCATCTTGTTTATTTCTGTACAGAGTACTGAAATACCCTTTCTGTAGAAAATTAATGATTAGGATAATCTGTTTTACATCAGTAACTGGGTTAGATCATAACAGCTAGCTCACCTGATTGAACTGGCAAAAATTAAACAATGCACCTGAATGAAGAGTTTCTCTGAAGTTCAGGTTGTAGGTTAAAGTGGAAAATATATATATTAAAAAAAAGCAATACAGCCATTCACATCCTTGAATAATGCAATAACAAATCACTTTTGTATTGTGATGGAAACTACATGTGCTTGTATATATGTTTGTGTGTGTAATATGCATGTACTGTACAGTATGTGTGTATGTAGGAGATAATTTTACCTCAAAAGTAGTTTCATTTTACTACTTTACATTAAAACAAGGCAACTATAACAAACAGAAGCTTAACAAAGCATATTTTTTAGAACCATAAATAACACTGTAGCTTCTCTGTATTGATGTAATAAAAATATCATCCTCATTTGCAAATTTACACTTTCACGGACTGAAAAGATATATATATGAAACATGCTGAAATATAAATTATTCTTGGATTTGTCTATATGATACTTGCCTCGACATCACAGAAATTAATGCAAGAAGTTGTGACCAAATCCAAAAGGGTAGCTTTGGTGAGTCCATCTAACAAAACCTAATTAAGACCAAATCTCTTCAAGAAGCAAGATGAAAATCTTCATTGTTTATCATTTTTTTCCTCAAGTATTAATATTGTTCCAGGCTCATTATTACTTCATTTGAACGGCATAATATTCTGAAACATAACGGAGCTGAGAAGTGTGATTAAAAGTGCTCTTCCCTCTAGGATTCAAATCATCCTTAATTCAGAAAATATGAACTGGCTTCCAAACAACATGTACCAAGTTGAGTGGCATATGGGAATTTGTTGTTTTCGAATACTTTTCAAAGAACTTGAAATAACAGGCGAGCATGTGCTCCTGAGGAAAAAAGTTTGTCCTGGCCTAAGAAGTACAGTACTCATTCATGGGTTCAACAGCCAAATATTGAACTTTTCCCATCGAAAGGATGTCTGATGCTGGAGTCAGAATATTGACATTTACCAAAAAAGGAAAAAAAAGAAAAAGTAAGTGGGGGAGATAAAGCCCTTCCAAAACAAAATAAAAACCTTCTCAAGTGTTGTTTTGAAGTGAAGCCACTTCAGTGGCATTTAGCAAAAAACCTGCTCAGATGGCAGGGAAGTTGCTCCAGCGGAATGTGGAGAAACGCCAACTGTACGGTATTAAACCCACATTCCTATTGAGAATTTGTATTGACAATATACAGTTTTATTAATATCTGTGGAGTGCAAGAAACTAGATACTCGAAAATGTTAACATTTCGAAGGAACAACGGCTTACTTGAGCTCCTGTTCCTGAATATTTGCAAGGATTGGGCATTCCTCCTTAGTCTTATAGTTCATAAAATCACCACCCATTTCAAGGGCTGCTGTTTCTAGTAATAAAGGTAGTGCTCAACTTACAACCACAACTGAGACCCAAAATACTGTTGTTAAGCAAGACGATGTGAGTTTTGCCCATTTTACGACCTTGCTTGCCACTGTTGTTAAATGAATTGATGCAGTTGTTAAGTTAGTAACATGGTTGTTAAGGGAATCTGGCTTTCCCCATTGACTTTGCTTGTCAGAAGATTGCAAAAGGTTATCATGTGACCCTGGGATGCTGCAACCATCATAAATACATGCCAGTTTTCAAGTGTACGAATTTTGATCATGTGACCATGGGGAATGCTGCGACAGTCATAAGTGTGAAAAAGTCATAAGTCACTTTTGGTGTGTGCCATTGTCACTTCGAATAGTTACTAAACGAATGGTTGCAAGTCGAGGATTACCTATAGTGTTCCCCCTCTCCAAATACTGATGCCTGTTCTTCAATTCAAGAAGTTTGGCCACATAACTTTATCATTAAGAAAAAAAATCAGTTGTGGATACTCTAAGTCAGAATTTTCCTATCTATTTTCCTATCTATTTTCTTCTGCATCCCTTTCCTCAATTTCATTTTGTATGTGCTTAAATATACCGCCGCTATTAAAAAAATGAAATTGTTTCTGATTCCAATAATACATTTGTCAATCATTTATTTTCTGGACTTTTGCCAACTGGATCAGCAGCCACTAAAATAAAAGCTGGGTTCTATTAATCCTTGATCTTTTTTATTAGTTATCATAGTAGCACATCTATATGATTCTAATGAAGGAAGCATGCAGGATTTAATTGTTCATGGCTTATAAAAGCTAGGAATGAACACTGAGACTGGGTAATCCTCCATCAAGTCTTCCTTTTCTTTTTTTTTTCCTATCATGCTCCAACTTCAGTGCATCTGTTCTGGTTCTTATTGATCTACTGATCCCCTTTAAACTAGAAAACCAAGCTTTCTATATGAAGCGTACCACATTCACCTCTTTTTGGAAGCTTTCCAATTAGTCTTTTATCTGTGCACTGCCAAGTTGATTGACAGGGAAGGTCTTGAATTTATAATTTTGGAGGCATGTCTACGCTAATTGGTAGCAACAAAAACAACCAAGTTTTGTGGCACCTGAATAATTTAACACCTTTTTATGGCATAAGCTTATGTGGACCAAGTTATTATTGTCATAGTCCGGGCCTCTAATGAAGATGACTGGGACCATAGTACAGCATTATAAAACTGCTATGCGACTATGCTGTTTGGACTGTTATATTTTGACAGCTGAATGACATCATCTCAATTAAAAAAAAATAGTTTATGAATCTGTTTAATAGTTTCAATTAACCCATGTAAAAAGAATCGTAGTAAAACCCCTTTTTTAAAATGTAGTATAATCCAGGCAGTCAGAATATGATATGACTGGTGATATTTTGTATAATGTAAAGCTCTATGCTTTACATAGAGTTCTACATTTTGTGAGGTGGGGTCTGCTGGTAGGTGTGCAACTTTCATTTTAAATAATTTTAAATATTTCAATAAGTTTTTCTGCATCTGTTTGGTAATAATAATAAAATAATAATTTAGGAAAAGAGTGAAACGTCACCCACCCTTCCTGTTCGAATCCTGGACCTCTTGAAGCATTTTTGCTTTTTTAAATATTTACCCATCAAAATACATAGCTACCTCCTTCAAAAAGAGATTTATACACCTGCAGCTGACATAACATAGCAAGTGGGACAGAGCTAGGCAAATAAGACTTGTTTGCCATTTGGGGAAACTCATCATCTTTTTTTCTTTAAAGACAACATTTTCAAATATTGAAGCCTTGATGCGTTTCTCTGTTCTACTCTGAAATAGAACCTGCTTTCTCCATGCAACAAAATGGGGTTGAAATGACCCAAATTTGAATAAGAAGGATAGATGGCACTTCACTGTTTTCTACACCTGCAATTACTCACTTCCATTTTTTTTCCAGAGATTGACACATGAATGGGATTCTCTTCCTAAAGCATGAAGAGGATCCTAATCTAGGGTTAGCATTTTATTTTTATTTTAATCACTCCATGCATAACAATTGTATAAACCAAATGCACCCTGAAAATAGGGGGGGAAATATAACTTACCAGACAGCTGGGTAAGAACTTTCCTTCCTAGTATGCTAGTTTCCTGCAGGGTGTTTTTATGTACAGAACAATATAACACTCGTAATCACCATCCTGCTCTTTGAAGTCATATAGTTTAGCCCAGGGGTGTCCAGCTTGGCAACTTTAAAACTTGTGGACTTGTAACTCCCAGAATTCTCCAGCCAGCCATTATGGGAGCTGAAGTCCACAAGTCTTAAAGTTGCCAAGATTGGACGACTGGTTTAGCCCCTCCTGGGCCCTCTCTGAATGACTGAAGTTATTTGACTGACACAGATGTGTCACCCAGTTTTTGATGATTGGGTTTTTTTGCTAGCTTGGCAAAAACTTCTACCTATGCATCATTTTAAAGCAGCATGCAATAATCACAAGAAGGTTCACAGACACAAATGATCACAACAGTTTTAAAAACAAAGAAACAAAGAGAAAGCATGGATAAAACAAAAACTCCGGACTATTGGAATCAGCAAACTGACAGATGATTCATAAACATTTTGCTTTCCTTTGCAAAACTCTGCTGTTAAAATAGAGGACTTTTAAGGGGAGAAATATGTTCCCCAGAGTAAGCATTTTGCTTCTGGTTCCACCTACTGCTCTGCTGATACCTTTTTCTACCAAAGAGCAAAGCATTAGGAGCAGGTGGCAAATGTTGCAAATGGCAAATAATGTTTTTAAATGGATGCTCTTAGAACAACACATTGTCAGCTATCAATTGAAAAGGTAAATTGAACAAATGATGCTACTCTAAATAGCTATCATAGCTAAATTAGTTGGGTGAGGAAAGAAGAGCTGTATTTCAACAGACGGGCCAGCAATTCTGCCTACTGTACGCAGAATGGAGCAAATGATGTGATTAGTGTTGTTATTTCTTTTTGCTGCAACAACACAACAATGCATGGACTGTTGTAAAAAATGAGGGAGGAAAAGAAACAAATGGGAATATGCTGTCCACTGAATCTAATGAAATACAACATCTTAGGCAGTGCAATTTGATGTTCATTTCCTCCTTAAATCAGCTAAATTGTAGTTTTAGGATGTTTACTTCCAGCTGTCTTATTTGGATATTACATTAACTCCTCTGAATGTAGAAACCATTGGGACTTGTCCATTTCTGGGGTCACGATCACCAAATCTTGATTTTCAGGGAAGTTTATCAGATGATAATTCTGCCTGTTTAATAGTTGGAAGAAAAGACCAAGGTATAACTGTTTAGCGCTTCTTAAATCTTCAAGTTGAATGCTGATTAAGTTCTAATTGTTAATTGAATGTGTTTTATTGAAGATTGAAAATTGGGCTTCATTTGTATTGCTTTGGGGTTGCTGTTGTTTTTCCTGTAGATGTATGTTTGATATGTAACTGTTTTAATCAGAATTTTATAGGTAAGGGCAAATTTTGGGAGAATCAGCCAAGAGTTTTCAAAGTTTGAAGGAACAAAACAATTTTCTGGAATTAATCCAGCAGTGTTAAGTGCTGCATGGAATTACAGAATTGAAATGGTTGCAAATGAGACACTTGATAATTTCTTTCAGAGAATGAATGGGAAAATTATTGCCTACAACTTTATTGGTTATAAATGACATGAGGCTTTAGATGTAGCACAGGGCTAGAAGTTGTTTTCTCTTGGTTTTTGTAATTAATTTCAACTTTTACAACTGTCAAATTGTAGAAGACTCTGTGAAGCTAAAGTATATTAAAACAGTAGAACCATTAAAGCAACTGATTAACTGGATTCTCTGTTGGCTTTATGACATTTTCCATAGAGCTGGTTGCAAGGGGCCAGCCAGTCATGCTGTTCTATAAGCAGGTCTCACACTGAGGCCCCTGGGATAGGTGAAGCCTGACTCAAAAACTGTTATTAGAGCCAGGAGGACCATTCTTACTCCCAACCTCTCAGCTGCCTACAGAATTACCCTGGTTACAGATTTAGAGTTCTTCCTTTCCCACACAGCTTTCAGGGTTTCCCCTACATGGTGTTTGGATGTCCCCTAACTCCTTTTGAGGACATATGGCAAGGAGGAGGGGAGGCCATGAACAGAAGTGTTAATGTTGCAAATGATCAAATAAACTATTCTTAATTTTTATCCCATTATACTGATCAGAATATAATATGAAGAATAAGTTTCATAGTAAATAAGGCCGGTTGACCGTAAATGAACGGAATGTTCTATTTTTGCATCTGTAAGTCAAAGGTGCGGAGCATCTTTTTAAATTTAAAATAGTCTTGAACCAATGTGTGGTTGATAAATGGCATTATCAAAAATAGGCATTGAACATATTATTCAGTAAAAAAAATGCTGCAATTAAAATTTTAACATAAGAAAAAGCCCACTAGTAGGAAGCAAAAGAAGTACCACTAATCCAGTAGTTTCTTTTTAAGTAGTATGTATCCGATTGATCACTGTTAAAGAGAAATATTTGGATAATAAGGAAGTTTCTTTGAGGTTACATGAAGAGTGTTATTTTATCCTGCTGTTACCACCAGACACTGAGGATTGATAGAGTATCCATGGAGTTTGTAGATTTACCTTTTCTAATATTTTCCTAGCACTTGTTGAAAGTGTTCTTGACAGAGGTATCTTAATAATAACCTTGTAGGATGCAGCACTATTATTTTTATTATCATATTAGCAGTAGAATCTGGATATGTTGCTTAGAATTCATATATCTATTGGATTTCAAACACATAATATGGTGAACAGAACTTTATAATTTATAGGACTAGATTGAATAAGAAGTATCAAGTTTATATCTCATGTTTTTAAACTATCTTTATTGTATGAGTTGAGAAAGAGATTTCCCATTTAGTTTAATATTTTAGAATGGATTAATTGTTTCACTATGGCTTCTCTCTGTTTTCAATGAAGCTAATGGATGAGTTCCAGTTGATATGCACTTTCTATTGCTTATTTGCTGTTAATGCAATAACTGGTTTCTTTAGTAAATTTTATGTGATGTATAATTATATATGAGGACTTTGGTGTTTTCTGAGCTTGGTTGTTTCCTTGCAAATGCTTCATTGCTCAGCTTACCCTACAGTTCAATCTTCTATTGATATAGTAATATATATATATGTGTGTGTGTGTGTGTGTGTGTGTGTGTGTGTAAGAGACGATAGACATCACGATCTCCGGAACATTTAAAAGTTTAATTTTTTTTATTTTAAAACTTGTGCTAAGCTTTCGTCGGCCCCTACCGACTTCGTCAGAGTATAAAATCCCCATTGAGGAGCTGCTTGCTTTTATGTAATGCTGAACAATTTGGTCATTGCGCGTGTAACAGGCCCACACCCTTGCCTTCCCCCTGTAATTATCTTTTTTTCTGCCTTAGTCATGCTGACGGATGACGATGCACTTTCCCCTGCCTCCTTCCCCATTATGTGTTGCCTCCTTATACTCTGACAAAGTCGGTAGGGGCTGACGAAAGCTTAGCACAAGTTTTAAAATAAAAATTTTTAAACTTTTAAATGTTCCGGAGATCGTGATGTCTATCGCCTCTTCTATAACTATACCTGGAACTCGCATCTTTAGGACAATTCTTTATACACACATATACATATACATATACACACACACACACACACACACACACACACACACTGGAGTATTTCTTTTTTGCTGAAAATGTATAAATATGAGTCTAACACAATCTGTGAGCTGAGTAGTGATGAAAGAAAGAGATGTATTATATTCCAACATTTCTTATATCAATAAATCTATACATGATGTTTCTCATACACGGAGGCTCATATATACATTATGCTTTTGCACTTCTACAGGTAACTTTCTGATTTGTATATGTAAGTAGTTTTCTACATTGAAGGTTTATCTATAACTACTTTGCTGTGCTTTTAGTTTGGAAAAATAGTTGTATTCTGCTTTGCCTCTGTCTTTCCAGGCTTCCAAGTGGCAGAGATTTTTTTTTAAATTTAGGCAATAAAGACTTTGAGTTGAAGTTGAAAGGGACTGAACGAGATAGCCACGATCCTTTCTGTGAAAGAGGTCAAAGGTTGCAGGCCTCTCTCCAAAGGAGACTTAACATTAATTGTAACTACGCCTGTACTATTCCTCCCCTTTAAAACAGCAAATAGGTGCCAATGAGAATTGTATCTCAATTAGAACAGAAACTTGAAGGGATCAATTTTTATCAGTGTTGCAGCAGAGGATGAAAGTTAAATTATCCATCTATATTTACTCTATATCTTTCCCTGTAGCTACTTACATTTTTATTACATGTTTAGTATTAAGTGGTATTTGTAAATAGATCTCCCAAGGAAATATGAAATTAAATATGGAAAAACCTACCAGGATAAATATATGAGGAATTAACTTAATTTTTAAAATTAATACATTAATATTGTAACTTAACAATGTTGATCAGAGACACATGCAGAGATCTATCCAGTTACTGAGAAGTTTGTAGTTGTATGCCTTAATCAACAATCTATTTAACTCAAGCACATTGTGTGATGCAACAGGGAGCAAGATGATGGGTATCTAAACACATGCAGCAGTTGTTTGGGTCCAACATAATAGATAGAGTTTGCCATGAATGTAGAAGAAAGCTGATCTGTTACCTTGAAGCAATTTAATAAAATTTTGAGGTTTTATTCATCTAGTAACCTAAGTACTGAATGAAACACATTCAGTATGAATGAAACACAAAATCTATGGACTTCACATTAAGCAAAAATATTGAATTAAATGAAATAAGAGTCTGTAGAAATACGGCCAAAGGGGGAAAAATAGAGTAGCAGGACTGTATCCATATAAAGAAATATAAGAGAAAGGTGATTTTCTCATCTACTTGTTCCATCTCCCTAAAGATCTGTTCCAGAAGGTCTTATGAAGCATCTCAGCAGGTTTTAAGACATGTGTGGAGCTGCAAAGGAGAGGAGTAAAAGAGTTCACTTACCCGCTGGATTTCATCCTAAGATAGATAGATAGATAGATAGATAGATAGATAGATAGATAGATAGATAGATAGATAGATATTGCTGCATTTTAAGTACTAAGTACTAAGTACATTTGGTGTACTTAGTATTTGAATTGCCATCATTATCAGGTTGTTGATAGTGATGTTCTATTTTCCATAAGCTTCATATGAGTGATTTTGTTGTTCATACTCTACAGAAATGGGGAAACGTACAAATTGGAATTAAAGATTTATATTGAGTTTAAGCAAAATCCATTTCAACTGTGGACCCTTAGATAACTTGTCTTAAGAAAGTCAACCTGTTTCATCCCCAGAATTCTTTTTTACATTTCCTTAATTTTGCATTTCTTAATCAAACATAGCGATATTGTCATGAAGAAGAGATCCAAAGAAGAGTATAGTAGTTTTTTAGTCTGACCATCTTGTTTGTAAAACTTGAATTTGTGCATCTTTCCTTTTAAGGAGACACTTAATTACAATATGCATATATTTGGGAACACATAGATATAAACATAAATTGTATAAGTTAAGAAAACTGACAAGAAAGAAAAAGAAAAAAAATATATCAGAACTATTTTCAAATCAAAGAGCAACTGACATATATATATAAAAATGATGTATGTTTCTTACACAGTCTACAGGGAGAATTCGGCGGGCTTGCTATGATCTCTACAATTTGCCTGCAGGCAAGTGAGACTTTGGGACATTCGATTATCCCTTTGCTCTGTTTATCATGGCAAGTGATGCATAAGCTGAGAATTTTGTGGCCCCTTCCTTTCCATGTCGGAGAATGGCTGAGCTCCCAAGCTCACCTCCTGGTGCAGTGCTTTGGCGAAGGTTCAGTGACCAATAATCAATTATTATTGAGAAGCAATCAATCGCTAATTTCCATAATTATGCACATCTAAACACTATGAACAAGAAAGAGAAACAAAGCTGCACTCCAAGCATTGCCTTGTTAGCAGTATTTTGTTAACACAGGGCTCTAAAAAAAGCCGCTGCAGCTGGTACCACAAATGTGTTTCCAGTATTCAGGCCATCAACGTGATCCGTTGCTAAATGTATAGAATCAGCTTCTTGCTAAAAACTACAATTACAGGTGATATACAGATTGAAATCACAGGGCTGGTTTGTCGAAGAAAATTGTCCTAATGATGGGTTTTCGGATCGGGAATGCAGCTCTTTTCTTCCTCTGTGATGGGTACTGAAGGCAGCTGCACCTGCCTCTGTGCTGTATTCTGCCGCACTTAATGATATCTGATGATATCATTAGGCAAAGTGTTCATAAACAGATGTTGAGCCTGTGCCTAAATGCTGTCAGATGAGCGGTTGCTGGCCTGAAACAGTATTATTTATATAGAACATTTACGTTTGTTATGTTAATAACCCCACTATTAGCTCTCTGGATGTTGCGATAGGAATGTAAATGTAGTTAATATGAATAACAACCTCTTTACTCTTCGTGCTGCAGTTGGGTATAACTTTTAGGCTTTTAGAAAGAAACAAAGATTTCCCCCACCAAGTCCTTATGACACCCTTCCTTCCTTCCTTCCTTCCTTCCTTCCTTCCTTCCTTCCTTCCTTCCTATCTATCAGATAAAGGGTAAGAATGTTCAGAAGAAATGTTTCAAGCTTGAGATTCATTTCTTTTATACTTCAATCTTTTCAAAATGCACAAGGTTCCTATTTTGTATGGTAAGTCAGTCTTCGCTCTTCAGGGCCACCACATCACAGATTGTACACATTGCCAATCCAACATACATCATATTTCAAACTATATTGTACAATACTATACCAGCTATATAAAATAATAATTTAACGTGTATAATGTGGCATAAATTTCAAATAAAGACAGTGGGGGATTCACTGATGCTTTTCGACATATTTCTTCTGTTCTCTCCTTTCTGTATAAGAATTCTAAATGTTAACTAATTTGCCCTGCATCATATTCATGTATTTTGCTGCTGTTGCTGGCTTTTCTGATGTCATATTATTTTAGTACTGCCTGAAATCCTGCATTACAATTGCTGTGGTTTTATTCAGCCAAAGTTGCATTTTATACCTCATAGTTAATTCATGTAGAGTAAGTTATGTAAATTTTGACAGTCATCAAAATGTGCAATGTTTTTGCTGAAATACAGCTGAATAGCAGGAGCTCTGTTATAAAAATACCATTAGGCTTTCATAATTTTATTTGCGCTTTTAACTCTTTCTGAATCTTCTTTGGAGTGGAGGTAGATATTGACCATAGGATATTTTTCCCCTGCTGATTTTGAACAAAGGATGAAACTGACTTTAAAACAAAAAAACAGGCCATGATATTGCAACTGCTAGCTGCTGGGGGTTATGTTTAATAGTTTATTTCAAGAATACATTTGGTTCTGGAATGGAATATTCAGTAGTATGAAATAATTCATTTTCTGCAAAAAAAAAAAATGAGGTGGAGGGAGATGATATATTTCTCTCTCTCTCTCTCTCTCTCTCTCTCTCTCTCTCTCTCTCTCTCTCTCACACACACACACACACACACACACACACACACACACACACCATCTCACATTCTGGGTGACATACAATAAAACCATTAAAATAATTACAAAAGTACCCTTAAATTAAAACATAAATATTGTGATAAAAAACTAAAAAGAATGAGAAATGCATAGATGTTACACACAATGTATCTACCTCATTAAATATGTTGACACGTAACACAGCTAAAACCTTTTACGACAGTTCTGACCAAATGGAAGAATGTATACCTAAATTAATAAATAAGTAGCATAAGATAATAGATATTGGTTTTTTTTCCATATACAACAAAACAGGGAAATATTCTTTATAAGAATAATGCCATCATATACAAGGCATAAATAGTATATCATAAGGTTACGTTATGTTTGTTTTATTTGGAATGAAATGGTACTACTCAATTTTCCCTTTCTTAACCAATAAAGATATAAAATACACGTTAATTTTATTTTTACAAAACTTATCTAGGAAAAAAAAAACAATGGCGATGAGGACTCCCCCCCCCCCAAAAAAAAATCTATTGGTCAAGTTATAATGTAAGAGTATACTGATTTTTATAAGCCCAGCTTTTGATTTTTCCCTCTTCGCCAAATTAAGTTTTCCAACTGCCTTCTAAAAATAGTTGCTAGAGACCATGATTTAAAAATGGATATAAAAAATTTAACCACAAAATATATGGCCCAGAATTATGAATTATAAAGAAGAATGAGCATCAGATCAGTGCCTTTGCCTCCATGTAACTGATTTATTATGGATTTGTGACCAATGTATCCTAAAGTTCATAGTAAGAATTCTATTTGCTAAAAATGGAAGTAAAACAAATCCTTAAGAAATAGAAGCCAATTAAATCCAGCCTTTGCCTACTCCATATCATATCACGAACAAAATATTTTTATATAAACCAGTTGCACAAAATTTTATGCCTTTTGAGTATTGGGGTATGGGGGTGTGGAGGGGAACCTTGCCAGGAAAACTACAAGCAGAAGCAGTAGCAATGATTGATCATAATATATGGAGGACAAAAAAAAAAAGAATGCAATGAAATCCCTTTCAAAGATTTTTAATTGATTGTGATAGCATTAATAATTCACTGAAGCGCAGCTTATTCTTCTGTATTTCAGTTGATTGGCCACAGAAGGTGTTCTATATATTTTACATTTTACAGGGGCAGTGGGAGAGAGTTAACATATAAAAAATATATAAATTTCTGTCATGGAACATATGTAGCAAATGTTTGTTTTTTTAAAAAAAAATCAAATTAAGCATTTATACCATTTTGCACTGCAAATATATTTTGACATATTTTTTTCTGGGATCTCAGTTTTCAGCACATAAAAAATGAGTGGACAAGTGACTTTACTTTGGGAATATTTTCCAAAAACCTGTGAGAATTTTTATTTCACATAGCCCTCTAGAATCATCTATTTTGATCACAATCTAAAAAAATTGGAGATATATCATACAGAAAATATAAAATTATTTTTAAGGATGTTTTTGCACGTAGGTTCACAAAATATATATTTGTGGCATTTTCATAAACCATTCTGATTTGAGTCAAAAGTATAATTAGTATGTTTACTGGATCCTATTCTAGTCATACTGCATTTTCTATCCTTGCGTTTAAAACAAAAGCAGTAGAATTTTTCCCTGATGTCATGGAATTCCTCTATCCTATAGTATGGGGTAGCTGGTTACAGTATTCATCAGAAAGCTACCACTGCTTTATGCTTCTTTTAAGCAGCATCTATGAAGGTAATATTGTTGTTTTCAGAATTTCAGTCAGTCAGTCAGCCAGCCAGTAATTTCTATTTACAGAATAGTCTTTATTTATTCTCTATCCCACAGTCTCCTAACACAGTCATTTAACATTCAGTGCCTAATGAAAATATTTAATTTTTAAGGGGACTATTTTAGGAACTTTTCCCCCACTTAGGATTTCTTTTCATTTCTTTTTCTTTTTTAAAAAAACAAAGAAGCAAAAACAAACAAACCTTACTATAATTTCTAAATTTAATATTTTCATGCATTTGGAATGGCATTATTTGGCTACTCAAAGAATTCATATATAGCTCATTAAGTTGGCACCTTCCATGAAATCTTATTGGCTGAAAGCTAGAGTACTGTGGGATTCTAATTAGCATACAGAGCTACACCTTATTCATCTTCAATGCTATGTAAGGATTTCATGCATCTTGAGGACAAAAAAAATATTACTTAGATTAAAGCAAATAAGTCTTATACAAAATACTGCTAGATGGAGGCAACCATCCTTCAGATAACTTTGTAAGTATTTGAAGTACACAAACATAGAAACATAGAGGCATAGAAAACTGACGGCAGAAAAAGACCTACTGGTCCATCATTTTTAGTTTATTACTTTTTAATTCTTTTTATATTTTATATTTATTTTATTTTTGTCAGAGAATGTATTTATCCCAAACATGTTTAAACTGATGATTGACCCACTACCTCCACTGGAAGTTGGTTCCAAGCTTCCACTACTCTGTGAGGTAATACTTTCTAACATTACTTTTGAACTTGCCTCAGGTCAACTTGAGGTGATGCCCCTGTGTTCTTGATTTTTGCTTAATAAATACTGTTAATAATATACAAGTACAGAGTATTTTGTTTCTCTATTCAGTCATGTCCGATTACATGGGGACTGCCTGGACCAGTTTCTGCAGTTTTTTGCCCCCCTCTTTTTTTTTTTTTTTTCAGAAGTGGTTTGTCCTTGCCTCCTTTCTAGGACTAAGAGAGAGTGGCTGGCCCCAGGTTGCCCAGCTGGCTTTGTGCCTAAAGTGGGACTAGAACTCACAGTCTCCTGGTTTCTAACCTGATACCTCCTTTTATGTGTACTCAGAATTAACAGTGTTTATATTCAGATTGCAGCTTATATCATTTTATTATAGCATGTTATTCCCCAGTTTTGATCACACATTCAAAACTAAGGAGCGTTGTACTTACCACATGAGTGATGTTGATAAATGGTGGTGCTGACGGCATTGAAATGACTTCAGCACCCTTACAACATGCAGGGCAAAAGAGTGCATTGTTCTTCATAGCGTAGGTCATTGCTTGTGTTAAAACCAATGTAATATAAGATGTGAAAAGGCTTTTTCTGCAGACATCTGTGCTGTATGTGTGCAAATCCCCTATGAATCTGTCATCATTGAAGCAATTTATTAGCTTTTTCCCTTGTTCAGGTGACATGTATTATGTTGCAGTGTAGCTGAGTGACATCTTACATCCCACAACCACAAATTGAGGCAACTGATTTAAAACACAGAACAGTCTGATGCAAAGTGATGAAGGTAAATTGAAAATTAAAAGCATCTTTGAGGCTTTCATCTACAAACAATAATCATTAGAGTTTATTTAAAAAGAGACACAGTACTGCTGATAATAGTAAATACTTCTACTGAGGCTTCTGGAAGATATTTATAAAGACAACAGTGAGTTTCTGGAAGAGAATAAGGGGTGGTATGGTTGAAATCAAACTAAGAATCTAATTCCTAATGTCCATCTATTTTCCATGGATCAAAACCCCAAATGGCCAAGCTCTGTTTACAATAGTAATTAATAACAGTAATAACAACAGTGGTGCAAGCAAGGACTGGTGAGACATAAAATAGACCAAGTTATAGAAAATGAAATAGTTGAAATAATTTAGGATTCAAACAGACAAACACTTGCCATATACAGTAATATCCCAAACTTAACAATTGTTGATAAGAAAGACAAAAAAAAAAAAAAGTCTGGATAATGGATGTTTTAGTACCTAGAAAGAGCAAGTTAGAAGAGAAAGAACTGGAGAAGATAACAAAATATAAAGACCTGAAAATATAAGTAGAACAACTGTGACAAAACAAAAGAAAGATATTACCAATAGTAATAGTCAGCAATCCCAAAACATGGGGTGTCACGTGAACACCATTGACATTGACAAAATCAGCATCAGTTAATTGCAAAAGGTAACAGTTCATATCCTGCAACAGTATCTTTAACATGATGAAACTACAACATCTCCTTATTCCAAGACCCTTGGGAAGGATCATTTAGTGACTGAATGATCCTTCCCAAGGACCTTGGAATAAGGAGATGTAGTTTCATCATGTTAAAGATATTGTTGCAGGATATAAAGGTAAAGGTTCCACTCGCACATATGTGCTAGTCGTTCCCAACTCTAGGGGGCGGTGCTCCTGTCTGTTTCAAAGCCGAAGAGCCAGCGCTGTCCGAAGATGTCTCTGTGGTCATGTGGCCGGCATGACTAAATGCCAACGGTGCACAGAACACTGTTACCTTCCCACCAAAGGTGGTCCCTATTTTTCTACTTGCATTTTTTATGTGCTTTCGAACTGCTAGGTTGGCAGAAGCTGGGACAAGTAACGGGAGCTCATCCCGTTATGTGGCACTAGGGATTTGAACCACTGAACTGCCGACCTTTTGATTGACAAGCTCAGCATCTTAGCCACTGAGCCACTGCACCCCTCCTGTTGCAGGATATAAGCTGTTCCAAGTAGAAGCATCAGAGTCACTGTGCAATGAACCATAATTCTATGCATTGAAATCTAAGATGCATCTTGGAGTAAAGTGCTTCACACAAAAGGCTCTGAAACATTCCTTTCTAAGATGATCTGTTGTGTGTATAAACCCAGATTTAGAGTCTAGCTGATCAGCCAGTACAAGCTTTCAATTCTGAAAATGATTCACTATAGTCATTTATGATTACTACAGCTTACATCTTATTTGGACATTTAATGTTGAATTCATGAAAGACTCCCATGAAGTCTTATTAATTCATTGGCATCATATACTTCATTCCTGGGGAATGAAAGGGGAAGGTTTATAATGTCATGGAAAAGTTCGTCAACATTTTTTCAACATGAACCATTTATTCTTTACATGTCTAATTTGAAGGTCTGGCTCCTTAAGTGAAAATTACATGGTAAAATAACTGTCACCTTGCTTTAAAATAACCTATAAACCAAGGGTGTGCAATTATGGCCACTTTACAACCTGTGGACTTCAACTCCCAGAATTCCTGAGCCAGCTGCTGTAAATATATTTGGCAGTTGGGAATATGAATTATAATTAGACTTGTCATATTGCTGCTTACATACTAGTTCCCTTGTGTTGTTAGAAATGTTTTCAGTGTGATGTAGCAGTGAGGAATATGACTGACACAAGGAGGAGCCAGATTAGAGTTAAGTCTCAGCCACAAAAGTTCATTGAGTGACCTGGGATTGTCTCTCAACCCAACCTACCATGCTGGATTTTTGTCATGATGGAAAATGGGAGGAGAGAGTGCTGCACATGTTGGCTTGAGCTCCTGAAAGAAAGATATCATGTTTTCCCAAAAATAAGACCCTGTCTTATATTTTTTTGAACCCTGAAAGAAGAGCTTGGCCTTATTTTTGGAGAGGTCTTATTATTTTGGGGTGTGTGGAGCAAGACGGGGCTCCTCTTGCCATCTTACCTGATTTCCAGCTCTGTCTCCTTAACCTTAACCAAAGGAAATGGCGGGGACTGGCTGCCCATGTGTTTAAATATTTTTGGGGAGGGCTTATTTTTAAGAGAGGGTTTATTTTCTGGGGAGGGCTTATTTTGGGGGGAGGGCTTCTTCAGAGAAATACGGCATCAATGTAATTGATAAATATAAATATATTATCATCTTATATAATAATACGTAGTGGGAAACATCTCCCTGATGTATCCTAAGCTTCTCAAATTGCTTTAATCTTTTCTGCAAAATTCTACACATCAATCAGGCTACATATTTTCTGCTTACCGTCTATGATTCTTTTGTTCAGTGTTTTGAGGATCAGTGGACCTTTTTTTGAAGTCAGAGTGCATGTCACTGGAATTCTCATAATATTGTTGCCATAATGAGCATCACTACTCACCAAATACTAATTTTCCAGAAGACATACTATGCAGAAAGGAAAACATTTTCCCTGCGAACTTGACTGCAAGGGTGAGGTGAATTCTGACCACCATAACCACAAAATATAAATGCACTTTTGAGTACCTGTTATAATACTTATTTGGCAGAAGTAAATTGGTGAGATCCACAGTTTTGTAAAAAGCACAACAACCAAACCTACTGTATGTCACAGAAGGCAAGCAGGCAAGACTCAGAGGAAAAGCAAGCAAAACTAAACTGCAAACAACACCAAAACACACATCATTTTGCCCAGTTGCATCAATTTTAGACTTCCAGACTGCTCGCCAACACTAGCCCTTACCTCGACTCCTAGTCACACTTTCAAATGAAATACTGAGTTATAGCCTTTTTCTCTCTTTTCCTCTCTCTCAATTTTTTTTTCAATGGGTCACTTTAAAATATATTATTTTCAGGGCATTTTGAGCAACTGCTTGGCAGTCTGGTCTACTTGGCACTTAATTTTTCAACAGTGTCATCACTGTGTTGACAACTTTTTGAAAAGTTGAGCGCAGCTGCTGCAGTTTTGCTGCTATTTTTTTTTTTCCCTGACTTAGAAAAACTCACCAGGAGCCATGGAGAAGGAGACAACTGGCCGGAAGTCTCTCAAACCTTTAAGAAATCTTATTATACCTATGTCCTTTCTAGAGCCTTCAATTCAATTATGCATTTTATGAATTATTAATTTTATTTGACTTAGGCACTGCCCCTTTCTGAAGCAACTTTGGGTGGTTATTTAATCATTGGACATCATTTGGGCTCTTGCATATAAATCAGAATTAGGAGGCCTTCGTAAAGTATTTGGAGCATGTATGACCTGAAGAATTGCAGCCTTTGTAAGAAATCCAGAACATCGGGTGTTTTGTTTTATTGAAAAACTGCCTAATCGTAAATGCAAAATCCTGAACTAAAATGGTGCCATGTTAATCTTGTTAACCTTCAAATATTTTATTCTGTATGTTAAAAATCCAATTCTCTCCCATGGATTGTTGACTTCTGGATTGTTCTTGCTCACTTTTATTGAATTGTTTCTATGAAAAATGTAGCAATCCTTCAAATAATCCTAAAATATCACCTGGGCATGGGACAAACAGCAACATTTTGCATTTTGACAGCATTGGTGTGCTTTATATAGAGAGCAAATTGAGACTTGACCATGCTGAGATTCAACCTCTTTTGGCTGGTTTTTTTTTTTTTCCTTCCTGGTAAAAGCTTATGAGTACTTCTGAAACTTCTAAATCTAGAGAATGATTGAATTCCATGCTGCTCAATACAAAATCGTTCAGATACCCATTGATTTATTCCAGTGGTTTAGTCTACAGTTTTTACATATTAAATACAGAATTTCTTCACAGTGACAACACAATGAGACAGTACATCCTCTCAGAATTACCTGCTTATTAAAATGACCAAAACCCAACTCATTGTTGAGTTAATGCAGTTTTCCCCTGTCCATACTGCAACAGATTCTGTTTACTCATTTTGTCAAATGAGCCTAAACATGAGGCTATCTTTATATATGCAAAAACAACAACAACAGGAACAGGAACAGCAACAACCTGTGTGGCAAAAACAAATACAAAAACGAAGTTCTTAAAAAGACATTGAAGTAATTTGGGGAGTAGAAATTAATTTGTACAGAAAATCTAGCTGTTTAAATGAAAACCACCATTGGATATAAAATAAGAGAGTATACTGTGTTTCCCGGAAAATAAGACCCTGTCATATATTTTTTTGAACCCCAAAATAAGCATTTGGCCTTATTTTCAGGGAGGTCTTATTATTTTGGGGTACATGGAGCAAGACGGGCCTCCTCTTGCTATCTTACCTGATTTCCAGCTCTGTTTCCCTAACCCTAACCAGAGGAAATGGCGGGGACCGGCTGCGCATGTGTTTAAATATTTTTTGGGAGGATTTATTTGGGGGGGGCTTATTTTAGCACATCTGCTCAAAACCCCAATTGGGCTTATTATCGGGGGATGTCTTATTTTCAGGGAAACAGGGTAGAAGAAGAGAGTGTAGACAAAATCTATATGAAGATTGATAATATTATCAAGAAAAGCAAAAAAATAGACTCATTCATACTGTGCAGGGCAAGCTATGGGAGGGGCTTATTTTACCTTTACCCTAATATAGAGCATTATTGCATTTCAGAATCTCATACTCATTAGCAAATATTCAATATCTATGAGCATCTATGGAATCATCAAGTAAAAGTTGTTCAGGGATGACAAAGAAGGCCTGATTCATTTAATGTAAAGAAACCTTCATCAGCAAACAAGTAGTAGATGGAGATTCGGTTTCAAATTCAATATAGGACCTTAATATGACTGGAGAGAGGAGGAAGAGGTCTGGCTTTTCTATGGTCTAAGAGATCTATGATTTGAGCAGACTGAGCAATATTTTGAACAATAATTTTCAACAATTCTTTAACTTAAGTCACTGAGGAAAAATGATGGAATAGCACACTGCTGGACTTAATTTAAAAAAAAACAACAACAGGAAAAAGTAAGTAGTTCAGGAGGAAAGAAATAGCACTTACAAAAATTGCCTGTGGATTTCAAACCAGTAACTTTCACAAGGCAAGTGGTGATTGTAGCATTAGTGATTCTAGAAGACATTGGAGATCATAGTAATCATTTATTCAGTTAAAGTTTAGTCTGTTAGCCCAACAGACAGGAAAAAACCCAAGGTGACATATGAGGAAAGAATACTTTAAAACTACAAAAGGAAAACAAGTTTGGAGATTGAATATTTTTTTTGAAGGAGAGGGAATATACGGGTGGGGAGGTTACTGTTTTTATTATGCTTATATTGGCCTTTTATCTTTTTCAGGTGGCCAGAGTCACTGAGAGTGAGTTGGGTAGCCATATGAATTATTTTAAATAAATAAATATTGTCTGCGCCTACCATCAAAAAATGGTTTCCGGTACATTCTAGCAAGGAAGCAACAGGCAATGTGGATTTTAGGACACTTCTCAATTTTGGCAAGCGTTGTAGTTGTTAATGAATAATTTATCTGGTTATGAAAAGGGAGAGAAAAGAAAAGAGAAAAGAAGAATAATCTTATAATGTTGACATTGGTCAATCACCATTTTATTTTTGAAGGGCAAATTTGTGACTTTTTATGAGCATGATTTTCATATCTGCCATCTGCTATGTCAAAGAAACATCACAGAGTCTTACAAAAAGTATCAATAATTCAGAAAAGTTATACAGGAAAAATGAATCAGAGTTCTACATTCTCAAGTTTTTTTTTTAAATGAATGTATTTAACTCTGTGAATTCTTCATAATATTTGGCTGTATGTATACTGACTTTTGGTAAATTATTGAAATACAAAAGTAATGTACTATTTTGTTAACTGGGATTTTATCGTTATTGCTAAGCATTCAACAGAAATATTGATTTAGGTACTATTGAAAACACACTACTGATTGATAAAATACTAGACTAAGATAGGTTAAAATGCTAGACTAAGATGGGACATGTACAAGTTCAATCTTTTCCTCACCAATAACATCATGGATAATCTAGCAACAACTCTTGAGACTGGTTACCAAGGCCCAGTGGAGAAGTACAATCAGATAGAATACTAGAAGATGCAGAATGCTATATTGGAATTCTCCCTAGTAAAACCATAACTCAAGTCAAAGAACTGGTATACATTACAGCCACTGTAATACTGGAGATGATTGGCTACATGATCAAGAACAGTAGCACATACCCCCACCTGGAAAATGAGATTAGAGGCTAAATTTAAGGAAATTCAGAAAGAGGTTAGTCAACTCGTGGAATTAAAGAAAGGTGTGAAGCTCAAGGATAAAATTCTGCTACTTAAAAAATACAAGGATGTGTCTGAAATCCAAGGTGTACTGCCAATAGCAGTGCAATAATATAGTAATAGGAGGGCCCTAAAAGCAGAAACTGAACAGTACTGGAAGAACATATGGGGAAATAGAGAAGACACATAACATCAATGAAAAGTGACTGCAGGATTTGAGAGAGTATCACAGCAGTCTCCCAGAGTAGAAACCAGACACTATCACAGTAGCATCTGACATCCATTAGCAAGTCAAGAACATGAAGAGCTGCACAGCACCCAGCCTAGACATGAGCCATACCTAATGGCTACAGAATCTAACAACAGTCCATGAACACCTAAAAACACAGATGAACTGGCTGCTAGCAGCAGTCTCCCATTCAGACTGGCTAACACAAGAAAGGACAGTGCTGATCATGAAATACTTCAGAATCAAAATCAAAATAGAGTTGGAAGGGACCTTGAAGGTCTTCTAGTCCATCCCCCTGCTCAAGCAGGAGATCCTATACAATTTCAGACAAGTGACTGTCCAGTCTTTTTTAAAAAACCTTCATCCAGTGATGAAGCACCACCCACAATATCTGAAGACAAGCTGTTCCACTGGTTAATTGTCCTCACTGTTAGGAAGTTTCTCCTTAATTCCAGGTTGCTTCTCTCCTTGATTAGTTTTCATCCATTGTTTCTTGCCCTGCCTTCTGATGCTTTGGAAAATAAATTGATCCCCTCGTCTTTGTGGCAGCCTCTCAAATACTGGAATACTGCTATCATGTCCCCCCCCTAATCCCCCACAAGGAACAGCACCATTCAATTACTGGTCAATAGCCTGCCTCCTTAAAACATGAAAAATCCTATCAGGCATCATAGAGCCAAGCTGCAGGACTTATAGGCCACTACATCAACATATCTCAGAAAGGCATTGGGAATAACCCCAGAGGCTTAAAACATCAATTGCTCATAAATAGAGTAGTTGCACAAGATTCAAGGCCTAGAAAGACCAACCTGAACATAGGCTAGATTGACTACAGGAAAGCCTATGACTGAATGCCGTGCACATGAACGCTGACGTGAATGCTGATGCTATGCAAAGTCAAGAAGACACTAAGACGCTTCCTCAAGAATTCAGTGGAACTGGGTAAGAATAATACTGGAAATTCACTCAAGGCACCACACAGAAGAGGCCATCAAATGCAGCATGTGCCATGATGATGCATTGTCCCCATTGGTGTTCTGCATAGAGTTGGACCTAGCCAGATAATCACAAGGACTGGATATGGATACAATTTCAGAGTGGAATTACCATCAGCCACTTCCTCTATGTGGATGACATCAAGCTGTATGCTAAATGTGCACAAGAAATTGACTCATTCATCCACCTGATACAGACAATTGGAAATCCTACAGTGGCTGGAAAGAGCTGGACTAAAAGATAGCACTGATATGCTGATCATACCAGCATAAGAATAGGCACCAGAATAAGTACCAGATGCATAGAAGCAAGAGAGACAGTCCAACATATAATGGCAAAGTGTAAGATGCAGGCAGGAATGCATACGCTGAGTGGCACAATTACGTAACTGACATTGGAATATTGGCACAGTGTATGGGTTAGACTAGACCCTCCCAAATTCAAACGAGAGATTGTAGAGAATAACATAGCTAAGATCCGTTGTGACTTCCAGATCCAAACAGACAGGCAGGTACAGTCCAATCAACCAGAGATAGTGGTAGCTGACAAGGAGCAAAAGACAGCAGTTATGATAGATGTAGCAGTGACAGCAACATCATAAAGGAGTATGAAAAGCTGGAAAAGTGCCAGGGCCTAAAGGAAGAACTAGAAACAATGTGGAAAGTAAAGGCCAAGATGATAGGAGCAATTAGGGCTATGACCCTTAATCTAAGAACAGATCCCAGGGACAACATCAGAGCTCTCTGTCCATAAGAGTTCAGTGCTAGGAACAGCTAAGATTATGTGTAGAAGCCTCAAGCTCCCAGATCTCTGGTAGAGGACATGAAATTGAAATAGACACAGACCACTCATAAGGGTGAAGACAATTCTTCAGAAGGGAGGGAGGGAGGGAGGGAGGGAGGAAGGAAGGAAGGAAGGAAGGAAGGAAGGAAGGTAGGTCATGCTTTCCTGGTATGATTAGCATTGCCATATGTTCACATATCTAGTAAGTATACAAGTAAGTAAGTAAGTAAGTAAGTAAGTAAGTAAGTAAGAGGAAGGGAAAGAATTTGCAGCAAAGAACAATAGGTTTTGGTATCTTTGTGAAAGATTACTTTGTGATACCAGTGTACTTTTTTATAGCTAAGAAACTACAGTCAAGAAACCCCAGTCCTACTTATGGTAGATATGAATATCTCTTTGAAGGGGACATAATTAAGAGTCTCTGGAAGAAAGGAGGCCGACCAATTTCCTGATTTAGTCATTTCATCTGCCAAGAATGCAGAAAGAAACACATTTCTCATTCCTGAACGCCCCATGGCATAAGAACACTTATATGCAGCCTAATAATGTACAGTTAGTTACTACATTTCTTTTTCTTGAAGATTAATTGCACAGTTTGCATTTAGTATATTGGATTTTACTAAAGCTGAAATAGATTTTACTATTGCTCAAGTATGTTTTGGAAGCAGAGTGGCAATGTAATCCTCATCAGATGCTGAATTATTATGAATTAGTGTCTAATTCATATAGCCAGTTGAAAGATGGGTCCAGTGGAGAAAAAAAATGTGATAATGGAAGAGATGCTGCTTGTATAATGGTAAACTTATGTTTAAATGTCATAACATTTAAAACAAGAAAAAAATATTAGACTAAATCTATCAAAATAAAGCAGGTATCAATAAGTGGTTTTATGTATCTACAATTTTATGCAAGAGTCCTATCTACAGTTTATTATTAATCAGCATCCTCATAGAAACTGAATTTAGAGAAGGCAGAGTGGTAGAATGGTACCTACATTACAGGGGTGAAATTCTACTGGTTCGGACTGTTTCTCCCAAACCGGTAGTAAAAAAATGCTACCGATTTCCAACTATCAGTTGGGCGACGCTCAATTGTGACGCGCAATTTATATTACCTAGAATCGTCGGATTTCCTACTTTCTAGCTAATCTAAATCACGTAGCACAGCAGATTCCCCCCTCCCCCCGCTGTTCTACTTACCCTTGCAGACTCGGAAGGCTTCAAAATGTTCCTTTTTTAGTGCTACCAGTGGTGGGTTCCTCCCGGTTCAGCTGAGCCAGTAGCAGTGACAATATGAAATCACCGAATCAGTTCTACCCCCCTGCCCCCCCCACTCCCCCATGTTATTCTTACCTTTTATTTGGCCCCACCCCCAATCTATTGCTGCCTCCTGAGTCCCAGCTGATGGGCTATAAGGAAAACAACTGTTTAAACTCTTGCTGCAGGGCTTCAAAGGGCCGCCCTAAGCTGATCAGTGGTAAAAGGAAGTTTGGTGGTAGACCGGTGCCTCCAAAAACAAATGAGCAGACCGGTGCCTGCAAAAATACATGAGTAGACCGGTACAGCTCTGCAAGCAGTTAAAAGCCTGGTAGACCAGTACCTCTGCTAAATCCTAAAGAATTGTCACATGACCATCAAGCCACACCCACAAAATAAGCCATGCCCACAGAACCGGTAGTAAAAATTTTTAGAACCCACTCCTGAGCGCTACATGGGCACGCCTCAGGTGCACTTGCATGTGAATAACACATGCTCGCACAAAGCGCACCTTGGTAGCAGACTCACACAACCGGTAGCAGACTTCAGAGGAGTTCACCACTGCTACATTATTAGAATGGCACTCATTTCATCTTGCACACTTTCCTCACATTTCTCCATATTTTCTTGAACTGCTACATGCCTCTTCTTAAATGGTATTTGATTTCAAATTATGAATTCCTCCCCAAAACTGAATTGCATAGTGGTTATGCTGGGGGCTAAGTACATTAATTTTAAGAAGTATAGGAGTTCAGTAATTTTGGCGAACAATGAAAAGTGTGCAAAGAAGGCCGCATCTTTCAGTCTCCAACATTTCTTACTGCTATCTTCTGCTGTCCCTGAGGAGAAGTTATTACACCCATGAACATTTTCTCCCATGCAAAATGTGGGTAATCGATGACCAAACTACCTTGAATCCCTCACTGGATTGATACAGGAAAATTCCTCTTCAGCAATAAGTTAGCTTTGTTTCCTTTGCATATCTGAGTTTCAATCACTACCTGGTTACTCAGCATGCGATGCTTGACTGGGATCCCCAATGGATGAAACTAGACCAAGAAGCATCCATTAATTGAAGAAGAAAAAAAATGATGTTGTACAGGCAGCAAAGATGGGAAATTGTGGCATCAAAAGTAGCAATCTTGACAGCGCGAGAACATTGCAGGCTTTTATAATAAAATATTTCAGTGCCCCCCTCAAATTAAAAAATAATAATAAAAGAAACTGAAAAGGTTTTATAGAAGTCTGTACAAATGTGTACATTGCTTAATCCTAAGTAATTCATTTGCTTCACTGCAACTATTGTCTGACAACTGGCTGACTTATGAATAGATACTCCGAAATCATAATGACAAAATACAGTTGCACTTTAAAATAAAAGGGCCTTTTCTTTTTGGTTTACAAAGAAGCAGAGTTGCATCCAGGATCATCATTAAGATAATGTAAGCATAACAGTGAGGTCAGGCAGATGAGACCTCAGTATGCAAAAGACAGCTCAAGTGGTTTACTGATTCAAGAATTTGGAGTCGCCATTTAATGAAATCTCTTCATTTTGAAAAATGAATGTAAAAAGGAAGTTTTTTAAAAAAAACAAAACACCAAGAGCATTCAATAACAAATATTAAATGATAAACACCCATTGCTTAAAATCAGAAGGGCCATTTTAAGCAAAGCATTTTAGCTCATCATGATATGTAGCACCTTATTTAAATGAGGAGGTGTTAATTCTTAGCTTGAATAATATATTAATATAATATGTAAAGTGAATGGCATTGTTAATCACAGTCGCGCCTGGAACGACTTTGCTTCTGTGCACAGAATGTTAATTTTGCAAAACATTAATTTCAAAGATTTTGCAGCCGTGCTTTTGTAATTAAATATTAATGTCACATGTTATTGCAGTAGCATGTTTATGAAAGCCGGCAACACTTCAAGTCAACTCATTTGTTTTTATATTTATTCTTGTACATCTGCAATCCCTTCCATTTCACCATTTCAAAGTGAAGGCCATTTTGAATAGTCAATATGTAAAGCATTTATCATTGTAAGCGTTTTTTAACATCCAACGGGGTAAATATTTAATGTGCTGTTTTTAGCTGGCATAATTTTTCCAGAAAATTGGCTATAACTTTTAACAACTTGTAGGTTCTCTAAGCTGTTGCCATTTTTTGGCTTAAGTCATCTGAAAATAAAAGAACCATAAATGTGATTGAAATTGTACAAAATTATGCAGGAATTATGAGATTCTTTATGAAATTCTGGAATTCCAAAACAACATTGATTTTATTACTTTCCATTGTTTGACTTTATATGCATAGTGTGCAATGGGTTTGAAGAGCAGGTACTGATTTATCTTTTTGATTAACTTTTCATAATGATACCATAGTTTCTAGTCAATTCTGCTAACACTTACTATGAAACTCTTCAAATTATACTTTTTTTATCAAGTCTCTGAATATTTCATGAATAAGTTTAATGACAGCTACTATTAACAGAAGCTTTTTCAGAATATATACCACTGTGTTCATTTGTCTGGGACTATTTTGACCAGATTATAATATTTGACGATCTTGCCTTCAAACCTGTGAATTACATTAGTTTACAAAGTCATTTCTATTTTAGCATGTTACTGACAAGAAACCCCACATTAAGCCATTCCCTTCCTCCTCTGTTTGCAAAGACCTTCATTATACAGTAAAAAAAAAAAAAATACAGCTCGGCAGAGTATATTTCAAAATGTACATTTAAAAAGCCTTTATTTATTGTGCTACAAAAAGTCAAAAGAATCAAGATGCATTGTTCTTTGGTTGCAGCCACATTTAATAGTTTAAAATTATATTGGTACCTGATGTTGCATGTTAGTAGCTAATACCATTTGACAGTGATGAATTTAAAGGATGAAGAAGAGATACAAACTACATTTTACAAGCATGATGGGTCTCCAACAATGCCATTTAAATATTATTTGTCACTATTTAAAATGAACCTTTCCCCTTTAAGCTATGCCATTATGCTCATTTGTCCTGTCACCGCTGACAGCCTCTATGACTCACACACAGAAATGGTCATTAGGTACTGCATCTTCATCTTATTTAAAAAACAGGGGGGTGGGGGGGATAGAGAGTGAAAGGGAGAAAGAGAGTGGGGGGAGGAAGAGAAAGGCAAAGCATTCTGATGTCTCTAAAAGCCTGTAATTATTTTCATAGTGTTGCTTGGAAGGTAATTTAATAACCTTTTGCATGTACCTGGGGAATGCCTCCCAAAGGAACCAAGGTGCCGACATGCCATTCAGTCATCAAAACATGACCTTTAATGGTGGTGGGAGAGAAGTTAGGATGGAATGTTGTTCACAGTGCACAATGCTAATTTTGCTTTCTAATGTATGCAAAGTTTAGTTCTGAAGCCATGGTCTTCATCAGATGAATTAATGTAGGTAACTCTTCTCGACAACAGGAGAGAGATCAGTGCCTAACACAGGGTCTTATGACCTCATTTGGAAAGAAGGTACAGTAGATGGGCTTTTGCGAAGACAGCTATCTTTTTTTTCTACTGATTTTGGATTTTTCTTGGTCTAGTTAGTTTGCAAATATGCTACAGGGCTTCAAAGTGTAACTGAGATCACCATCAGCTTTTAGGTGGTCGGGAACATTGATTAACCAACAATTCTCCCACGTGACAATAATAAGAAAAGAAAGTACAATTCTCCATTTAAAAAAAAGAAAAGAAAAACTTCTTTCACATTGCTAAATTGAGGTGTGGGGGAGATGTTTGGTGTAGTTAGAGAGTTAAACTATAAGCAAATTTATGAAAATTAAAAGATATAGGCTATGCTCAGTGAGGCAGAAACTGTGTCCTGCAACATCAGGGCCAAGAAACTCCTTATTTTGGTTCAGTTATATTAAATCCTACTCTAGTTAGATATGCTGGGATTTCTATTCACATCCCTGACACACCAACCGTCAATTTATTAGCACTCTGGTGCAGTAAGCCGCTGAACAGGCTATATCAATTCGTTTAAGGCACCCCCTCCCCTCCATCTTTTAAAATGCCTGTAATCCTCATCCCTGCTCTCTCAACTGCTCAGCATTAAAGATTTATGCTGCACTTTTTTTTCATTGCCACACCTGAATATGGATTACTTAAATGGGCTGTAAATAATTGATACCTGGGAAGAAGTTTCCATTACTGACCGATGCTGTAATTTAATATACTGTACTATAGGTTATGCAGTTTTGGATTGTTTTTGGTGTGCACTTTGCAGCTGAGCAGACAATAGTTGAAGTTAAAAAGAAATACAGTTTCTTCAGTTTTATTTCCATGTTCAGTGTTAGGCTGTGTGTAGGAGGCAATAAAGTAATTGAGGATAATTTCAGCAGCTTCCTTAAAAAAAAAAAACAACCCAAATAAAATAAAAACCTTGATCTAAACTGATGCAAAACAAATTGAATAAATAAGGAGAAATTATATTAATCTAATTTATTGCCTAAAAGGTTTCAAGATACAATGCATCACTTTAATAAAATGTCTTTAAAAAACCCACCAGAGTTGGCAAGGGGAGGGGAGGGATTTCTGGTGACTTCTGCATATGGTGCCTGATTATTTTTTCATCATTAAGTCCAATAGAAAAGAACATATTTGGAAAGAATTTTTCAACAAGGTCATTAGTTACAAATAGAAGTGCAGAAAATTTCTAATAACCATCTTTGTGCAAGGATTTATACTTAAACAACATTTAACCAGCATCAGTTGCATGTTGCAAAAATATTTTAATAATAGATTAATGCATGACAATCTATAAAGATACACCAGATAATGATTTTAAAAGGAATAATTTAAAGAGATGAATTAAAAAATAGAATTAAAAAAAAAAGAAGGCCAACATAAACTAGGGAAAAACATGCTGTGAATAAAGTCTGTTGGATCTTGAAATAGAAGAACTGCTAAATAATGCATAGTTTTATTTTTCTGTCATTTGCATAAACCTTAAGAGAGTATTTATTTGTGTAAAACTTGATATATTGAGCAAGGGAAGTGGGGTGGATGGGGGGAGGGAAATGGCATTCGTTTTGTTTTCATTTTGGTATTTAGGAAAAATATTCTATTACATATGGACTACTTAGACCTAATCATCTGACTGAATGTGATGTGTTTCTTCAGCCAGGTTGGAAAGGACTGGATTGAAAAAGTGTGCCCTGGTCTTGCTGCAGGCTACGCAGGTTGGCCCAGGCATTGCTGGGGAGCAGATGGTGAGCCAATGCTTGCAGTCACACTTACCTTCCTTGCTAAATCCATAATCCCTCACTGGACACACAGCCAAGGCAGGCTTTGGAGGCAGAAAGGAGGTTACAATCTGGACTTGGGTATTGACTGCCAGAACGGAGAAAACAGCTCAGAAATGTTCAAATGCTTAACAAGTTATCTCTCTTGTCCCTAAGCCAGTGCAGCATTTTAAAAAAAGTAATTAAGACATGATTGAAAATGTGTGCGCCATCAAGAAAGAAAGAAAGAAAGAAAGAAAGAAAGAAAGAAAGAAAGAAAGAAAGAAAGAAAGAAAGAAAGAAATTCAGAATAACTAATAATTAAAGCCATTTTAAATGTTCTAAATGCGAAGAAAGGAGAAACAGACCTTATACAAAACATTATTGTGTATGTGTATATGTATTAAAAGCTAAAAATAGCTTTTAAACTGTAGTAATAAGATAATAGCAGATTCTGTAGAATTTTTCTCCATGGTATATTATGATTAAGTAAACTTATTTACTTTCACATTGAACATTAGTCTGATTAGCGATATATATCGGAATATAGTCTAAAAGATTATACATGCCATATAATAATCACAGTACAGTATGACCTTTCCTTTTTCTTACATATCTTCTATTAGCAATCTAGTTATTATATCACACACACATACATTATGTGCATGCGCGCACACACACATATGTATGTGTGTATATATATTCTCTCTCACACACACACGCACACACATACTCATACTGCTGGGGAAGCCAAATCTTAATCAGCTACAATAAAGGGGGAAAAGATAAGACCATCTGTTTAAAGCAAGTGAGTTTTCTATAAAAGGATGGCATACAAAAAAAGTTACAGAAATATTGTGATTGTGTATTAACCAAAATGTGATGTGTATGTTTGTTTGTATGCATATGCATATATTTATATGGATTATATTTATACATTTAGAGAATATACATATGCATGTTTGTATTTATCCTAAGTATGTAGATAATGTGCATCTGGATTGAATGTTTCATATATAGACACACACACATATAGACACACACAAAACCACATGCACACATACACACAAATACCAACATGCACACACACACATACACTCAGATATATATTTGTAAAAACATGCTTCATTAAATATTTTAATCTTTACTAAACATTCCTGTGATGCCTAGGGATGCAGAGTTCAGATGATGATGTGAGTTGACCCGAAGTCTGAAAATCCATCTTAGCCCCAGTGCAAAATCAGATATAGATTTTTCTGGCCTTGGTGGTTATATGTTGGCTTCTTCATTTTGTCTTTTAGCCTACTCTTTTAGACAGAACAAGACAAAAGAGCCAGAGTTCCTTTCTAACTGTTTTCTGTGGTTTTCAAAAGTCTCAAGAGTTTTGGTGGGTAGCAAAGCCAGCACAGATACAATATTTTGTTATGGGCATATTTATAATGTTCTAGTGAATTTGAATAGTGTTTTAATTAATAATTGGTTGTTTCTATAGCATTGTCATTCTTCACAGAGCTGTTGTAAGCATGTGAAGGGAGCCAAAAAGAAGGATGGATGTTTCCATGTTGTTGGCAGGTCATGACTGACTCAAAGGCACTCCTCTCTGCCCCCTCAAAACTCAAAATTCAAAACAAAGAATCTCCATCCTTATAATTATTTATATACATACATACATACATACATACATACATACATACATACATACATTTTTATTAGATTCTAAGAAATTTTTAAATATGTATATTTTAAAAAATCAGTCATGACTGCATATATTTTACACTTTAAGTAGCTTCCTTGCATGAAGTTGCCAGGTTGCAAATTCTACTTCATAGAATTAATAAATAGAAACATTACACATTTTGTAGTCTTCTGTTCTTATTATGAACTGAAATATATCGTTCAAAGACATACCTGATCCAAACATCAGTTATCAAAATCTAAATGCAAGCACAAAAGTAAAGGAGATAAACATTCAAAGACATTAGTATATTTTATGCTATTCTTATAGACTATTTTTTTCATTAGGAAGATTATTGACTTATGAAAATAATAATTATATTTTACAGTTATTCTTACGAATACCAACCTACCTGTAATAGATAATGTTAGCCAGTCTTAGGCAAATTGACTTAGATCCTGTTTGATCTGTAAATAGTCTTCCATTCATGCAACAAAATATTAGGATCTGTACAAAATAACACCTATTCCATTAATCTAAACACCTATTATAAAATGTATCATCTTCCAGCCAATCTCTTCAGTCACATAAAGTGATTGGACACACATTGAAAAATAGGAACTTAATTAAGCCAATAAACAAAAAAGAATCTTACCTTCTCTTCTGCATCACTGTGACAGCCTCTCTAACAGCATGCTAGAGTATGGGAGACTATGAGATCTTTTTTTTTTTTTTTTGGCACCCAATTTCTTATCATTGCATCATCACCACCACCATCATTGTCACCATCATATCATATGTCTGTAGAGATTCTCAGTCATCCAGGTCATGGTTGTCCCAAAGGTGCTTTTTCAAGAGGCAACTGGACTTTTTTTTTTTTTTTTTGAAGACATTTTGCTTCTCATCCAAGAAGCTTCTTCAGCTCTGACTGGATAGTGGGGAATAGAAGGATTTATACTCCTTGCAGACAGCTGGTCATTTGCATTCTTTAGTGAGTCATTAAGGTCACCTGGAGGTTTACCTGTGTCATCAGGGTCACCTGCAAGGTGCAAATGGATGTGGAACCTTCCTGAAACTGTTGAAAGGACTATGTTGTAGACTGGAGATAGTAAATGTCCTATCCATCCCACTCTGTTGAGAGAGGGATGTTCAATTTTGACATGGATGGCTTCTTTGACCCATCTTTCAAACCAGTGGTCCTCTCTGTCCAGAAGGTAGACTTTGCTGTCTTCAAAAGAGTGGCCTTTTAAATGCAGAGGGACTGATGAATCTAGTCTTGTTGGGTTTGTTCTCCTATGTTGTGCCATGCATTTATGAAGTGGATTTTTGTTTCCCCAATATACAGATCTGCACATGGCTCACTGCATTGTACTGCATATACCATGTTGCTCAGTTTGTGTCTGGGTGTTTTATCCTTGGGGTGGACAAGCTTCTGCCTTAGTGTATTCTTGGGTTTGAACTGTGCACTTATGTTATGTTGGCTGAAGATCCTTCTGAGCTTTTCTGATATTCCTGCAACATATGGAATGACAACATTGTTTCATTTATTGTTCTATTTGTTGTCTGTTATGGAGGAGCTCCTGTGGGGTCCTTTTTGAGCTTTGATGAAGGCCCACTTGGGATAGCCACATGTTCTGAGGGCTTCTTGATGTGTTTTCGTTCCTTTTCTTTCTCATCTTTGCTGGTAGGCAGGCCTTCAGCTCGGTGGTGTATGGTTCTGATGACTCCCATTTTGTGCTCCAATGGGTGGTGGGAATCAAAATGTAAATATTTATCTGTGTGAGTGGGTTTTCTGTAAACTTCAATGTTAAGGCTTCTGTCTTCCTTAATGTGTACTGCACAGTCCAGGAAGACTAGACTATTTTCCTTAACATTTTCCTGTGTGAATTTGAAGTATCTGTCCACAGAGTTGATATGTTTGGTGAACACTTCCAATTCCTGTGTTTGATATTGACACAAGTATCATCCACTATACAGTGAGTGAGTGGAATTCCTGTGAAGAAGTCTAGGGTTTTGGTTTCTATCTCTTCCATGTAGAGATTGGCCACAATGGGGGACACAAGTGAACCCATGGCGCAACTGTGTTTTTGTCTATAGAAACCTTCATTGTATTTAAAATAGGTAGTGGTCAAGCAGAGGTCCAGCATGGCACATATGTGCCTAGGGTTCTTTTCCTAAATACAGGCTAATAGTAAAAAGAGGTGCGTTTTTTTAAAGTGAAATAGAATTGTCTATAAACACAAGCTCCAGCAAGATGCAATACATGGAATGCGTTGCTGCATATCACAAAAATATTACTCAGTATAATAAGTGTATTGATATGTGCATATTAACTAAACACACTATGAAAAAAGTATATTGTTAGAAAAGCTATGTGCAAAAAGGTGTGCATTTGGAAAATTAATAAAATTATCCAATGATGAAATTGGCAACTGGAAAAGCAGTGGATCTTGGCAGTACAAAGCTTTCTCAGGGAGGAGGCAGTATACTCTATCAGAGAGATGTCCAATTTAAGAGAATGCACAGCCTTGAACTGAAGGCAGGAGGTTCAGGGTTCAATGGGATAACTTGGCATGGCTGACTCGCCGTGGCCAATTTCTCCTGGCCATCTCGCCGCAGCGAACTCACCGCAGGACAACTCACCATGGAAAAATTCAATATGGGATAACTCAAGAGAAGGAAAAGTAGAATTGCAGCTCACCCCAGCCTCGAAGACTTCTAACTTGAGAAAGTTCAAACCTAAAACAAGACAAGGCCTGCTGCAATTCCACGTGTCCCTCTCTTGAGTTATCCCGCACTGAATTGTCCCATGCCAAGTTGTTCCATGCCATACTGGCCACAGCGTGACAGCTGGAGAGAGTTGACTAGGGACAGTCAGCTACGACAAGCTATCCTAGACCTGGTACAGGGTGACAACAGCCTAGAAAGTTTCAGGATAAGAAATTTTAGGGAAGAAAGTTATAGTTTTAATCTGACAAGATTTTGCCCATTAGGTGAAAGCAAACAAAGAATTGGACTCAATTGGATTCCGCTGTGTCGTCTTTGGGCTTGGGCTTGATACATATGTTAGAAATGCTGTGTGGCAATATATAAATACTAGGATAGATAAATATAAAATACAGGTTATGCCTGTGATAAAAAATAGTTGATTTCATCTATGCACAAGTGTGTTAATTATTTACAGAAGGTTTAACTGAATTGACTGCTATTTTAATGCATGCCACCTAGACCTCAGTTTAGACTGATCCCTATAGGCAGGTTTGATAGAGTGTTTGTGTTTAACAGAAGGTTCCATTTATATATGTTTCTATTGTTTTCACACAGCTAAATATGTTGCTGTTTTTGTCACAATGATTCTTGCTTACTGCTTATTTAAATTACCAATCTTTGATTCTCAGTCATCTTTGAAGTTGGAATTCTAACTGATTGGAATACATGAGCTGGGAGCAAGAAAAGAAAGCTAGCACATATTTTTAAATTTGATTGACAAAATGAACTCCAACTGATATGGAAACAAACTAGGACATATATTACTAAGAAAAATGGTTTTATCTATTATTTATCTATCTCCAAGGCTTCTGTACCTCTCTCAATTGGCACACTTCCCATATATATAATTTAATGTTTTATTGTTCAATATGCATACAAGGGGAGCAAATATAATAAATACATTTTTCTGTACTTATATCAGAACATAAGATAGAGAGATATTCCACATATAAACTTGAAACAGTGGAAAACTTGTTTTTGTAAATAACCACAATTCACCTAAATAACCAATCACTTAAGGCCCCATACTAACATTATCATGCAATTATCTTGTCTTATAGCTTTCTGCCATTATTTTAATCTGATAGAATCAAACATTTACTGAGGGGCAAATTAATCTAGATCAGACTTCTGCAATTTAAAGTACAACAGATATTGCTCAGAATTCTGAGGCAAAATGTCTTATCAAGACAATTTATTTGTGCTGGAGAAGCATCAGTCCTGGGTAGAGATGGGAAGGCCTGAAGAAAACCAGAAAATTGGGGGGGGCAGTTTTTTCTCCATTTTTTCTGGTTTGTTTTTGTTTTTGTTTTGTTTTTTTCATTTTTTTCGAAAGCTGTTTGGAAAAAAAACAGGAAAAATGAAAAAACAAAAAAACAAAAAACCCCAAACCCTGTTTTTTCCCCAATGTTTCCGTGTTTTTTCCAGGCCATCCCATCTCTTGTCCTGAAACATTCGATCAAACAAGGTACATGATATGAGGCACTGTGTGGAACGTTAAGATATTTAAATTTAGTAGCTGGAGCAGTGGGGTTGTGCAGTGAAGCCAGAACACACAGTTGATTGGTTGGAAAGTGCTGGCTCCTACGTGAGGCAATCTGCGCTGTGATTGGTTGCTGTGGGTGTGGAGGGGGAGTTTCCCTTTTTTCCCGCCTTTTTCTTCTGTGTGCGCTCTATGCTCTGTGATTTACCTCATGATACTCCTGTTTGCCCGACTATCTTGTTTGCTGTAAATATAGATGTAAAATATATATTTATTTATATAAAAGTACACGTTCATGTCAACGTCACTGACTTCATTTGGACACCTGCTGAGTAATTCCCTAATAGGAAAATTGTATGAAGATGACACCTGTAATATGGAAGCTATAACAAGGTGCTTCTCTGCCTGTTCTGCAGATCGGGCAAATATTTCAAATGTATTTGTGACATTTCTTTCTTACCTTGTCAAATACAGCGCTTTTCAGACCACATTCAGTTTTTCCATTTAAGAATCATGTTTCAAGAAGACTGCAATTTGTTTATTACTTCAGACATTCTATATTGTGAGGAGAATCTCTAATGTGAGCGATGTTCTCTTTAAAATTCAAGTGTCTTTGGTTCTTTTGACCAGTCTCACATTTTTAATTACTCCTTTATTTATGCATACTCTTCTTGTCAGCAGTTCACAACCACCTTTTCCCTTTAAGGTCTTTATAAGACTGCCCAGGCCTAATTCCTCCCGTCCCGTCTCTTTTAGCCGACCGCCTTTTCTTTCAGCTGATTTTAACCACCATAACTCTACTGTATTCTTCAAGTTTTTCTGCTTTTTTAGGTGCTTATCAGATGATTTGATTCTTATTTGATTACTAGCTTTTAGTCCATTCCTCTTTTAGTTTGTATTTCGTGCTTAATATTACACTCAGTCTAAGTAACAATGTTGAGGAAATATTACTGTATGCCTTGCCACAATTTCCTATTTAACCTCTTCAAGTTCTTGATTCCACATTATCTTCTTCAATTAACTGCTATGACCTGATTTTTCATCACTTAGCTTCCCTGTATCATCAAATCATTTATCACTTAAATAGTTATCAGTTTAATCCTAGCCAACCCAAAGTTTCACTTCTCTCACAGAAAAGAAACTGTTGTTCAACTTTATTTTTTTGAGTAATCATATGTTTATATTTACATTTAGATTTCTAATTATGAATAGAAATCTAACTATATTCAATAATGCATTACAATCGCAATACAACCAACAGTTTTGGAAAGAAGTGGAGAAAATTACTGTATATATTGCCCATATATAAAATTTTGTTTCCAGTCCTCTAACTAAATTGGTTTTAATATCTGTGTATACCATGATTCTGAAAACAAGATTCTATATCATAACAAAGGTGATGATAATTACAACTAGTTATTCTCACCTTTATTTATGAATCCATGGATATAGAAATGGACTTGGTATTTTGTATTTTGAATATATGCATGCATTGTATATATAATTTAAATGTATGCAAGAATACATCTTACAACAATTCATATGACAGACAGCTGAGCATATACTATAGCAGAAACTTAATTCAAAGAAGTAACAGGTGAAAATGTTATAAGGTAGAATTTGTTGAAATTCTTCATTCTGTGTAATTCCATAAACCAAACCCAGACTTGTGAAATCTTTCATTTTCTGGCACCAATAATCTGCAACAATATCTGCACAATTTAATGTTCAGCAAATCAATATTAGCCTCTCAGCTTGCTTTTTTCCAGCACTGTTATGCTGTATAGTTAGTGGCATGGACTAAGAACTCAGTATCAGTATTTAAATCAACAAAACTGGCAAAAGAGAAGAGTCAATGAAGAACAAGTTTTTCCTGATGTAAAACTCTGTTTTACTGCTCTTACTATAGCTTCCATAGGCACATGCCAAGCAATGGATCGTCATTTGTGATTTTTAATTCATTACCTTTCAATATCTGTTTCCTCTGAGGTCATACTGTAGTCATACACAGCCAGCCGTACTGATCTCAAAATTTTAAGCAGACTAGTTAAGTAGTTTGGCAGAAGACCACCAGAAAGCTACACCGTATAGTATATTGGGAAATTTGAAAAAAGAGTAAACCCCACCCCATCTCTACCCCCCAGAAATGGACAATAGCAATTTACTTTTCTGGACTGAAAGACTCTTCTCACAGATGCTCATTCCTTATTTCTTGCTTGGACTATTGAAATATGCTGTGTATAGGGCTACCTTTGAAGATATTTTTAGATATTCAGAAGCACTATGTTTGACCTCAATTGTCCTAAGAGTTCTTCTAACTGAATTTCATCTGATGTCCTATTCACTTCTGGCATTCAGCTCCTCAGTAAACAAAGAGGCTGATTTAGCTCTTTCTTTATGGGCGAGAGAAAGATATTTAACAAGTGGGTTGTCTTGGTATTCAGTAGTCAGCTAAGATTTCAGAAGTAATTCTGACAGATGAAATAGGAATCTTTTGACTGTTCATAGTGGACAGAAATGAGAGTGCCCTCTCAGGTAACTGAGTCTTCTTAAGTAGTCTTCCATCCTTGCTGAAGTTTATAGTGGCACCAATCTCAAACTGACCATGGAGCAATCTATCCCTGTAGATTCTCTACTTCTCCACTTTCAGAGCACCTATCTCTATCTGAATAGAAAATCAGATCTAGCATGTGTTCAGTTGCATTTATGGTGACATATATAGCCATGAAAAGTCAATGGTCATCCATGGATGACATGATAGCCTGAGGTATGAACAACTTTAGTGTGGGCATTGAAATATGCAGGTGGAGAATCCTAAGGAATCCAGTGTTACAATCGTTGAGTACCCTGGCTAGCTGAGGGATAGAGACTATAAGGTAGAGGAATGACAATACATAACATTATTCCGGCCATCAAAGGATGAGCTATTGTGGTGCTGTGGTTAGAATGCAGTACTGCAGGCTACTTCTGCTGACTGCCAGCTGCCAGGAATTTGGCAGTTCGAATCTCACCAGGTTGGTCAGGTTGACTTAGCCTTCCATCCTTTCAAGGTCAGTAAAATGAGGACCCAGATTGTTGTGGGCAATATGCTGTAAACCTCTTAGAGAGGGCTGTAAAGCACTGTGAAGTGCTTTTTAAGTCTAAGTGCTATTGCTATTGTACAGTGATGTAGATTCAAGGTGGAAGTACTGGTAGTGATTTGGAGCACTTATGAGCAAACATAAAGCACATGTCAACCATTCTTTAAGACACATATTTTTCTAGACTCAGACATTTAAGGATTTGCTAGTTGGTATTATGCATTTGTCTTGCATATTCTGACTGACATTTCACATTGAATCCAGATCCCAATTTAGCAGCATCCATTCAAAATTGAAAAGTGAAATATCTAGACAGAGAGATTTATTTCCTATAGACTAGGGTTACTCTGTTTTTCTATTCTCTAATCCCAGTCTGCTTTCCCACATAAAGGGGGAAGAGTGGGAAGTCCATCACTTCTCTGAGTAATGGACTTCCCACTCTTCTCTCAGCCAGATCAGGGGTGAAATGCTCCCGATTCGGACCAGATCACCCGATCCGGTAGCGATGGAGGCGGATGGTTCGGAGAACCGGTAGCAAAAATCCCTGCCCCCCTTCCCATGCCCAGCTGAGCCGCACAATCATCAGAGGCTTTTTTTTTTAAAAGCATTTTTTCTACAACCTCTTCGGCCAAAAATGCTTTTAAAAGTAAAAAAAAAAATTGGCCATGTGCACCCAGTCACATTAACCCCCCCCCCCCCACCAAGCCATACCCACAGAACCGGTAGTAACAAATTTTAGATTTCACCACTGAGCCAGATCTCTATAAAACTTTGCAATCAGATCCTAGATAATAAGTATTTTATAAACAATTAACTGGGCATTGGACTTCTAGTTACCTTCAGCTTGCAGCCTTTTTAATAAAGGGCCACTGAATCTTCCTACCATATCTGCTTTTGCAGACATCATTTCAAAGATTACTCTTAAGCAGTTTAAAAAAAAATTTTTTTGTTTATTATTACTTTCTCTGTTACACATTTCTCCATCCCTCTGAAGCTACTTTGGTTGCCCACATTCACAATCTGAACAAACCAGTGGTGGGTTGCCCCCGGTTTGCACCGGTTCTATAGAACCGGTAGTAAAACCAGCGGGAGGCTCCGCCCACTGACCCCGACATCATCAAAATGCTTCTGCGCATGCACAGAAGAGTGTGCACGCAGGCCCATTGTGAATTGGTAGTAAAGATAAGTAGAACTCACCCCTGGAACAAACCCAACATAAGGAATATGATATCTTCTTTTGGGAAATATAATATAGGAAGCCAAGGAGGTTGTAAGCCACTGGAAAGATAACAATAGGATGAAATGATGTAGAGGATACTATCGCTCACCATTTGGTCATCTAGGACTTAAGAATTGTTCTGAATTCCAATAGGAAGAATTTCACTGAAATTCCCTTCCCTGCTCAAAGAAATACAAAAGCAACATTTCTTGCATCAAACTGAGTTAAAACTGGAGAACTGAATTAGAAATAGTGTTATTTTTTAACAGGAAATTTAAATAAATTGAGCAAAAATATGCAATGATTTCAAGTAGAACAATTAGCAGATAGTAGTATTGCCTAACAAGGGGAAGGAAGGAAAGGACAGTAGTCCATTAGACATATTTTGCTTGCCAAATTGACTCAGCTGAGAAAAGCAGTGTTGAAACATATTTCATGATGCATAAAGAAAGTGGTATGACCCAGGAAATAAGTATCACAGAGTTATGACACTTAAGTGTTGCTTGAGCAGTAAAATAATGCAGCCGGGAATCCATATGTACAATGCATTGGGCCAAGTGCTTTCATGCAATTCAAGTTATTTTAAGTATTATAACATTGAGACATTACGTATTGAAAGGTACAAACCTATATTTAATTTTTAAAACTACAGTACTTACTTCAACTACATCTGTAGTATATACTTTATATATGGTAAAAATTAATTTGTATTGATATGGCATAGAATCAGTTGCATCCTTCCCTGCAGGAAATTGCCAAAAAGGTTACAAATTATAAATAGGTAATCCAGTGTAATGTTACTTAGGTGATAAAGATTATTCTATAAAATTGGAATAATTCTAGTTCTACCTGCAAATTGTACCACTGAAACTCTTCTAGATACAATTATTTTCTATCCACATTTCAGGATATGTGTGAGAGAATATTCCAACCTGCCACATACTTGCATCTTAAATTAGTACAGCATAGGTAAAACTTTGCTATTATGTTTATATACTAGTATCTTAGCATTAAAAATGATCAGATCTCGTAAACTCAATATTCTACTTTTCCGCTGGCCCAGAGAAATTACCATCATACTGTGTATAGACACATCTAGAGTGTAATAAGTATAGATATACCTGATTTAGAAAGATTATATTTTCTCATATCAATAACATCTCAACAGGGTGGTAATTTGAAATTTTTCTTCCTCTATCTTCTATATTTCATTCATACTTTTCTCGCAATTTGTCCTTTTGGTGGTAATCCCTATTCCATTTATTTCAATTGTTGTGGGTAAAGGCAAAGAAGTGTCCAGTTTATGAATTCGTGGCAAATAAGTTTGCAAAAATAAATAAATTAAAACATCTCAACTGCCATTTATTGTGGGAAGAATAAATCTAATTTATGGTCAATGTGGATTTACTTTGGAAATTTAATGGAATTAATAGCTGTCTGCAGAATCCTATACTTCCTGAATGTTTCCATTGCTACATCTGGTACTACATGATTAATTTTTTGCTTTGTTGCTAAGTTGCATGCTACTTATTGATTTATATCTTTGGGCACCTCTCTCATTCTCATTCTTTGAAACTCGTTCTTGGGCATTATTTCAATGTGTGAAGAAGCTCAAAGTGCCAAGTATCTACATGGGGCTGCCCTTGAGGACCACTCGGAGGTTTAAGCTGGTGCAGAATGCAGCCACGCGGGTTGTGATGGGAGAATCCCGATACTCCCATGTTACACCCCTCCTGCGCGGTTTGCATTGGCTACCAGTTGCCCTCCAGGTGAGATTCAAGTGCTGGTGTTGACCTATAAAGCCCTACATGGCTTAGGACCAAGATATTTGGCGGACCACCTACAGCCAGTAACAACATCCCATCGCCCGGTTCTCGCCCATAGAGAGGGCCTACTCACGGTGCCGTCGGCTAGACAGTGGTGGCTGGTGGCCCCCAGGGGTAGAGCCTTCTCAGTTGGGGTGCCACCCTCTGGAATCAACTCCCCTTAGAGCTCCGACTAGCGCCTGACCTTCGCACCTTCCGCCGGGAATTAAAAACTTGGCTTTTCAAATCCCTTGACCTGGTCTGATGATGGGGTTTTAAGGGTTTTAATGGGTTAATTTTAATTTTTTTAGATTTTAGTCTTTATTTTTATTGTGGCTTGTGTTTTATTGTTGTGAGCCGCCCTGAGTCCATTGTGAGATAGAGCAGCATATAAGCCGAATAAATAAATAAAATAAATAAATCTGCAGATACATTCAAGAAATAGAAGAGGGAAACTGCCTCTTACAACAGGAGCACCTCAAAGTAGAACAAATAAAAGGATCAAAGACAAAGGCATCACTCAAGTCAGATTAAGCTTGACACTACAAGTATTCTTTGTTTAGTGACTTCCTCACACAGTAAATGTTCACAATCATTATCGTAATTAAAAAATAATTGCAACCAATCCTCATATTTGTAACCTTCATAAATCCATAAAGCAAAGGAAAGCTAACTAAGATCATACATTCAGTTGTGATTTCACTTAGTAATTGTTTTGCTTAACAACCAAGTTGCCAGTCTTAGATGTAGTTGCTAAACAAGGACTCTTTCTGTATTCTAAATATGCTGGTTTACTATAAATAGATGTCTTAGGACAAAGATAAGCATTTGGCAGTTTTAGCAGAGCAAGGAAGCCCTTATTCTGACTCTTAAAACCTTCTCTAACCATGATCACTGAAAATTAACACAATTTTCTGCTCTATGGATCAAAATATAAGGTGCCCTATTTGATTAAATATCCATTGTCAGTGTGTCCACAGAAAACTTGTATCCCACTTTACAATTGTACAGAATAGTCATATGCGCTTTCCCAATTTCTAGTGAGAAAAATTCTTATTTATCAAGGTAGCAATTTTGTTTTCTTGGCTTTTACATATTTGTTATTTACTGCAGATGTGACCTTTTTATAGGAATAGCCAACAGGCGCTAGATTAACAACACACAATAACATATTTATTTGGCATAACATTACAGACAATGCTGGCAACTTTTAGCTATTTTGAATGTCCCACGAGAAGACAGGAGGCATTGGTGTGTGTCTTCTTCATTTCTATTCACAGTTTTACTGCATTGTCAAACTGCTTCATACTGTAGAGTGGAAAAGAAGAAGTATTTAATATCTGTGCAAAACTACACAAAGTAACATTTTCCTGCAAAAGAATTAACTAATTTTTATCTGGTGCTTAAGAATTATAGCAGCAACAAGAACAACCACAAAGAAATGAAAATAAATAAAATGAAGTATTCAGTTGTCTTTAAAAGGAATATATCAAGTAAATCATAGATTTATTAAGTAGTTTGTGTAGGTGTTTAGCATTTATTTATGGTTTAGATGTATGACAGTAACTTTCTTCCCTAGGCTTGACTGATGACAGAAGAATTTATTCATCCACTGAAATCATATTCAGAATAGTATTCAGACTTATCCTCTAATCATTAGAAACCAGAGCTTAGCAATTGTAGCCAGAATGTCTAACAGGAATAGCTGCAATGGAGGTAGCTACATTATTTACACACAGAAACATGAAAAAAATATGTCTCTGTTTCTCAGCTTCTGTTTTCCACTAACTTTGGAGAACTTAATTTTACAACACCAGATTCTTCTTTTATCTCCATGGTAAAGTCTTGGTATTTACAGATCCTAATGGTCCTTCTCTTATTCTGTCCTTCAATCAGTGCTCACATTGTATTTGATATTATCTCATGTTTTCTTCATGTGTTTCCACATGAAGCCCATTTCAAAATATCTTGCTGAAGTAGCTTGACCTTTCCATTTTACATGGTCACTAGATTTTACACAGATTGGACAATTCTACATTTAGTGATAGGAAATGAGAAGAAAGAATGGGGCATGTCATATTCAAAGCCAAATCTAGGCTTGGGTCTGCATTCAAGCAGACACAGGAAGGTGAGAAGATAAGGAAGGTACACTTTTCTGAATATTAATAAGGATAGACTATTATATTTATAATTATTTCATCAGATTTAATGCTCTTTTGCATTAAATCATAGAGAAAATTCTAATAAATAGGAAAATGTATAATTATTTCAGTATTCTGGTTAGTTCTTCTATGCAACTATCTGGGATAGAATTATCTCCATTTTTGAATCCTCCAAAATACGATAGCAAGGCAAACACTGCAATGAAGAATTTAATTTGTTTGTAAGGAGATCACAATCAAACATACTTGCTTCTTTTGGCCAACAGATGCCAAGCAAATAGTGCCTGCAGAAGAATGCCTAGATCAAAAAACATCAAATTTTGCTGACATCCAAACTGCCAATTTTAAGTGATGGAGCTACAGTTTTCATTTTTCTTGCTCTGCAATTTGAAGACTGGGTTTTGCTATTTACACTTCTGCTGCAAATCGACCTCTGTTGCAAAAATGAGTTCTAAGAACTTTATAGAAGTGGGAGTGAGGGAGAAGACATGCAGATGGTCAAAGCTGGAAATGTATGCCCCATCTGCTTCTTTTCATGATGTCCTGATCTCTAGTTCATTTGATATATTCAGTAGTGTCAGACAAGCAAACTACTGTTAAAAAAAATAAAAGCAGCCTCATTTTTTTCTCTTTTAAGCTTTGAATTCATAAAATATGGGCTGTGCTTTTTGAACTAGCTCCACAACTTAGGTGCTGTTGAAATCCGTCCTGTATTGTATGTGTATTGTGTGGTAGTGACTGCAGAAACACCTTTGAGGATATTTTCCAGCAAAAGGGACTGGGACATGGATGGATATATATATATATATATATATATATATATATATATATATATATATATATATATATATATATATATATATATATATATATATATATATATTGAAATTAATGTTACCTTTGCTTGTAGATCTAATGTTGCATATACAAGTTTTGGTGCAAAAATTTATCCATGTTTTTTGTTCTGTAAATCTCTAAAAGAATATAAATGCCATATTTTGTGGGGGTGGAAACATTTTTTTCATGAGAAAATGCAAATTTTGCATTCAGCAAACTTTGGGATAGAAATTGTAATTTTCTAATATTTCCCTGGGCTCCTGTGCACTGTATCTATTATACAATCATAGAGTCATAAGGTTGGAAGGGATCTTGTTCTAGTCCAAGCCCCTTCCCATGGCAGGAGGCCTTATATCATCCTGGACAAATGGTTGTCCTATCTTTTCTTGAATACTTCCAGCAATTGTACACCCACAGGTTCAGGAGGCAAGCTGTTCCATTGATTAATTGTTCTCTTGGTCAGGAAGTTTCTTCTTAGTTTCAGCCTGGACCTCTCTTTAACAAGTATCCATCCGTTATTTCTTCTTATCCTCAAGAGTCCCAAAGGTGCTTTTTCAAGAGGCAATTGGACTTTCTGGTTTTTCTTTGAAGACGTTTTGATTCCCATCCAAAAAGCTTCTTCAGCCTGCAAAACCTCTTCAAAGAAAAACCAGAAAGTCCAATTGCCTCTTGAAAAAGCACCTTTGGGACAAACATGACTGAGAATCTCCACAGACATCTACCCTCAAGAGCTTTGGAATATTGCAAGTTCCTCTTTTCTAATTTAGGGTTTTGGCAAAACATTTAAATAAAATGTGGTTTTAAACAAAATTGTGCCAATACTTGTTTTTTAACATTTGAAATAGAAGTGGCCATAGGGTCTTGCCATTTTTGACCAAATGATGACAGGAACTTCATGACATGGACTTTGTTTCTTTTGGATGTGCATATGTTGTTGCACTACTAATAGAAAATTGGTAGAATTTGTATCATGGTTCTTCAGTGTTGGCTATATCAGTTTGATGTCTCCCACAGGTGTTGCTGGTTTAAACTTCATTCTTTAATAAGAGCCATTTTTATTACTGCTAGAACACTAAATTACCTATTTTCAGATGCTTTTCACATTTTAGAGTTTTGTTCTGAATGCTGTAGTTAAAGTGGCAAATAAACTATAATTGCTCTAGATCGTATACAGGTAGTCCTCAATTTACAACCACAGTTGGGACCAGAATTTCCATTGCTAGGCAAGATAGTTAAGTGAATCATGCCCAATTTTATTACCTTTTTGCCATGTGTTGTGTGAATAAGTGAATCATTGCAGTTGTTAGGGGAGCCATACAGTTATTAAGCAAATTCAGCTCTGACAGGATAGTGAGGAATGGAAGAGCTCAAGAAGCTTCTTGGATATGAAGCGAAATGTCTTCAAAAAAAAAAAACAAGAAAGTCCAGTTGCCTCCTGAAAAAGCACCTTTGGGACAACCATGACCTGGATGACTGAGAATATCTACAGACTTCCCCCATTCTCTTTGTTGGAAGCCAGTTGGGAGGGTCTCAAATAGTGATCATATGACTGCGACTATCATAAATACATGCTGGTTGCCAAATGACCAAAAAGGTGACTCTGGGCAATGCACAACAATAGATCAAACAAAAATATAGGAAAACAGCAAACACTGAGAGCCACATTGGTATAGTCTTTAAGGCATCGGCTAAAAACAAGGAGAGTTTTAGTCCTGCCTTGGGCATGGAACCAACTGCATGGCCTTGAGCCAGTCACTTTCTCTCAGCCCTAGTAAGGAGGCAATGGCAAACCACTTGTGAAAATCCTTGCCAAGGAAACTTCAGGAATTTGTCCATGCAGTCTCCAAAAATTAGACACAATTGAACAGAAGAAAGAAAAAAAAAAAAAAACCATTACAAGCTAAGCTATGATAACCATTACCAAATGGCAACTGTTTTAACCTCTCTTCTGAAATGCACTTTTGTTCAAATACATTGCATTACATTTGTTTAAATAACTCACTGTTATTCATTTCTAGGAAAGAGTTTATTAATTAACAAAAGACATAGTAATGTCAAGTAATAGGCAAATAGTTATAAAAAATAACTATTTCTCTCCAAACCATTGGCTACCTCCACAGAAGAATAATATAATAATATTTCCTAGTATCTAGTTATGACTTCTCTACTGGACAAAATTACAAGCAGTCATTAAAGTCCTTGATGATTGTTGGTTTCCATTAGTTCCACTGAGAACCTCTTGCATTTCAAACTATATATCTTGATAGAAGATTTTCCATTTTTATTTTGCATGTAATTATCTGATAAAACTGTAATAATAATGCCTAGAATAGGAATTAGCAACATTACTGTCAACCTGCTTTGATTCTGAGTAGATACCCATAGACAACCTCTGTAAGGTTCTTTTAGATAATATTTTGTAAGGTTTTCCTGAGTTTTCTGTATCAGTGTATATTAATTCTGCTTAACTGCACAGTTCATCTCTATAATTTATTCATTTTTTTTTTCTTTTTGGAAACATACACACATAGATTCCCTAGATTACTGAATACATTACTTGGAAGTTCTGGGTTTACATCAGGTAGACAGGTGAAAATGTGATTATGAGGGGCTAAAATACTTTGACTTCATATACATCTGCTCTTGGAAAGGTGGATCCTTTTGTTAATACCTCTAGAGATTTTATGGCAGATGATTACAATACTGAAATAACTATATCCCCCATAAACAGACCAGAGTTTTTATAGCAGTCTCATGGTAACAGCAAAAACAAAAAACACATATGAAGTTTTTCCTTCTTGGTGTGATCAGGTATCTGATTCAGGCTTGTTTATTTCTTTAAATTCCCCCCAATATCTATCGGTGCCTAAATGTTGAAGGTTTGTGAGTCTGATTTTTTAAATTCCTTACCCCAAATGCAAATCAGGTTATTAAACTACCCACAGAGTCTTGATTGTTTGTTTGTCAAATGAATCATCTTCAATTATCAAAGCAAGCATCCTGCAATTGTGGTCATTTCCATTTGAAAACAAGCAGATTCCTTCTTGAAAATGGGGCCAAGTACACTTAAGGTATCCCTGGCTTACTTTTGAATTACTTAAAAGTAGCTTGTTGCAGATTGACCATTTCCAGGTTTCACTCAAGCTTTTAAATATAAAAGAGACACAAGACTCTATCTGACACCATCAGGCACATTATATTAAAATTTATGAACAACTTCATCAAAAACCACTTTCCGTCTCCTGCATAGAGACAGATTTGTTCTGACATAAACGTTACATGGCTGGTTGCAGCCTCAGATTAATGCGAAGACCCTGGCGATTCCTTTTAGACTTTTTTTTTTAATGAAATAATACCTGTCAGCTGCTGCCTGATCCCAGAAAAGGGGGCAGGTTTTCCAGGTCATCCTGCCATCTGTCAGCAAAAGCTCATCTGTCCCTCTGTATTACCACCTGATCTGTGCTAACAGGCCTCACAGGGAGGCCTGTTTCATTGGCCCAGTGGGAATCGGGGAGCCGCATGATATGAAGACATCACCTGTGGTTGTGAGATGCAATTACGATTGCCAAAGTGACAAAGATGACTGAAATGCTTTGTTGGAAATGCATAGCTTTGGATGGCTTAGAAAACATTGTTTCCCCTCCACCCCAATCCTGACATGCCTTTCCTATTTCTCTGCTGTATGACAAGGAGGAAAAGGGGAGAACACAAAACTACACCCCTGGCCTTGTGTAGAGCTTAATAATCAAGCTAAATCTGTATACAGGTCTCTGTCTGTGATATACACACCGTTGGAGAGAGAAAAGATCTCTATGTGGTCCTTCGCAGGCAGGATGATTTTCTCCCAAGGCCCTTCTTTTATCAACTTCTAAAGCCATATTGATTGATTTTTACTAGCTGAGGAAGAAAAAAAAAAAAAGGACGATAATACCAACTTGTTGCCTTCCAGTGTACTTAGCCCCTGCAGGGATACTATTGTGGAATTTTCTGGGCCTCTCAAATGTGAGTTGATGTGAAGGTTGTGTTTGCAGAACATAGGGGTACCGGGGGCATGGAAGTCCATCAGAAACTCATCTGGCCCCAGGCACCCTCACTCTGGGAATCAATACTGTGTATAAAAGTTATTACATGTCTAGGTCTTTTTACTTCAAACCTACTTAGGCAGTCCATGGCCTGAATTCTCTCCTGAACAAAAATGTAATTGATCCTCAGTAGGCTTAGGGGAAAAGAAAATTAGCCCTAAAACAGCTGTTTTCTTCTCAGATTTATTTATTTATTTCATTTATGTATTCAATTTTTACAGCTGCCCATCTCAACCAAGTGACTCTGGGCAGCTTACAGTTCTAAAACTATAAAACAGGTAAAATGAGTAAAAACAATAAAACAGTAAAGAATAAATCCTAGATTTATTATTTTTTTTGATAGGTGTGTGTTGTTGCTGAGTCAGGATAATTATGTAGAGAGTAATACTGTTCGGGCCCATCTTTATACTTTGGTTAGGAACCCTTGCAGAATGTGTTAATTCTGTTAAGATAATAAAGTAAGATATTTCCTATAAAGAAAACTCATTCATCTGATTATTTGTCTCCTAGGAAATAATAGTTATAAGTAGTTTTGGAGTTTTGAGCAAAATTTAAAAAGTAAAGCTTTCAGTTGGAGAAATGAGTATAGGAATGTGACTTAGCAGAATCTGTGATGATAATGCCACATTGGAAGCTAAATTTCATGCTAAAATGCAGCATTCCTGGATATTTAATTATCTATGTGAACACTGCTTCATTCAGATGCATGCAATATTATTCACTACTTGTCCTCCATTTTTTATTAACTGTCATTGCAAATGCTATGTTTATATGAAGTTACTATCTTTGCATTTTGTGGGAAAGCAAAACGTCAAGGAAATGCATACAATCTTGGAAATATCTAGGTCCAGGGTCTTTCTATTATAATATTTTGCTTTGTTTTTATTTGTAAAACTCCCAGTTTTATTATGCAAGCAAAGGAACAAAGAAAACATATTTAATATAGATTTTTATTTCTCCCATTTGTCAGCAGATTTCTCTGTGTAAGCAAATTAAGTTTGACACTCACTATAGTTATATGTATTATCACTATACAAATAGGAAACCTGTGATCCTCTAGCTGTTGTGAAAAGTACTTCCTATTGTTATGTCAACTAAGGAGCCAGAGGTTCTCCATCCCTGCTTTAGAAGATCTTACTTAACTGAGAATTTATAATTGAGCATATATTTGCAGCATAGAAAGTTACACATTATGGGGAGAGATCATACTACAGAACCAAGTTAGAGAACTATAGTGAATTCCTATCTTTGCCTTAAATAACTGTTTAGATTCACTGACAATTGATTGATTCATTGATTATGTGTCATCAAGTCATTATTTACTCTTAGCAGCCATATAAGTTAAATCTTCTCTGTGACAATTGATTCTGTTCTTTCAAATCTCCAATGGTGTATCCATTGGCACTGGAACTGGGTCCATCCATTTTGCTGTTGATCACTCTATTCTTCTTTTCCTTCCATTTTTCTTAACATTAGACCCTTTCATTAGACCCCTTTCTCAGAGAGCTAGATATGCATAATATGCCTGAAGTAGGATAGTAAGAAGTAGGAAACCATCGGACGTTTCTCAGTAAAAAAAGGCAAATCCTGCTGCTCATCTTGACTTTCCCCATCTCTTGCATTTCCCTACAAAGCAACACACTGCAGACATGATACCTGCAATATGGTATGGGTATTTCCATATTTTACAGGATAAGATCCCCTTTGGGTTTTGTTGTTTCTTTTTGTGCTTGGGAAAATGCTGATTCCTGGCAGTCTCCTTCCTTGCTCAAATTCTCAGGAAGTTGCAATTATGTCATAGTTGGAGTACCATACTTGTATAATTATTACTGCATCAGCCATATAGGTTTCTGAACAATCACTCTAAATATAATTTCATTCCAAGTATTCTTATTTCAACTAGTAGAAAGAACAATTTTTCAAAGAAAAGCACAATTAGAATTTTCTGAGATAATCTTTTTAGTAATGGAGTATTATGAACTCTCAATTTGAGAATAATTATTGTATTTTATTATATTAATCAATGGAACTTAACTTTTTGGATGGATAGGATTGGACTTGTTTATTTAAATTATTTCCCTGAATAAATTGCATAAATTAAGTGAAGGTAAACTATTACAGTGTTAAAAGTGAGAATAGTTACATTATGACATCTTACAATTTTAGGAAACTTTTTACCCAGGAGATTGCCTCCTGTTCAGTGGCTGATGGATGGTTTAGATTTTCATAAAGCTGCCATTTTGATCTAATCCTAAAGTAAAGTTCACATACCAACACAGAAAACTCACTGCCCGGAACTCCAGATGTCCCTTTCTCAAATAAGCCTCTTTCCCTACAGAAAACAAGCTGCATTTATTTTTTAATTTTTTAATTTATTATGATCATTTTTTTCGGTTATGTTCTATCTAATTGATTCTTGAGTTTTTTGAGATTTATTATTATGGAGTTAATGTTTTCCTAAAACAAACATTCTTCAAATATAAAAAGAAAAAGGGGGGATGATAACAATTAAATTCTAGTAATAAATAATATAGGAAACATAAAATCTATTATTGCAGTGTAGAGGGGATACTTAATTTCAAATTGACTTCAAAACTATGAATATGCATCAAAGAAGAGCTGCAATTTCAAAATATATATCTATAGGTAGATTTCCCCGAGGAGTACTTAAAAATGGCATTCCATAAATAATAGTGTACAATTAAGAAGGCTTTTTTTCACTTTTATCCTTTCTGTTTACCTGGTTTGAACATGTACATAACGAGGGGGGAAAATCTACATTTCAATTTTTGATGGTTTACACTAGCAACACTTTGATTGTTTTTAAAGAAGCTATATTTTCAGAATATAAATAGAACATATCTCTTTGTATATTTAAACCTAGGTTTATAATACTAGAAATTTAAGTAGCTGGGCAGTAGTATTGAAACATTTGATTTTGTAAACGACGTAAAAAATTAGTTTTTAAAGAGCTGTAGAGTTTTCTTTTCCACATGTATCCTATCTAATTATCATAATTGGATGATTGCCATGTCATCTTTAGTACTGAAAAATCCAAGTATGTTTTGTTTTTATTTGTTTTTATAACTGCATCAAGCTTTCTAACTTATACTTCATGTTGCAAACAAGTTCTATTTTAGTACCTTATTTTAATGGACTCTTCAAGTCCATATTCTTAAGCTGTTGATAGATATGTAAGTTTAACTGAACAGCTACCACATTATAATGCTACTGTATTAGATTTTCAAAGATTCTATGAAATATAGCATCTTATGACTGATCAATTTGATGTATTGTCCACCTGGCTTGAAAATATTTTCTTTTTTGATGATGTAAGATTCACCTAAGACATCTCAACATCTGCCAGACATTTCTTTTTTGGGGAATAACTTCATCACATGAAAATGTAAAAAATATTACTTCCTAGGAACAAGTCAACTGACAACAATGGATATTGATGTTTCTTTGCTTTTTTAAAGTTAATATCAATTCTCAATTCTTTATATTATTAAAATATTTGATATGTTGTAGATATGAATGAAAATCGAATAATTCACTTAAATATTTTTAAGATAAATTGATCTCTATGTGTGTGTATTCTGCCCTCTTTTAAAGCTCCTGTTTCTCTTGAGATATTACCTGGGATTAGAAAGAAACCAAAATGTTTTCTTTTTTTGTCAATTTAGTTTTTTTTTCTGCCAGTGGACAGTAGGACAGGGATGAAAATGGATTACAGAAGCCTGAGAACTATGCCCCATATGTTAGGGTGAAGTAACATCTGAGCAGCTGTGCTTTTATTACTTCAATAATGTTTTCTTTGAGAGATTTCTAGAGGTTTTAGACGAAAGCGTCCATAATCAATCTCTGTTGGTTATGCTACAGAGCTAAGGTGCTGTGTAACACTAAATAGAAATGCAGATTTTGGGGTGGGGTGGGGATGTTGTATATGGCGGTGTGTGTATTTGGTTTTGAAAACCACGTGTATATCTCCCTCCCTTCTGCCAATAACTGAGAACTAATATTTCCCCAAACAGACCACATATTAAATATATAAGCAAATACAGTGTATTTATTTATTTATTTTAAATACCATAATTTGTTTGTGGCGCCATGCTGATTTGTGTTTAACTAAATGCCACTTCAGATTGAGTGAGCTGATAGTGTTCTGCTTAAGAATAGAACCTTGTGTGCCATTGTTTTAAAATTCACCCTTGTACGCTCATGTTTTCGCTGAATATCCAAAGTAACAATCAGTATATTTTATTATTGATATAATGTTATATATTAAGGTTCATTTAATGCATAATCTTGCATGCTTTTGTTGTGCTGTACGCTTCTGTATTCAGAAATTTATGAACGACCAGCTGTTTTTCTAGGAATGCCTGTTTGTATTTTGCCACTAGTTGTTGCTATAGAGCTCGTAGCTATGCAGTCAAAACTAACAACTCGGGATCTTGGGGAAATATTGATTTTTTCAAATTTTAATACAAACTGACCTGATCCTAAATAAATATTTGTACCAGGTGAGAATTTGCATTTCTCCAAATATTGCAATATGTTTCTCACAGATACACACATATGGATATATTTGCTTTTATAGTATGGCTTTCTAACACTATTTAATATATATAAGTTTAACTATGTAATTAAATAGATATATATAAAACTATACTGACAGATAGACAGATAGATGATAGATAGATAGATAGATAGATAGATAGATAGATAGATAGATAGATAGATAGATGATAGCCATACTTTAAAAGAAAGTACATTTAGAAATGCATTTCCTGGGAAAATGCCTTCCAAATGTATATTTAAAATAATTTTATTTGCATAAACAACAACAAATATAAATGACTACTTAAGAAATGGGGTTTATTAGATTATTTTTAATCACGTTTATTACTTAAATATAGAATTCCTTCTTATACGAATTCAAAATATGTCATTTCATTTGGTCATTCCATATATCAATACCTGGTGATGACAGAAAAGTCAAATGTTATAGTCACTTTAGAACACAAAAAGAAAAAAAAAGATTTCCTATGTATCCACAGAGCAGATACACATATAACCAGATTTGCATCTGAAAAACCCATGTAGTTAACATAAAGAATGCCACTTGTTGCTGGGCAAATTATATTCAAGTAGTGCTTGCTTACTGACCACTCATTCAGAGAGCATTCAAATTTATGATGGTGCTGAAAATAGAACTTTCAAGCAGTCCTTTAAGTTGTGATCATCACAGCACAGCACACCAATAGTCATATGATTGCAATTTGGGTGCTTGGCAATCAGCATGTACTTACAAGGTTTGCAGCATCCAGTGGTTATGTGATTGCCATTTGCAACCTTCACAGCTGTCTTCTGACAAGCAAAGTCAGTGGGGAAGCCAGCAGGAAATCTCAAGCCATAATCGAGTAATGTCATGTTTAACAACTTGCAGAGGTTCATTAACCAATTACAACTAGAACTGACGGAACTGATGTTTTGCAGTCAATGCAAAAATCAATGCAATCACATGACATTTCAATTAACAATACCCCCCCCCCACTTAGCATTGGAATTGTGGTTGGTAAGTGAGGACTACCTTTATATTCTAAACTTAACTGGATGCAGTCATACAAATCAATCTTCAAATATGGTATTAAATATACAGTGAACATGTACCATCTTTTATAAAGTATATATTTATGAAATAGACATGAAAGAAGGCCCGAAACACGATCAGGTGCCCTTTGTGAGGTGAAAATATTTCTGCTTGTTTTTTCAGTGGATGCTTTAAATTCTCAGATTATTTTGGCCACTAAAAAAGACTTTTTCACCAAGAAACCTCTTTGAAACATGAAAGAGACCAATTTTTGGAAACTTCCTCTTGCTTATAGCAAATCATACCAAGCTTGTGAACTGTGTTTTGAATAGTTTAATCCTATACTTGACGCATATGTGGCTAAATAGAGTTAGTTTTTTGTTTGTGAACTCCCATTTATAAAAAAATTAACTCTCTAATGAATGGTTAAAGACTGTTATCCTCATAACTGACTGCACTGCAATTATAATTTGTGTTTGTTTGTGTGATACCTATGAAAGGTTTTTGCTCACAAGCAACTAAATTTTACTAACTTGCCTCTCGACCTTATTCCCCTAGAGACCAGTAAAGACAGAGAGAATAGAATGGAATGGAATGGAATAGAATTCTTTATTGGCCAAGTATGATTGGACACTTTGTCTTCGGTGCATAAGCTCTCAGTGTACATATAAGCAATAAGTGATAAATCATGATCATAACCATCATAAAAATACATTCATTATAAATCATAAGATTTACATTTTTGTGATTCTGACAATACAAGGGTTGGCTTCCAGGCATCTACCAGGCACAGTTTTTTTAAAATTAAATAAACTCATTTTCTTGCTTTATTTTCTTATTCTCTCTAATGTTGATTCATATTCCCCTGGGCTATCAGTAGGAGGAAAATCTTCAATTTGTCTTCTCAGGGGAGGCTAGCAACCATCAGAGAGAAGAAGGAACATTCAGCTTCCAGAGTGGGTCAAGCTGTATGGCATCTAGAAATTGAACCTCTGGCATATGGACCTAAATTGAATAAATTAATTGATTGATTGAATGAATGAATGAATGAATGAATGAATGAATGAATGAATGAATATAGATAGGCTAAAACAAAGGTCCCCTTAAAAGCCTTTGCTTTGTGGTGGTGGTTGGCTAATATTAAACACTAGAGAGATGTAACAAGAATACATTCAGCAGAATTTTAGCCCATAATTATTCTGAAAACAGTATCACACAACACAGATTGCAAATATTGCAAAAACATTTTAACTTTGCAAAGGACATCATGAATTCTGGATCTCATATGATATGGTATTAAAATTGTCTTATGCACAAAATATAGTATTAATTTCAAAAATATTCTTCAAAACAAATTGAAATCAAATATATTCCTGTTAAGGGCACTTGGTACATAAGGCTTGTAAATGACAGTAAGGATACTTGAGATGCACAAAACCCTGTACTGTAGATACATGCCTTTTCTGAATGATCAAGACCTCTGAAGACATGACGTACAGTTGAATCTATGTGGCAGTGAAGGCATCCTTGAGAGAGAAGATAGTTCCATCAGATCTGAAAAAGACTTTCTCCTCCTCAAGAAACCATTGAGGCATGATGTTACCATAGTTTTCTCCCTTTTTCCAGGGCTAGATTAGTCTGTGTTGATGGGAAGAGAGAAATATAGTCCTAGAGTCCTGCTTTGCACAGTACCTCTGAATTCTACTCTCTTCCCATTTTTATTTAACATCTACATGAAGGGTGAAAATTGCTGTTAATCTTCCCACTCAGAACCAGTGCAAAATTTGGGGATCCTCCTGGACTTAAAACTCCTCCTTGATAAGCAGGAGATAACCACATCCATTTCTTGTGCTCATTGTTCCTATTTCTCATTGGGAGAATCCATTCATTGTCTTTTGTTCCTTAGTTGGATTTCTGCAACACATTGTATATGGCGCTGTCTTTGAAGACCATGCAGAAACCGCATCTGTTCCAAAGTCCAGCAATATGATTACCAGCGTACTATCTCTATGTAAGACTACTACTTCACAAGCTGTGATAGTTCCCGGTGGGCTTCCAATGTAGTGCAGTGTGCTGGTTATTACCTGTAAAGTCCTATATGGCACAAAGCTGGGTTATTTTCAGAACCGCCCATCTCTGACTATATTTTACCTATCTTACTAGGTCTCAGAGGTTACGCATGTTCCATTTCCTCTTTCTGAGTTAGTGTAATTTAATTGGACCTATAAGACTTGCTTTCCCTGTTGCTGCACTTGCCCTTTGAAATACATTCCCCCCTGGGGGTTCAGATGGTATTGACCCTGTTAGTCTTTCATAGAGCTTTGAAAATATAGCTTTTCTCTTGTGCACCAGGTCAAAGTGGTTACTGAGCTTATTCTGCTATGAGAATGAATGTTTGTTATGCCCAGCCTTGGTATGTGTGTAATTATGCTTTGTCATATTGCCAAATTGAGGTCATTATTGTTACTGATATATATTGGGGCATGCCTGGAAAAATGTCAAAATAAAGAATAAAAATACTTATTCTTCACATAAATATACAAGCTACTTAATTATCTTATGGTCACTTAGTTCAAAACAAATTTGACTATATCCGCAGAAATTTACAACACGGCATTTTTTAGTTATTTGTCCCAACCTAATTCCATTTTACTAAGTGTACTAAAATGCTTCAAGCTTTGTTTCCACAAATCCAGACTACATCAAACTACATTTTACATCCAAACAAATAATAACTAAATTTTCACTTAGCATATTGAGTAAAATCAGTCAGTGTGATTAGTTTATCTTTCAGTATTTTAGCAAATGCATAAAACTGTGTTAAAACAATCATGGCTATATTAACTATCAGTATGTTTCACAAATTTGTGGAATTCCTTTCAACCAATTTTATATTCATAATACCTCAGACAAGTAGGCTATACTCAGATAATTATTGGCCTGAGATTATTCATTGAACTCTATGGTTGATCAGTGAAGTATATCTCAGTTTGGAGAATTATTGGCCCAAGTCTATCCACTGAACTCTATGGCTAATCAATGAGATATATCTCTACTTTTATGTCCAACCATTGTTCAGCTGTTTTCATGCACTGAAGTTGTGCCTGCAGGTTTTGGAGTGTATTAGTGGCATGAATATAATTGTAATAAATTCTGGTTCTTCAACTTTTCACTACAGTATAATACCATTTTCAGTCATTTTTCCTAAAAAATGTTACCTTGCATTAATTTTAACCCATCGTTATGCTGAAAACAATATCACACAACAGACTGACAGCTTTCACCTTTGCAAAAGACATCATGAAATCTGATTTAATACTAATGAGCTCCAGTTTTAAAAACCTTCTTATGTACAAAAATGCAGAATTAATTTCAAAACTATTCTTCAGCGCAATTTGAAATAAAACATATTCCTGCTAGGAGCACTTTGGTTATTGTGGGAGGCATCTAAATGATAGTGAGGATATTTGAGATGTGTGCAGCCTTCTCAGTTTTTATTCTATGACAGAGATATAAAATCTGGGTTGTTGAATTTGCTGTTCATAAAAATGCAAACTAGCATGTCTAATAACTTGAAGGTTTTTTTTAATGTGTCATTTGGCTATGAAACAAACTTTTAAAAAATATGTAATAAAAAGTGACATAATTCTCCTCGTTATTCTATTTTGCATTTAAGCCATCCTGCCTTTCATATTCAATTATATACCCCACAAAAGACTTTTTTTAAAAAGCCCCTAATAATTTTAAAGTGATTTTTTGGCATTTAATGACATACAATTTTTTTGACCTGGCTAGGCAGATAACGTTAACACAGCTTTATTGCTAAACAGGACTGAACATGTGTGTACTTGACTTTTTATTATTATTATTAAACTCCTACTGAAGAAACAGATTAATTGGAGGCTGATTCACTGGAGAACAGGCGTTAAAGACAGAAGGACCTCCTCACATTTTGTTCTGTTATCAGGCTTATGCCATTCCCAGGTTGGCAAGGAGAGCCCAACTGTACTGTTTTGAAATGTAGCTGAAAGAAATAGTAGAATAGCAGGTGCAATGGAGGCCGGGGGGGAGGGGGGAGGAGAGAGATTGAAGCCATTATCAAAATCATGTTCTGCTTCCCTTTCTTCCTTGTTGCCTAATGACCAACTGACACTCCAGTTAACACAGGTACTGCCTAGATTCCCCCCGCCCCCTGATCAGATTGTTAATGTGTAAATGGGATCGCCAAAGTCAGCATCTGTTGTAATGATTTCCTGCCTGGTTATTACTCCTTCCTTCCTGCCCGCACACCCGTGTAGCTTTTTTTTTTTTGAAGAAGAAGAAGAAGATGTGTACAAGCTGTGATTAAACCTTTTCAGATGAAGCATAATGTAAATTGGATGGGAGGGGGGGAGAGAAGGAAATGAACCCCATCCTCCTTTAGACTTTTCATTTTGTAGTGTTTTATTGTGTAAAGGAGAACTTTGGCTGACAAATTCTTTGACGACTGCCCAGAAAAGTAAAAACTGAAGGAATTAAATCAAAAGAGATAAATCTTGGTCTGAATACTTCTCTCGTGTTTGTCTCCATGTCCCCCTGTACCGGTTTTATTTTATACATATTGCACTGAATAAAATAACACCAACACTTTTCTAACCTCCACTGTATATTTCGTGTCAGATTCAAATCAGGAACCATATGAATTTCTTGTATATTCTCTCTGAAACCTTGAAATCCTTCTCCAGTGAGAGACATTTTTTTTTATTACAGGCTCACTAACCTGCAAATTATTTGAGAAAATATTAAAAGAAATCCAGGTGAATTCAGGAATGCTATATTTCGTTTCAATTTGTTTTTTTGTTTTTTTTTTTTGTTTTTTTTTAATGGTCAGGGATGGGCAGAAGGTTGGAAAATTAGTCTAGAATGTAAGAAGTGAAATGAAATAAAGCAGTCTCAGCAAATAAATAAAATTGAATCAGTTTACCTAAATATTGCCAGTTTAAACTATTTTTTAAAAAATATCCTGAGGTATTTTTTTTCACAGTCAATCCATCCTCCTTGCTCTGGTATAACAGGGATAATTCCTGCATGCTTTTGTAGATTTTATTCTTTAGCCTTGACTTTATGACTGAATGGCACCTGAAAAATAATCATTATTATGCATTTTGATTGTGGCTGTGAAGTAGTTCTGGAGTTGGAGGAATTGTTTGTTTTTTTGCTGATAAATTTCATTGTGGCTTTAGGAGCATGTTTGAAAATCATCAGAAAATATTGGAATGTATTATTACAGCTTGGATGAGGATTAGAAGTAAAACAATTCATTTCCCAAATCAGGTATTAGTTGAGCACATTCAGCCTTCTTCAAGGCCGTCACAGATGCAGTTGACCTTCCTAAAAAGACAGAATAACACAGCAGTTAAAATAAACACATTATCCTCTGCTTGTGCCACACCTTTTTTTTTATCTTACTAAATTTTAATTTGTGTATTGAGGTTTTGCAGCTGAGCTGGATTACAAAAATACCACAAAAGTGCACTCAGCTGTTAACTGGATGGCTTGATAGCTGAGAAGCTTATGCTGTAAGCATTATGTATGGTTTTGTTTTGTTTTTTCTTTTTTTGCAAGTATGTGTTGATTGGCTAATGCAGTTCAAAAGAACAAGTGCTGTAATAAGGTGAAATAGATGACATTTCAAGCCACTAAATTATATACATATCAGAGTTCCTTTAACATTTTTTTGAGCCGCATTTAGAATCTCTATGGACATATCAAAATTTATTTATGCATTATTTGTTTAATATTCAAATTTATATAGCTGCCCATCTCAAAGTCATGACTCAAATAATGTTGTGTTCTATTTGATTCCCCCCCACTCTATATATATATATTCTTGAAAATAAATCCATTGAGTTAAAGGGGAGTTCTCTCTAATACATAGGATTATTGACATGTTAAAAATGCATACTCTATAATGGATATGAATACCTCCTTGGTCCTTTTCCCATTCTCTTATGGATTGTAACAAGTCTGCTTTAAACCAGATTTATTATAAAACTACATAGAACTGCAGATAACAAATGGAGGTTGCATTGTGTGTTTTTACATCATGAGAATGATCTTTCATCATACATGTAACATGTACATACAAGTGCATATTTGCTTCATATATCGGTATGAATGAATCTGAATTGAAAAACTTCCATTAATACCTTGGACATGTATATAATATGAGCATACATAACAAATACTATATATGTGCCCATTAGCGATTAGACTTTTAGATTTAATATTTCTATATGCATTTTATTTCTTACTGTATCAAAAAAGAGTCATAGTTTTAGCCCATCCACTCTCTGCATAATCCTGTTTTAAAACTATGTCTTTAGGTATTTCGACTGACACAATTTCAGTTTGGGAATAGGACATACGGCTACTTATCCAGGCTTCATAGAGAACTTATGTGTGGTACCAAACATTGTTTATATATTGACAAATATTTCTAGGAAATGGTTTCGTATTTTTGCTGTTAATTGTTTCATTACTGACCTCTACCTCTGTAGACATATGCAGTTTTCATATTTTTGGGTGAGACTTTCAAAATATTTTTTTTTTAAGTGTCCAATGCTCGACGTGAGCAATGACATTTTTGCAGGCTTCTATTTCAGTCATTTGTGCCTTATTTTCTTTCTATTTATTTCAAACAAACCACTATGAAAAATGCTGCAAATTTAAGTGACAGTCATGTACAAATATGCATAATATGAGCTGGTCCCTACCCATCATGTGTATTGCTAAAGACTCCATTGCAATATTTACAGTTAAACTAAACTTTTTCCCCCCAAGATGTAGCAAAATTGCATTTGTTTTGCAGATTTTCTCATCATTAAATGTGAAACATTTCACATTTGTCTTTTTGAGTAATTGGCTTTTAAAAATGATAAGGTGCTCTGAACACTTGTTATGGGGATAGGTCTGACGTTATATCCCAGAAATCCATATGCCATACAGACAGAACAGAAGAAAGATATTCACAAGCATGTCACAGATTGGGCTGAAGCAAGCCAAAAACCAAAGTGCCATGGCATTAACAATAGCACCAGATTTACTGTCACGATTGCAATCTGTGCTGTATCACAGACAGAAGGAGAACTTTTGATAGGTAACACCTCAGTGTTTTTTAAATCTTTTTGGCAAATTATCATTTTCATTATATTTTTGCCTGCCATGTAGTATTATTATAATATTAAAAAAATAGGCATGCACAAACATACACACACAAAGTTTATTCGGCCCAGAACCAAAAGGTTGGTACTTTACAAGTGTCATGGAATAATTGACAATTATGTATATGAGTGTGTGTCTATGAGAGACATTTATCAATAATACACTTACGCATTTATGTCTTCTGCTTCAAGGTAAACATCCGTGACACTCTTCAAATACCCAACTTATTGGTAAGCTCTTCACATGAGTCAAGGGTTATATTGTACATCCTTGACAGCACATATCTGATGTAACTGCAGTATATTTGGATCTCCAAGCAGCACATTAAAACAAAAAAGGATACATTTGCATTATTTACTTACATGGTTGAAAAAAATATACGAAGTACTATAGCTCATGACCTGAACTTTCAAATTCAAGAGAGATTTTTCTATGATGTTGCATTTTTGACAAAACTATATGCCTTGCTTTCCAAAATGTGCAAGTTGGAACATTATTTTTGGGCTTGATCCTGCAATTCCTCCTCTTCTTCAAATGAGGAATTTTCCAGAGGCAGGATATCAAATATTTTCCCAAGTGAATGGCTGTCAATCATGGAATTGGGTAGGTGGGAATTCAACACTATATTTGGGACACTAGTTATCAGTGAAACAACTGCTATTCACCACGGATACTTGAGACTAACTAATCAAGACCACAAATACATGTATGTATTCCATTCTTTAGTATTCTTGCAATAGGCAAGGCCTCTCTTAAAAATGAAAATAAAGACATTTTTTTCCTAGTGAAAAAGCTTACCGAAGAAAGTTAATTATATTGGTAATTCTAAGCATCTAGCTACCAAGCTTAAAATATTGATAAAATGCTGGGTATGCCGTTAATGGGATTAATAATTATTTACAATTAATTTACAACCAAGTGTATTTCAAGAAATAATTTATATAGGAATAATGTTTTAAAAAGTATATTGTTATACAGGAATTCTCCATTTATTTATTTATTTATTTATTTGGTAAAATTGTTTTACTCCATTCAAAGAAAAAATTAAAGCCAATTAAATACATTTGGCAATTTGTTTACTGTGTTGTGTGTATCATTCTGTCTTTCTCTTGAAATCCACACCCAAATTGTCAATAAATTATGAATCTAGGTATTATATTATCAGCCAAATGCACAACAATTAAAGAAGATAATTACTTGAAATTACTTCAACGAACAGAACAGGACTTAGAGAAATGGAAGAACCTTCAGATGTCTCTATTAGGTAGGATCACGATTATAAAATAATTTGGTTTACCAAAACGGGAATATTATTATCAGGCTGCAAATTTAGTTTGGGTAAGGGAATGGATCCTGCTGAGAAGAAGACGGTTGTTGATTCTGGAAGGTTCGGGGCTTCAACAGGGTTGGCACTATTTTCTTTGGCAAGATAAGGTTAAAAAACATATGAGTTTCTCAGGACATTATGTAAGGAATATCCTAATTGATACATGGAGGAAAATTAAGGGTAAACTCTACTCCTTGATCCCTTCTTGGTTGGTCCCGTTAGAAGCTATAACATATAGTTCGCTTTACAATAAAGAAAAACACCTATCCTATCCGGGAATTGTTGGACGCCCAAGGCTGCTTAAAAACAAGAACTGACTTAGAGATTCAAGGAATAAAATTGGATTGGTGGTCTTATGCCCAGATCAGCTCTAAATATAAGAAAGACAAGGAACAAAGTGGTATAGATATGATCCAGCAAGAAATAGTATTATACTAGGAAAGGAGGAAAGAATATTATCTAAGATCTATAAATTCTTAATAACCTATTGGATAGGGGATGAGATTGTTAAAGATTCAATGATTGCCCGGGGGAGAAATATTGGTTACTCAATTGAACTGATAAAATGGGAAGAAATATGGATGAAACAATTGAAACTCCTGATTGCAACCACTTACAAAGAAAACTTGTATAAGATGGTGTATAGATGGCATCTCCCTCCTGCTCGATTAGCCAAAAGGCTAATCGACTCTCCCCAAACTGCTGGAAGTGTGGGGAGATAGGTATTTGCTATCACATATGGTGGACCTGCCCTAAGATAATTGAATTTTGGAGATTTATACAGAGGTGGATATTAGAAATCACGGGATATAAATTACAATTGAAACCAGAATATTATCTACTAAATATTAGGCCAGATAAGATAGGCACGAATATATGGTGTCTGATTACATATATCACAACCACAGCAAGAATATGTTTTGCTCAACATTGGAAGGGGAAAGACCTACCGGCTGAAAATTTGATTTTGGGAAAAATTATTGAATATGCGGAAGCTGACAGGTTAACAAAAACTCTGACAGATCAAAAGGATTCTGTATATTTTCAATGTTGGGACCAATGGTATATCTGGTTGAATAATAGAACAAAAAACGGATAAGGTTAGTGTAGATTTTATTTTTTATTTGTATATCTTGACTGAAGTTAATATACTGTGTAAAGCTCCCGTTGCGATCTGTGTGTGAATAAATATTTTGTTGTAAAGAAATAAATTAAAAATTAAAAAAAAAAAAAGAAATCCACCCCCAAATCTCCTACCGTATTTCTAAAATCTGTATGAAGTATGAAATGGCATGGGAAAGTTCCTCTCTCATATTCCACTAATGGAAGGTATTGTGGTAATGAAAAGGAATATTTTTAACTCTCCTTCACAAAGCTATTATACCACCAGAAATAAACAAATGGTATTGAAATATAAATGAGAAGAAATTAGAAATCAATAAATAATGTACAAAACTTGATTTTGCATATGTAGAAAAAAAACGGATGTTGGTTTAATTAGATGTACTAAATGGAAACAGATTATTCAAAAGGAATAGTAGTTTATTTCTGCACAAACTGGAGGACAATCTATCATAGTAAAGCCTTGGAAATAAGTTTTCAGAACAATATTTTTCAATGCATTTATATTTTAAATATTTTTTTAGAATTTCAAAATTAATGTATGTTACATTTATTGAATATAAATTCTGTCTTTCTTTCAAGAGCTCCAGAGACTGTATTTAGCATTTCCTCATCCATTTTTCCCCATGGTAATTACCCTGGAAGATAGTTTTGCTTTGTTTATTATTTTTTAAAAATAAAATAAGATATTTAAAATGAAATAGAACTTGGTAAGGCAGGGTTTTTTTATTTTATTTTATTCAATAAATAATTTAGTTGAGCTTACAGACCAGCTCAAAATCACATAGTGAGTTTTCATAGGATGGCCTTGAATGTGGATTTCTCTGATCCAAATTCAATATTTTAACATCTAAACCAGGGGTGAAATCTACTTACCTTCCCTACCAGTTCAGAAGTGCATGTGCCGTGCTCACGCGCTCCCTACACTCAGGCAGACCCTTCTGCACATGCACAGAGGGTAAAAAACAGATTACTTTCTGGTTAAAACCAGGAAGTAACAACAACCAGGCGAGTGGGCAGAGCCTCGTGCTGCCATCGCTACTGGTTCGGCCAAACCAGTCCGAACCGGTAGCATTTCATTCCTGATCTAAACCACAAGTTATGATCATTTAAAGTATTTAATAATTTATCCTTGTGTTTAAAATAAGGTTTCTATCGTCTTACAAATATACATATTAAGCAGGAAACAGAGAGTCTAAATGTAATAAGTAAATAATAAAGCCTAAAAAGAAACTATATTATATAGACATAATTAAGGCTATAGTTTTGTGGTTCCTAAAAACCAGAGACCATAGGATTTATTTATTTATTTATTTATTTATTTATTTATTTATTTATTTATTTATTTATTTATTTATTTATTTATTATTTATTTATTTATTTGCAGGCTCTCCAGAGGAAAGAAATAATTCTGACCTCAGAAAACCTCCCCTTTTAGAAGACTATGAGGCTAATTATTCTGAAATATTCCTCCATAGAAAATAAAAATCCTATCCTTTTTGTGTTTAAAAAATAAGTAAAATCAATATTGTTCCTGGATCCCGGGAGAGAGGGGGATTAGTTGATTCTAGTTGACTAAGTATTACCATAGTTTGAAGTTAGATATTTAAAATATTGAACATACATATCCTGGAGTGTCTGCTAAACAATAGTTCTGTCTACTAGTGCTATTAATTGCTCTGTCTACTTATTCAAAGATCTGGGGAAATGAAGAGAATTCTGCCTTTTGTTTGGGACAGGGAAAAGATTTGTTATATTTTTTTTATTTATTTCCAAAGTTAAAGTACAAATAAAGAAAAAAAATGGAAAAAAAGAATACAAAACAAAGATAGAGACAAAGAAAAACAAAGTGTATAGAACAAAATATTAAACAAACACATAAAATGTCCCCCTGGCTGAATATTGATAAATATATTTCAACAATAATAATTATCCCCCCCCCCTCTTTACAAAAGATCTGCAATTTATAAATTTCTATAGCTATATTTAACTCAACTCTCTGGTTGATTAAATAATATTGAAAATATGACACTACAGCTAAGAATGGATATTTTGGACCCAGTTCCAAAACAGAATACGGTTTAAAATAATAAAGCCACTAAGCTGCTTAAGAAATAACTCAAAATGCCGTTGAGTATTTTAAAAGTAGCAAAACATTGTCCATATTATTAGGCCTTGTTATAAGTGAATTAGAAATTACGGTTCATTAAAATAACCCAACTTTTTAAAAGACTTCCCTTTGTAGGGCACATTTCATAATTTCATCTATAAATTCTCATAATAGCAATACTAAGATAACTGCAAGAAGAATTGCAATAACGCTTCCATGAGGTATATGTAGGATAAATTTTCAAACCATGGTCATGGTTATAGAAGTTCTAGAACAGGTTATTGAGGAATTTTCTACTCATGAACTCATGGAAGACCTCAAACTTTCATCCTGTTACCTATGGTTACCTATGGTTATTACTACCATGTGAAAGTGATTGGGAATATTATCTGAATATTTGGCCTGTCTTATTTTAGTATGTTCTTCCATTCTATAGCTCATTTCCATCTATTCCAGCTGAATATCTCTGTTTTCTTTCTAGTAATAGTAGGGACTATGAAAGACTTGAACTGTTTTGGCAGCCAGCTTTAGGATGGATGAGGACAAATTGAAGTCTTGATGAAGCCTAATCAGAAATCAAATAAACCATATAGAATGTCTGTCTCTCTCTCTGTGTGTGTCTGTCTGTCTATCTATCTATTTTGTCTTTTAATGACCCCGTAATCCCTTACAGGGTGGAGCTGGGGCAACTGAATGGAGCTGAGTGTTTACTGGCCAGATGCCCTTCCTGTCGCCAATGCAAAGTTCACAGCAGATGTGCCAAGACAGAGAAATATCTGCCGCTACCTAGGATCGAACTCACAGCCTCTTGATTGTGACGCGAGAGCTCCACCTCTAGGCCACTGCACCATTCTTCTATCTGTTTGTCTGTCTGTCTGTCTATCTCATCATCTTTCTCTCTCTCACTCTTTCAGCATGTGTGACTATATAAATACATCCTACTAATTTTAAGTAGTTTTTGACCTATAACCACCATAGAATCAGGAACTTTTGTTGATAAGCGATGCGGTCATTTAGTGAATCATGCTCAACTTCCCAACCATTTTGCCATAAGTGACTTATGGGGTTGTTTAGTGAATTTGGCCTTCCCCATCGACTTTGCTTGTCAGAAGCCCCCTGGGGAGTTATTAATGATGATCATGCAATGCAGGACACTGCAACTGTCATAAATACATGCTGGGTACCAAATGGCCAAATTGTGATCACGTGTTCTGCCCCAGCTACGGACCTCAAAGAACGCAGCACATACAAAGCCCGTACAAACCTTAGTTTACTAATTAAGGACTACTAATGAGCTTTCTTAGTAGTTGTTCGAACACAAGTACAGTTTAAATCAATCTTTTCTGTACAAGGGCTGTTAATTTGACTTCACTAACAGTTGACAAGAATCCAAAGAATAATAACTCAATTCTGAGGCACAGTATTTCAGATAACTGTAATCTTACTGTGGTTGGCAGAATGCCCAGAAGCAATTTGCAGGAAAACTGACAAGAGATAAACAAGAGCTGAATCAAACGTTTCTGGAATCAAGTCGCGAAGGAATATGAACGAAGTTGTTTCCTGCAAATTGCATCAGTCGTCGTCCTTCCTTAAATAGGCTAGGGGAGTGGCCAATTAGCCCCAAGCCTTACTCTCAAGGAGACCTCCTCCTGAGGAGCCACTCCTGCCTTTTAACAGCTCTGCGCACTCGTGCATCGAGAAGAGGTTCCTCCTCTTCTTCCTCTTCACTTATGGGAGCTTCTGGAGGTTCTGAAGGCCCTGGCTGAATCCCCACCTCTGGCACCACATCTTCTCCAGCCTCCTCATTGTCTGACTCGAACGCCAGCTGCACAGGCTGCTGTGGCAGCACCATACCAGCCTCCTCGCTGTCGGAATCAGCTACTAACTATACAGGCTGCTGACGGGCCACAACATCACATGACCATAGAGGCGCTGCAACAGTTATAAGCCCAAGGACCAATTATCAGTCACTTTTTCAGCAACATCATAACTTTGAACAGTGGTTAAATGAATGGTCATAAATTGAGGATTTCCTGTAATTCAGAGGAAAACTTGTGGCTAAAAGGAAGGCTAATAATACTAATAACAGTATAATTGCTTCATTTCCTGTGACTAATGGAAGAATCTGTCAATTATCTGGCAAGTGGAAAAAAAGGACAATCCCTGCAGTTGTAGGGTTTAGACCTAGGTCTTAGAAATGTTTATGAATAGAATAAACCATTTATTCCATGGTTCAACTTCACCGCTCTAACCACAGTTTCAGCTGGCATGCATATTTCCATCTTGTCTGAAGTAGTATTAAATTCCACTGGATTTTTCAATCAATTCAATTGATATAACTGGAATACACATACACACATATATGCATACACATACATATCCTACACACACAGACACATTATATGAAATGTTCATGAGTAAGGCTGGTTAGTAGGGCTCTTAATAAACTGCTTTTTAAAAAAGAAATTCCTTCCTTTTTTTCCCATCTAGTATTTTAGTCCCTTCACTCAGGTGTCCTAAACATTAGATGGCATTCAACATGCTTTTCAGGAATAATCTACTTTTGGATGTATAGCCCTCTTAATGCAGTTATATGTAACATATATTCCCCTCTCAAAGTTCAAATTGCACCAGCAAATAAATTTATGCAAGCTAACATAGGCCCCTCATTCAAATTACATTTCCATGGTACTTTGGTACCATCTCATCCTCCTCTCTTAACAATAGGCCAGATTTGTACTAACACATAATTACCAGTTCTTTGAGAAATTTACAAACTCTGGCAGACATTTTAAGGTTTCTGAGCTTGAAGCTGCTTATCTTTTGGTTTCATAAGCACCTTATTTAGGAAATCATGGTTGACAAACATGTCAAGGACATATGATTCTGATTAATTACAAATTTTCTTTCATGTTATGTTTGACATTTACACTGTTTCAGTCCTGTGTTAGTTCTATTTCCAGACAGAGTGAAAAAATATGCTATATAATTTCAGTGTGGGCTTGTGTCAAAGTCATGCTGTTTTATTGTGAATCTCATGTAAATGTTAATTTCACCAGGTTATGTTTGCAGTGGAAAATCATTTACACTTCTCTAGTCAAAAGCAGGATTGATAAGCAGAGAATATCCCCCCTCAAAACAAATAGCCTATGTCAACAGGAATATTTTATTTCTTATTTTTAAAATACTCAAATACAATTATTTTAGAGGCAAGGAACATATGTAGGTGCAAATGTAAAGCCAAAGTTTACAATATCTAAGTAACAGAACAATCTAACAATTGCAGGTTTGAAGTAAATGTGCTTGAACAATTTGACTTTTGAAATGTTCAATAGAAACTGATCTGATCAGAGCACAACTTTTGAAATAATGGATATATTCACTTCTGTGAACTTTGCACTGCACTTCTTAACTAAAAATGCTTTTATATCTCTGTTCTTGGGATAAAATTGAGGAAAACTATATTAAAATGCATATTTGTAATATATCTAAAGATAAATAGATATCTTTTTTTGCCTAATTAGCATGTGTACAATAATGAAACAAGCTGGGATTAGATTAGGGTTCTAAATGTAGCCATAACCCCACAGTTCAGAGTCCGAAATTGTACTGTCACAGATGGAACAGGATGTACAGTCCCAATTTCCTGGTCAACCAGATGATAACTTGGTCATGCAAATGAAACCAAAGTGGTAACAAAGCTATGATTTAAAATACCTTCCAAAATAGGATACCTGAAATGTGCTTAATTGGTTTCTGAAATGTGTCATTTGTGTGAAAAACAGTACCCTTCACATCTGCAAAAGTGGAGGGGGGTTGTGTCACATAGATCACAATCTTTTCTTCCTTTTCTGCTCAGTCAAGAACATCAAACCAAACCAATCTAACCTGTTCACCTCTATAGAAGAGAAAGCAAAGAATATAATATCTGGGTTTATGTTTATATTTTTAATCTTGAGGTAGTCTAGGACAATCCATGGGGTAATCAAAAACGTTCATCAGAATCTGGAGTTTTTGTCAAAATTATGAAAGGTGCATTGTGGTGTCAGAGAACAAACTGTTATTTAATTATGCAGCATTATTATGCACAGCCCCAAAGGGTGGTCTTGTGTCATGACTTCACAATGTGCATTTCTTCATTTGCTCCCACCCAGTTACTCTTTTCCAGATGCACATGGATGCAAACAATTCTCTTTACTGCCACTCTTAATAAACATGGAAAAAAATCTGCCAGTTTTACAAACATTTTCTGTCCTAGGAAATTCATCCCAGTTCCATGTCTGTTCAAAAGTTATTTGCAAAAAGTTGAAAAATAAGCATTTTGTGCGCCTTTTTTCACATATGAATGATTTTGTGCACAGCAGAAACTTGCAACAACTTTTACACATATCCTTCCTTAGCAATTTTTTTAAAAAAGAAAAATAGTGGTTTCTGAGCCAGAAATAGATGTGCGTTGTTAATCCACAGTGTGTTCTAGGCTTGCTTTTATCAAGGAACAAGCATAATGGAAATAAATATATTCTCAGTCAGTTCAAACCAGCTCTGGAGTTCAGAGATCGTACACAATGTCTTCAATATGTGTTTACAAACATATGGTGAAATCATAAGAATTTGGACCTGCTTTCAAACCAACCATTTCCCATCCTTGTATTGAAGTTTCCCTGTTTGAATATATTACATTTTTGGTCAAGTTCTATCAATGCAGATAACCCCTACATCAAATCATTCTTATTGCCTTCCTCCATTATGGTTTATGTGTGATATTGTTGCAGATGAAATAATGTAGTGATTTCAAATGTTTGCTCATTTTCATTTCATCATCTTTGTGTTGGCCTGACTTGCTTTTCAACTGAAAATAGTGTAGCAGATTCTAAAATGTTTGTGAGACCCCACAATAAAAAGACATTTTTGCTTCATATGGTTGCTAGCCATTTGCCAACAGTTGTACTGTTTCTATTTCCTTTTGCCAAAAAGCCATTGTTAATGCCAGTTATTTTTTTTTTATAGGACAGTATTGTTTGCTGGATACAAGTTTTATAGGCTTTTTCTTTTGGTACCACCTTGAAAACCTATTCTAGATTTCATTTCATTGCCTTTCCTAGATTATTTCTCTCAAGCTTCAGTTCCCAACCCTAACATTTTAATGTCAACTTTTGGCAACCCTATTTATTTGTTAGCTGTATTAGAAATACAAGTCAGGCTAAGCAGATGTCCTGTTTTTCATTCTTACCTGGATTAACATTTAGCAAGTTTAGCTGAAGGGTATTCAAGCGGCTATCCTTATTTTAGCCATATGACTCTTCATAAACATCTGATTTTAAGAAAATAATATATACATATTCAGTGTCAAACACAAAGAATTAGGACCATTCAAAGGATGCAGCATATAAAATTTATTCAAGCCAGTACACAGAATCTGGTCAAGTAAGGTTCAACATTATTTGGCCCCAGATAAGGGTCAATGGAATTCATGAGCAGTTGGTCTTGGAGTGCTTATGCAATGCAATGACTCCAAACTGATGACGTGCTTAACTCCATCCCCCTAGCTCCGCCTGCTCTTCTACTTTACACACAATTGCATGCACACATTTGATTTATCATTTGTTTTTATCTGTGTGACTCACACCAAATCAATATTTAAACATCCAATAAACTTTTATGATGTTGGCTGAAAAGAAAAACTACAAGTTTCCCTTCTTAGTTGATGGAGTATTAGCTAATTAGATAATTAGTTTTATATGTAGTTGTATTATTTGGATTTACAAATTATTTCAAGAAATAGTAGCTGAACAACATAGGACTGATTCATTTCACAGAATTGTGAAAGTACTCTCTCTTAGTGCCCAGTCAGAGGGTTGTCTACTTCATCTGACATTGACAGAAATGTCATCTGCTCACTAGTAAACATCTCTGCTCTGGTGTTTAGAAATGGGGTGATTTTTTAAACTGGTTTCAACGTCTTTATTCCACTTGAACATAACCTAACAGTAGAATCTAACTGCTTCTGTGATCACACACACACACACACCCATGCAGATTTCATATCCAGGCTTATATGTTGATTAGTAAATTGATTGTATCATGAGGCCTTGGGTAAAATGTAGTAGAAAACTATATTGAACAAATCATGGGGTTTTATTTTAAATAAAACAAGAGGGGAGAATGAGAAAGAAAGGGAGAAGGCAGTGTGTAAATACAATATTTGTTGTCAATGTGATAAAATCTGATTCATTAGGCAAACTATAAAACTGATGTTCAGAATTATCAAAATAAAATAAAATCCCCCAAGTTGATCACATTTCTTGAGGATAGCCTTTCAAATTTTCTCTGTTCTCCTCTTTTTTGGCCCTTCCCTTTGCATATATGGAGTTTGTTTTCTCTATCATCTGCATGGGGTTAGTTTGTTTGTTTGTTTCTTTGCTTGTTTGTTTAGCAGACATGGTCCGTTGACTATTCAGATGACTCCGGGCAGTTAATAACAACAAAATAGCATAAAATAAAAACTATCCATAAACTATAAGGTGCTTTTTAAAAGGCAACTTTCGAAAACATTTCACTTCTCATCCAAGAAGCTTCTTCAGTTCAGGTTATTTTAATGAGGAATCCATAAAAAATAATAATGTTAACAATAACAATGATGACAATGATGATAAAATAACCCATAAAATAATGAGCCTTAGTTCAATCATATTTTTTCCTCTTGGAGACAAAATACTTACTTCAAATCTCTATAAATGTGTTAAGCATTTCAACAGGTTTCAAAATCAGATCTCAGTCTAACGATTCTGTGATTTTCCTGCTTAGCTAAATGTAACTATTCAAGATTGATTTTTTTTCTTATGCTAATACTGTTATGTATTGAATATATACAATATATATGTGTGTGTGTGTGTGTGTGTGTGTTAAGCCCTACTAAAGTGAAACTAACCTTTAGATGACCCTAACTGTTAACTGTTTTGGAGGAAAACTTAGAACATTCATATTTGGGAGGGCTTTTTCAAGTACTATGATTGGTTAAGCATAAATAACAGGCATTTGCTTGCTATTCCTCAGTTCCAGTTTTGAGTCAATAAATGTTGTTGTAGCTATGCTGGTCTGCTTGCCTTCGTCACCACTATTGTGTAGTGGGCTTCAGTAGGCAAGAACCAGACCAGCACAGCTACAACAACATTTATTGACTCAAAACTGGAACTGAGGAACAGCAAGCAAATGCCTGTTATTTATACTCTAGGCCCACAGGGCCTTAACCAATCATAATTCTTGAAAAAGCCCACCCAAATATGAATGTATCACATTTTCCCTCCAAAACAGTTGGAGTTAACAGTTAGGGTCATCTAAAGGTTAGTTTCACTTTAGCAGGGCTTAACACAACTATATATATTCAATACATAACAAATACAGTATTTAGAGACAATTGGAAATAATACATACTTTTGACCTCACCATGATTTTTAATAACATTGATTTAATGCAAAAATGTATGAAACATTTTGATCAACAACAGTTTTAACCAGAAAAAATAGGAAACTTACTGTTATATTGAGGACTTTTCATTTGTAAATGGGTTAAGTTGGAAAGAAAATTTTCACAGCCCTTTATACTTTGGAGTGAGCCTTAATTTCAGGTCATAAACCACTTACTATATTTATATTAGATAGATTTTTATTCTGCTTGAGTCTATCACAGTGTAGTTAACAGAAAATACATTTCCTATTCTGGGATGACTGTCCAGGTAATGTCTATGCATGTCTATTTAGGATTTCATCTTACACAATGTAACAACGTCTCTTTTATTTTCCACATAAGAAAGTCAGAATATTTTGGATATACACAGGGAGTATTTAAAACAAGCTGATTTTCATATGAAGCCAAATTCTACTACCTAATTGTATTATGATCTTGTTATATGAACATGTATACTGAACATGTATACTTTCTATTGAGGAAACATTTTTTTGAGTTTGACCTAGAGTCATTGTGTATCAAATTCCTGTGAGATCAACCTGTAATACCCTTTTTTCCTAAAGTAATATGCTTGCTTCTCTAAAACTATTGTTTTCAAAGACAGGTTTGTTTTGAATGATGGTTCCACTGAATACATGGCAGTGGTAGAAAGTGTATTCAATATATTTCTGCTTATATAAATGTCCTTTTAAAAAAGAAGAAGAAAAAGTTTCAAAATTGCTGGCAATATTTGTGGTTTTAGTTTTTTTATTCAGCGGGCTTTGGGATGCTTTTTTTTTTTTTTAAAAAAAGAAGAAACAACAACTAAAGAGTTGTAAGAAGCAGGTTAATTACAACTTAAGGTCCAACATCTTTATATATATATATAACGTTGTCTGTTTTTTAAAACAATTATTCCCCCTGAAAATTTAAAACCAGTTTTTCTGACTTGCAAAGTTTTTGCAGTCTATCATTTAAATTACTTAAATAAAGGGAGCCTTAGTACTCCCAAAAGCTGAGAATATAACACCCTCCATGCATATTAGCTTGATCTTCTTGACAGACCAGAAAACTGTTTGTGTGTGCCAATTAAAACAAAAATGGATCCCTAGTGGCTTGTTCTTCACACAACTTCTGAAGACTGTTATCATTGTTTGCTGGGGTAACTCAGGATAGGGCTGCTATCCAAAGTAAACAAACTTTTCAAAACTTTCTTGACAGATGGGGGTTACACACGCATTTTAATAAGAAAGTTGCCAAAGCAACATTTTTTTCCTTTGACAATGAGCATATATTTACTTAACATCTAGTAACTTTGGGGGATACAAGGCAGATACATTCTCACAAAATGTTTTAACTATCAGCATTTTTTCCCCTCTGCTTTGAAAACTCAAGTTAAGGATGTTTTTCCTCACGCTGATATTTTTGCTATGTTTTTTTTAAAGATGTCAGCTAGGTTCGACTTGTCAGAAGGAATTATTGGAAGTTACCAAAGCAAGGTTGTTGTAAGAGACATTCTCCTTAAAAATGTAATTGGTATGGTTGTCATAAACACCTTTAATTTAGCATAATTCATTGGATAAACTAGATCAGATAATGAAATTGGGTAGAGACATTGGCGTTGAAAAGGATTTACCTGATTCACTTTAATTATGTATCCAGAAAATGAGAACTAACTTCATTATTGTGTATATACTGTATGTGTGTGTGTATTGTATATCTTTCTCCCCTCCCTCTGTATATTTATTTAATATAAACATGATTAAGACATGGATTTATTGAGGTTGAACAGAATGCATACTGCTCCCAACCATACATACACTTTTGACATGTTTTCAAAAAATGCCAAATCCCTGTCTGTGTTTTAATTTCATTGAAATGTAATTCAAACCGAATTAATTAAGGAATAAGAAATCTTGAAACCAACTTAATTGACTATGCATATTGAAACTATTTTAATCAGAACCCATTTTTATTCTTCAAATTTTGTTGGAATTATTTTTGCATGAATTCATTTTTCAGCTATAATTTGGGGAAAAGCAGACTTTCTTTTTTAATCCTCTTTAAGAAGAAAATGTGAGAGCTATATTGTGAAAAGCAAGTTGTGGTTGCCTTGACTAGTTAAGGTATGTATTATTATTACCAATTATTACAATTGGTACGTATCTGCCAATTCAGCATCCAGAGAAATACATTTTTTTAAAAAAAATTGATTCTTTTTAAAAGCATATTTGAAAAGCACATCTGAAAACTAATTTTAAATCAAGAATAATTAAACTACCAACTTGGAATGCACAAATTCTAATTATTACTAGATGACAATAATACAATTAAAATAATTTGTGCCATTATCTAATAGTCATCTGAATTTTTGCAACCCAGTCACAGCAGCAATAGTAGAATATGTGACAATATAATATGCAAATAAATAAATAAAACCTTTCCTTCAGTTAAACTTCATTAAGTTCTCAATTTGACAAGGAAGAAATTCACCCAATAAATATTAGGAAGAATGATTCTCTGCAGCACGTGGAGAGAAAATATAACACCATTTTTTCCAATGAGATTCTTATCATAGATTCTGGGACAGAAAAATAGTTATACTGTCTCATATTTCTCCACCAAATAATTTCTAAAAGGATGTGCTCCTAATATGTAATATTGGATACACCTATTGTTTTTATATCCTTCTTGTGAATTTTTCCACAGACGTGTTTAGTATGGAAAAAACAATACGATGCTACTGTAAGTAGATACGTTTCTATGTTCAAAAAATGAATTAAAATCTATCATGTGATGAACTTTTTTTTTTACTCTCTTTTCCTGAGATGAAACAGAGAAGAGAGGAAGGAAGAACAGAACTAGTACCTGGGCACCTAACATTGCAACCATAGAAACCACAATTTGTTTCTTCTCCCCTGACTTAATTTTATTGGGATTAGTTATTTTCTTTATTTAAAAAAAAAATTGCAAGGAAAGCCAGAGTGCTATTGATCAAAATGCTTGTCTTAGACATAAGAATCTTCTGGATATTTTTTAAAATATTAAATGAGATGAGAACTGCAGACCAATGGTCTGTTTAGAAGTGTGTCCAGCTGCCTACAAAATGACAGAGGTAAACTGAGGGGATAAAGGTAAAACATATTTTTAATCTTCATTGAGGAAGCAAAGGAAATGTTGGAGCAATCAAGAAAGTCCACTGAAAAATATCACTGATTAGTTTCAAAATGTTACATGTAAGAGTGCATGCTTTTCTTCTGTGCCTCTATCCTTTCTCCCTTTTGGGAGGGGGGGGCGTATTTAAAATAAAAAGAGACAGAATATAATAAAGAGGTACCACTGAGAAAACCACTAATCCAAACTGAGGCAGTGTTATGAATCAAGTTTGCCAATATGTATCAACTATTTCATATCAGTTTGTGAATAGATGATGCAACTTCATGTAACTGATTCACAAATAAGAAAGATATCCGTGCTCTTCTTGCCAAGATTTCAAGAGCTTTTCAGAAAGGGGAGGGGAGGAATATTTGGTACATTAGGATCTGGTACATTTCATTTATTTGGACCTCAAATTGGCATAGCAAATCAGTAACGGAGGGTAAAGGAATCTTCACTCAAAATCCCCCATTTGAATGGATGCCGAAACTGAAATGAAAAGGCTGTGTATTGTCCTTTATCCCTTATATGAAGTCTGCGTCTGAAATCTCTTAATTCATTATGCCTTTATATTAGAATGTATGCTTGGAAATGATAGAATGCAAGAACATGGAAGTATTTTTAAAACTATTAAATCAAAAAGAGTGCAAACAAAATAAAAAAAAATCTGCTTTTCCTGGACACATTTGCAAATTTCCATTCGTATATCTCTAGTCCCTAAGTTTCTTATTGGTGCTTGATAAGAAAGATGTTCAAACTTGCCTTAATATGAAGTTTTTTTAAAAAACAAAAACAAAACAATAACATTATTTAGGGCTGTGACTGTAGATTGTTCAGGCAAAATCTGACATAATTTCCCCCTGAACTCTTTCCAAAGGTCTTAAAATGATATTGTTAGTAATGTAAATATGATTTAAACTATTATTTCAGCTACTTTTTTCATCAGTGCATCTAAATAGGAAATATATAGAAGGGCCTATAAAAACTGCATTTTAACTGAATCAAAGTCAAATTTTTGGTAGTGCTTGTCAGAGATGGAGAAAAAGAAAGTCAGTTGCTGAGAGTAATTAAGAAGTGGATGCATTTAAACTGTAGAGAGCAGTAGCAGTCTTCTTGAAACCGTCTAGTAACTCCTGAAGATTATGAGAAAAGGACTTGTTTGAGATACAGACAGTATTTTAAATGAATTACCGGTAACTTTTCCCTGTTCTGTGATCTACTTTTGCTGTTATAGTCATACATCGCCAATTATATACAATGATTACAAACAACACATTAAAACAAACACTTTCAAAATGAATGTTGCTTTGCTTGTTAGCACTGAAGTGGCTTTTTTACATATCATAAGGATACATATTTTTATGCAATACTGAAATACTTGTATTTTAATAAAGCTTGAATTTAGTCAATGGAAAAGTGAACTAAGTTACATCTCTCTTAAGCCTTCAAAATAAACTCACTAATTATGTTTTGTTTTTACTTTCAAAACTCCAAAATTTATAGTAATAATTTAAGTGATATTTGCACTGGAAGATACGAACTAGACTGGACTGACCATTGCATTTAATCTAATTCATGTATCTCTCTCTTTCTGTTTCTGTTTCTGTCTGTCTCTCTGTCTCTCCTTCTCTCCATTATACTAACAGTATTAAATGAAATATTTGAAAATCTCCCAAAATGGTAATGTGTAAACTTGAAGTGTGAGAGATATGATCCACCAGCTAGTTACCTTTGCATTATTGGTGAGCCCAGAAAACTCATGGAAATGGTCCTATCCTCTTAAAAACATCTTTTATTTTACAGAATCACAGTCCCAAACAAGAATTAATTGCTTATTATATGTGCATTTCTCAAGTTCATTAAATATAGTGGCATTATAAAATTGTGTTACTAACATCCAGTTTCCTCTAATTTAAAATACACAATGTATGTGAATCCCTGTCTTATCAACAGCTGCTTTTAAGATTTATGTAATTTTGGAAGTTGGCATAATTGAGTAGAATAGGGCAATATTTTCTGCCTAGGAGTATTAGGTATGTGTACTGTATATCTATGTTAATTGTTGAAAATTACCTGAAAAGACAAGTCCACAGGAGCATGTTAAGAGCCTAAGTTATGGAAGGAAGATATTAGGGAGGAATCAAAAGTTATGCCACCAAATAGTTCATTTTTATTTGATGTGGAAGTATATTAAGATTGATACATGATTTTTCAATGTGATATTAATACATCTTTTACTTACAATACCACTTGAGGGGGAAAACGCACCAACTGAAAGATCAAATGAGGGAACATATGTATTTACACCATAAGACAGTTTCGTTGAATTTATATTTTGTTAGTTTTTCCTATGTATTTGAATAAACAAGTTGTCATTCAAATAACACTGATGATATTCAACTCAACTAGGTAGAAAATAGAATTGATATTGTTAATATTTATTCTAATTATATGTTGCTAACAGAACTCAATGTATGTTTGACAAATCTATATTCCTAATATATATTTTTTATTTGTGTGTTGTTATACATGAAATAAATAGAATATATTTCTTATAAAAAAATAAAGATGCTCCTGCCAATTTGTCAAGCAGAAATAAATATGAGCAAAATATTTGTCTGAGGGTTTTACACATCTTGTATAGTCATCCACATGCTGAGGCAACCATATTCTGACATCAGTCCCAAGTTTTCATAGTCTTTAAGGAACAATGAGATTCTTTATTGTATCTGATACAAAAGATTAACCTGGACACCTCTATATATATATAAATAAAAAAGACCTACTATCTCATAATAATGTGTGAATAAACTTGGTCAGATTAATTCTGTCAGTTTTATCCAAATCTTTTTTGTTTCTTTAAAGTCACTAACTGTTCCCCTCAATGAGTTTGCCTCCAAAATTTGCTATATACAATATTCACTGCCACTGCATTCTGGTCATTTTGATGTTCTACTAGTACAGTATTTGAATGTTCTTCTGTGATGACAAGTATTCGAATATTTGCTTTTTTTACAATTTAAGTCTGTCCACTATTTTCTGCTTTTTCTTTACGTAAGAGTTGGACTTGAGATCATTTCAAGTTAAGAGCATAATACAATTTTGCACAAATATTTTGTGCAGCAGAACTTTTCTGTCTAATGTGTCATTCTGGCCTACAAACTCTGTTATAGATGATCTCTTGAGAGATCATAAAAAGAAGACCAGTCAAAATCCTCCATGTTCTACTAATTAAAATACTTTTGGCAATGGGAAAAGTTGATGGGATACTACCAGTATTTTAAACATGAGTAGGAATATGACTTGTGCTTGGTATAAGACATATTCCTACTTACATGTTAGTACTAAATATTGTATGGGCTTTTAATAATATGTACTTCATTATTCGTCATATGAAACTTCACTACAATGAAGCAATTAGAGAAACGGATATAAATATTCAGTATAAGAAATTCAGACCATCATCCATGTTCATTTTAAGCATCATTTTAAATTTCTAGGACAAGCCTAAGATAGAATATTCCATTTTTCCTAGAAATGTTGTTTTAGATGAAAATCAGTGCCACACCAATCTCAAAGGCAGCTTGTTCTAAAATGTTATTTGAGCAAATAATATCAAGCAGACCAGCTGCCCAGATCAGTATGGACTGACATAATCTGCCAATCATGCAAGCTGTCCTGGAGCAAACACTTTAAAAAAATTGAATTTGCCTTATATTGATAATTTTTTTTTTATTTATGCATACATTTGCTGAATTTTAAGTAAAGAAATGTCACAGTAGCTTTTGTTGTGAAATACTTAATAGTTTGAAATAACAGAACAAGGTTTTTTGCTGACTTTAATTTTTATTTACAGAAGAGTTTCTGAGATGAATTACACTGAAATAAAATGATGTAGCAAACGGTTTGCTGATATGTCATTTTCTCATTGTAAGGTCACAACAGTTTCAGGAAATGAGGTCCTTCTTCAATCAGATATTGACTTCATCATATTGGACTGGTTCCGTGCTATCAAAAACACAATTGACAGATTGGTATGCATTTGTTTTAGATTTTGCTTTTATTAATCGTGCAGTAATTTAAGGGGTTCATATGATTTTGCAGCAAGTCAAGTTAAAAATGCATCTCCCCCATTCCCTTTGAATCAAGAAAAATACCTACATGCATCTGCTATTTAAAAGTGCTTCTGAACTAAATTATAATTTGAATAGTTTTTTGAAAAAGAAGGATGTATCTTTTTTGAAATTATGATGATTAAATATGTTATAAGGTAAAGATTTATTAACAAATGCCATTTAACTTTCTCTTTTTATGTCATTTATATTATACAGGCTTTGAGAGGACTATTAGTATGGTTGAATTCTTTGTCTATTATTTTCCTGTTAATTTGATTGAATAATATCAGTAAACATCTGACTGCTGTCCCTGCCTCCCTGCCTCCCTCCCTCCCTTCCTTCTCTCTTTCTCTAACAGGTCTGTTTTTTTGATAATTGCTTCCCCCACCCAATTTCAAATTAGATTTTTTCCTTAGGTGGTTTTCACCATCCCTATTATACATTTAATATTTCACCCCTCCTTAATTATGCTAAAACTTTTTGGGAGGATGTGTATCATTTTGGCTTGTGAGCAGAGACATCCTTCTTGCATGTTTAATTAGATCTTGTCCAGACTGGCTTGGTGACATTTCAGTGTATAATATAGGCACTTCTTTTAAAAAAAACTAATAAACAATTGAATGGGACATAAATGATAAAGCTCTATAATATGAAAGTGCTATAGCATGCTGTAAGATGGTAATTTTTCAAGACTTTAAATGATGTCTATCAGAAGCTGGCAGAACAATCTGACATTTAACAAGTTCAGTTGCTTGAATATTCCACTGACACAACATACTAAATTTGCAATTCTATATATCTTTACCTGAGAATGAGGCTTTGTGAACTAAGGGTCTGATAGTCTATCAGCTAATACATCCACTAAAATGATCTCTAAAAAGGGGATATAATATATTTGCTTTTCTTTAATGAATATATGAAACTTTCCTATAACAATAAAAGAAGCAAATGAGATGCTTATTGCACATAATGGTATCTTTCTGTTCCTCTAATACTGATTAGAACAACATAAATGTGTCAAAGATACTATTGTGGCTTCAGAAATACATAGATCCAAAATTAAAAATAAAAATTTTCATCTTATATTCTTATTTTAAATTTCTTCACAGGATTGTTGTGATGAAATAACAGTTTATCTGTAAATATGAATCTTCTTACTTTCATTGTATATCTGAACACATAGACATCCAATGCTAACCAAGATTATGTCAAAATAATGAAATGTGATTTGTGACATCATAATGTATGCACTTCCTTTTCATCTTTACACTACAGTGTCCAAAAGGAAGAACTTCGATCACAATAAACATTTCATTTCTTGTTCTCCCTTACCCCCACTTCCTACCACCTAACAGAGACAGAACCAATTGCAATGTAATAATCTTAAAACACATTTAATCAATTCATTAAATTCATTTATAGCCTTGTCCTAAGCCTAGTGTTAGAAGTACACTAGGTTTCATAGATTTATATGCACATAAATATAAATGAAGTTGTAACTGTAAGACCTAGAATAAATTCAGGTATCAGTTAACATAAATAAAATATGAAAATAATTTCTAGTTAAAAGCATAACTAAAAATTCAGTTGAAGTTAAGGTCCTTTCCAATGAGTTCAAAGGAGGGAATCAGAGAAAGGTGATGAAGCATGCAGTCTCTATGCTCATGGAAATGGATTTTTCAAATACGTAACATTACTGAATTGTGTTCCATTTATACCATGCACTTAAACCTAAAGTTTTTGAATTGATCTGTGTTTTCAAACAAAAGTATGCCATATATCAGTGCCCAATATACTTTCTTGTCTGATTTTCATCTGTAGAATTAAAAGCAATTTTAAGTTACATGTTTATGTGCTGTTTGAAATACTTTGTACAGTGGCTTCTTTAGATGAAATTTTCTTTTACCATGTACAAAAAGTTGCTTTGTTTTGCTTTGTTTGCTTTTTTTTTTTTCTAAATTTCTGTTACTTTCATTGATTTACACAAAATTTTTCTAAGGATATTTTCTATCATTTTTATCTTTCTAGCCTAAAGAGAAGAGTTACATATCAAAGAACAATGAGCTGAAAATTCAGAGATCTTCTAGTTCTGAATTACTGGGTGTTCATGCCGACAGTAAGGAACCAAAAATAGAAAATCGAAAGTCTTTAAGTAAGTAAAATTATTTTAGGTAATGAAAAGTTATACAGAACCTTCTGTTAGTAAGATACAGTGTTCTATCTTGACTTTTAGACCCTCCAATGTTTTTTTTCCCAAATTCTTTAGTTGTGACGGCTCTTGAAGAAGGGAAATGGGACCAAAAATTTATGGAGGGTGGAGTGATTAAAAATTCATGGCTTGCATTCAATGTGTGTTGGGTGCCAATTATGTTGGGTGCAGCATTAATGCATCATTAGGGAGCATGCATCAATTTGTGAATTCCTGATGCATCAGCACTGAATCCAAAATAAACATGGCACCAATCTTGTTTAGTCTAACAGTGATAACATTGTTATACATACAAAATTAGCAATATTTTGGAGGACTATATGTCATCTCCCAGGTTCAGATGCAACATGTCATTAAATAGCAGGGGAACACCCTGCCTTCCTATCTTTTTCCTGGGTTTCCTGGAGAGATTTAGTTATCAGTTGTGGAAAACAGGATGCTGGATGCATGGCCTGATCCAGCAAAGCCTTTGTTATATTCTTAAAGATATAGAGCTTTACATATAAATGAAGTTATGACAGAAACAGTTTGAAGTATTTGGAAACACTGCTAATTGTTTACAAGATAATGATCTCTGTATCAATATGTAAAAAAAAATCCAGCTGGTTTATTTCACAAACATTAAATGCCACCTTAAGCATAGATTCTGGGGAGTTCACAAAGAAGCAGTAAAAAGCAAAGAATAAAAATGTAAGTAGCATAAAATCAACAAAAAGCCATAAAAATAAATGTAAGCTCAACATAAATTTAAACACCCACTGAGCAGTAGTTTTGCACCATCCTACCCAACCATCTAAACTCAATAAAGCTGGTGAAAAAGATACCCTTGCACTGATGATGTTACCTAGTTTGGGTAATGAAATGTCTGCAAGAAAACAATCAAGCTCAGAGAGCACTAAGGATCCCTCATTTCAATCATGAGCTACAAATATTCTCCTTTATTGAAGATACTCTTCATTTCCTTCTGAAAGAGTATCAAGTAGGAGAGGAAGGAGCATTTCACTGGTGTCGAGACAACCTCATAAAAACCCAATTCATTGACTCCATTCCTTAAACATTCAACGGAAAAGAATCACAACCATATTCTCCTGGGTAGAATTCATAAGATCAGCAGACTCCGGTTAGAGAAGATAATGAGGATCTGGTCCATAAAGGGTTTTATAGGAAATACGAGCACTTTGAATTCCACATTGTGCCAAATATATAAGTTCCATACAAACTTTATTGGTGAGCAGACCGTGAGAATGTAAGAATGTTACCTGAGTTAAGAAAATGGGAAATGCATCGATTCAATTCTGCCTGGATTAAAAGGTCTACCTCCAGGGCTACATACCCCAGAACACCACCAGATATTCTGCATATATATTCTCTCCTAGAGAACTTACTGAGATGCAAAAAGTCAGCATTCCTCATGCTTTTTAAGAGAGATCAAGTATATGAGCTCCTATGCTGAGTCTTATCAAGCAGACAGAGGGAAGAAAATGGGAGAAGAGAAACTGGAATGAATCACTGGATCCTTGTAGCTCAGGATCACCTTGATTCTGGCAGCAACTCCAATGTATTTTGTTCAGCATGTTGTTCCTAGCAAGGTGCTATTGTAAGAGGGCAGGTGAACATAAAGATGAAGAAGGTAACATCTGCTTTCCTTAGTGTCAGCTTTCAGATGCATACTATTTCTGCAAGATATCTAACTAAGCCAGCTATACCTAACCTGCAATTAGTTAAGAAGCTAAATGAGACAAATTTGACTGCTGATGGAAGCTACATCAAATGCCCCAGCATTTTAAGGGTAAATAATATTTAATGTATTTATTGTTGTAGCAATCAGCATTTTATGTAACGTGTTCACATTAGGATGTAAATCTGACTCCTTTTCAGCCTTGCTAAAGATACGTTTGTCTCTCCTTTGTTCAACCCTACTTAAAAGTGGCTCATGGAGAACAGCTCCAATCCATGGGCCCCTACCTCTTTGCCATTTTTTCTGGCAGGAAGCCATTAAACTGTCTCACCATTTGTTGTTGTCTTTTATGCTTCTTGGCATCATAATTCTAACATCTCTTCAGTAATGATTTAGAAGACAGATCAAGTTCCCACCAATGAGATAAAGTTAGCAGACAACCCAGCACTTGAACCAAAAAAAAAAAAAAAAAGTTGTGAGGAGCCCCTGCCGTGCTGAAACTTTCTTTTTAAAAGGAAGAACAATCCACTGTGAACTTGCACAAATTTCAGCTTTGTGTGTATGTTTATACAGCGTAGCTTGAGTTGCCTTAAAAATATGTATTTCGAATTTTCTTTTGGCCCCTTGAGAGGGAGTAATTATGTGGAATTAGAAAAATGTTAGCATTTGCTTACTTATTAGTAGTCAAAGCACAAATTGTGTTGTCAGTTTTTTGCCTTTGGCTTTCCATGCCCTTAATGTTCACACCAGTATCATTGCCAGAATTATCAGCAGCCAGAGCCAAAATTGCTTTAAAAAAGGCCTGAGAAGTGGTAATGACACATTGTTAGCAGTTAACAGGTGGTCGTTCCATTGTCCAGTTTGACTGCAAAGCTCAAGACGATCCATCCAGGATTTGTGAGAGGGCATTTTAAAAGAGTTTTTAAAAAGTGGAATAGTTGTGTTTCTTGGCTAATCTTTGGAAACTAAGAACTGAAGAACAAGATCATACTTAAAGTAAAATGAATCAGAAATCAGCTTCTGATTTAAAGATGAGAAATGGCATTTATATGTTTCATATTCTTTCTTCTCTCTCCTGATATTAAAGGTTCTGCCATATCAGGCTCCTAAGGTATTCAGCCTTCACTTTTCGACAACTGAAAAGTGTTTAGACTTAAAAGAACATTTGAATGTTATTACCTGGTGTATGTGTTTGCATCTCATCCTCCTAGTTAACATCCTCCTAAGTTACGTCTCATCCTCCTCCTAAGTTGAATCTCGTCCTCCTTCCTAAGTTAACAGTGTGAATTATGGATGCATGTAAAATTTGTGGGATAACTGTAACTGTTTAAAAAATCCTTATTAGGACTGTATCACATATTCTATGCAAAAGTATGTTCTTAGAGAGCTAGTTTGGTGTAGTGGTTAAGGCATCAAGCTAGAGACTGGGAGACTATGAGTTATAATTTCACCTTAGGCGAAAAGCCAGCTGGGTGACCTTTTTTTTTAAAAAAAAAATGATTTATATGCCGCCCTTCTTCGGAGACTCAGGGCGGCTTACAGTGCATTAAGCAATAGCCTTCATACTTTTACATATTTTATACAAAGTCAGCTTATTGCCCCCACAAACTGGGTCCTCAATTTACCTACCTTAAAAAGGATGGAAGGCTGAGTCAACCTTGAGCCTGGCAAGATTCGAACTTACTTTTAATTGCAGACAGCTGGTGTTAAATTACAGTGCTTTTTTTTAGTCTGCAGAGCTATCCTAGATCTTGAGCCAGTCAGTGTCTCTCAATTCTAGGAAGCAGCCAAGGGCAAACCACTTCTCTAAACTTTGTTCAAGAAAACTCCAGTGACTCCTCCAGGTGGTTGAAGGAGTCAACACTAACTCAAAGGCAGGCACAAAATATGTTACCCAGTGTGTATTTGTTTAATAATTGAAAAATGGTTGGATGCTAGCGTGGAGAAATAATTGCAAATAAAGGAACTGGATCCTTGACCATATCACTCTTTTCGGTTTTCTAAAGCTTTGACTTGGTCCAGTATTTTGCTAAGTCTTTTCATCTATAGATAGGGAAAGGAGAGGCCCAAGCAGGGATCAAGTTAACAAGATGAATGGTTGAAGTATTTTCCTATCCACACCTATTCCGCTCACAAAGACTGCTCTAAAAAGGCTACAAATTGATAGAAAAAATAAATTAAGATCCATGTACATCTTATCCTAAATGATTTAACATGTTTTTTTAAAGAAAACCTAAATATGTTTCTTAAATATATGGGTAGACCCACAGTTTATTATTAATTGAAACCTATCCAACTATAAATGGATTTCCAACCTCTAAAAGCTGATAAACATATTTTATATCATTTAAACATGCATATTTGTATACATATGTATATTTGCACAAGGCTGTTTCTTGACTCATGAACACTTAAAACATTTCTCATACAATGATTGCAAGTTAAGGTCAGTTCAGCAAAAGCTTATGATTTTTTTCACACTTCCATCATTCTGATTTTCTTCTCAGTTTTTTACACTACATTATTTCTTTACAGGTAAATGCAATTTACTACTATTTAGAGATATCCAGTAGCCATTCAGTGGCCATTATACCTTCAACAAGATATATTGTAGTTCCTATTCAGAAGCATAGTAAATTAATTATTTAACAGACATTACTCCTTTGTACAGAACCTAATTAGATAGAAATCCTGGAGCACAGTCAGAGCTAAACAGGAAAGAATTTGGATTCCAGAGCTGACCACCTTAATGCCATAATTTCACTTAGAGCTAATAATCTTTGGATGGGACTTTGAAAAATGCATTTCTTAAGGTGTTCCTTTTCTGCAACTGCTGCAGTTCAAGCTAGAAACCGTTAAATTTCTAGATGCTTCTTGCTTAGGGAAAACTATCTTGCATATAGCATATTTTCATAGGAATTACAGTATCCTTGCATCTTAAATCACTTGGATATTTCCAGCTTTAGCTCATTCTGGATGAAAGGAGTGCAAGAAAGCTTTTATTCAAAAAAAAATTTGACATAAATTTGACATCTTATTAGCTCTTCTGGTTCTCTGATTTGTTCCAATATCCTTTGCTTGAGTTCTGATTTTGGATTGCTTCTCAATCCTGCCTAGATTAACCCAAATTTTGAACCAGTTGGATTGATTTTAGATGCCGTATGATGCGTATGATTTAGAGGTGTTTTTTTTTTATACCTCTATCCTTCCTCAACTTCTCCTTCCTAAACTTCAGTGACAATGAACGCAGTTTCTTCAGTCCATTCCTTGTGAATCCGTATATCAGGTTCCAGATGCATGCCCTGCATGTATTTTTACAAAAACCAGTAATATCAGGAACTATAGGAGCTATATTTCTTAAAACATCTGAGTGCTGCTGAGAATGTTTGCAGTCCCTAGGACTTGAAACATGAGGTTTCTACAATAATAGAAATGCAACTGGAATCCACCCAATTTAAAGTTGGATTTATTTCAAACATCCCCTGGATGGGTTCCAAATTCTTTTGATTTTATTGGGATCAGTTTTGAACTGCAGTAGGGGATTCTCCCATCATTTCTTTCCAAAATAACCCTCTCATTTACGTTAGTAAGAAGCTAATTTTATATTTTCGGTTGGAACTATAAAGAGATACAGATCTGCTTTTACACTGAGTCAGATGCCTAACGCAATTATGTTGATTGTGGCTGGCTGCAACTTACCATAGTTTCAAGAAGGTGTTATTTCAGACCTACCTGGATTGCTGCAGAAGAAACACGGTCATTTTTCCTGGGAAACAAGGGTTTCGGTAACACTTTTCTGCACTGGATGGATATATAATGGCCAGGCATGTATTGCTTGGAGCCTTCTTTCTTCCTCCCATTGTTATGATAAAAGAACTACTATAAATTTTCTGGAACAAGACCGAGCTATGAATAACTACCTCTCTTCCCTTCAATGCATGCATGTTTATTCCCACCCACCCACCCAATGAAAGCAAAGGGCTTTCCTAGGAAGAAGAGTATCCTTTAGCTAGTGATTTCTTTATTAGTAATCTGGGAGACAAGATGCAGTCTCAGGCTTGATAGTGAAATGCAGTCCGAAAGCAGTACACTTCCAGCCTCTTCCTACCATTTGAATCTGGTTTTGTGTTTCTTATTTAACGTTCTTTCAAGCGCTTCATGAACATTTCTGGAAGTCTTATTTTTATCTCAAAAGGAACAGAAATATGTTTGAAGAAACAAACCTATTTCCGAGGGTAGTGGCAAAGTTGTCTGCATCACATTTTGCACTTACACCAGAAGAGCATAGCACACAAGGTGGGGTTTCTTCCAGTGGTGAAATCCTCTGCCGGTTGCCACCGGTTCATTGCTCGCGCATGCGTGGTGCATGCCAGATGCATGCCAGATGCACGTTGTATGTGTGTGCATGCACAGTGCACACCAAAAGCACACTACATGCACACTACATGCACGCTACATGCATGCGCAGTGTGTACCAAACATGCGCTTCGTGCGGAAAAAGGAGCCATTTGAAGGTAAGTAGAACAAAGAGGGGGGGAACAGCTGTTCCGAGCGATTTAGATTCGCTAGAAAGCAGGATTTCCTGCTTTCTACTGAATATAAATCATGTGGCACAGCTGATCGTCAGAAATACCGGTTCGACCAACCAGTAGCTTTTTTTACTATCAGTTCGCCAAACTGGTAGATTTTATAACTTCCAGTTCACCCGAACCGGTGTGATTCGGTAGGATTTGGTAGGATTTCACCACTGGTTTCTTCCTTATTCTCTTGCTCCATTCCCAATGCATCCTGCTAATGTGCCGCAGGAGGTCTCCAAATTTCCCAGAGCGGATGTGAAGGAGAGAGTGCAGGGGTAGCAACAATGAGGAGATTATATTATTTTCATCAAGTGTTTCTATCCTGCTAATGAGTGTCCAGAATTGGATACCAGTAGTCCACAACTTACATCCGGTCATATGGTGACCATTCAAAGCTATAACAGATTCCCCAAAAGCTATTTATGACCCAGTTTTGAAGTTCAAACATCATTCCCCCTTGCAGTCACATAATGACATTTTGGGTGCGCACAATCATCCCACATTCATGGTCATTTGCAGCACTCTGAGGTCACATGCCTATGATTTACAATAGTTTTGCTGGAAACTGGCATTTACTTTCGGTTTCCAGCAAAAAAAACCTGGCCCATAGCTAACAATGTGTTTGCCTAATGACCACTGGGTTCACTTAATGACTGTGGTGTTTGCTTAATGACTGCAGTGTCCAGTTCATGACCACCTCCTTTGCTTAATGACCACCTTGAAAATTTCATAAAATTGGGTCATGTGGTGACCCACTTTAAAACCTTCATGACTTATGACTGTAATTGCCAGGCTCAATTGCAATCATAACTCGAGGACTATCTGTATAGCTCTCTATTATTATTATTTTTTTGTCTTTGTCTTTGGGGGCTTTTTGTATACTAAGGACAAATTCATATATTGCTATTGTGCTATGAATGTGGCTTCTTCAAGGATAAAGGAGAAATCCTTGAGGATTTTATTCCTCTACTCACAGCCGACTCTAGGGGTAATGCTTATCTCTATTTCAAGGCCATTGAGCCAGTGCTGTCTGAAGACATTTCCATGGTCATGTGGCCAGCATGACATCACAGAGCACTATTACCTTCCCACCGAAGTGGTACCTATTTACATATTTGCATTTGCATGCTTTTGAAGTGCTAGGTTGGCAGGAGCTGGGGCGAAGACAGGAGCTCATCTTATCATGTGGGGCTCAGGTCACAAATCTGGGCTGCTGGCTTTCCAGCCAACAGACCTGGTGTCTTAACCACTGAGCCACCATCCCACCCCTCTTCTTCAAGGATGGAGCTAGTATATTGAGCGAAAGAAATATCAGATCATTTGTTCCCATATTTATCTTGCCTTACAAATGAAAAGGGTTCTAAGACAGCTAGCCGCTACAGTATAACCATCAAAATAAAGGCAGTCCTTGCTTATAGGCTTATAGTCTAAAAGACACAAGAGAAAGAAATATAGGGAAATTAGAAAAAAAAAATCTTTGTAATGAAAGCTGAAACAGAAAGTGATTAAAGGAAAGAATGCTTGCACAAGCTCAGTGTTTCTATCACTTGGTCTCTTTTAGAAGTATCCTGAAACCAATCCATGGTCATCTCCTTGTCCTATTCAGCCATCTTCAGTAGTGGTATCCAGCCGGTTCAGACTGGTTCGGGCGAACCGGTAGTGGTGACAAGTGGGTGGGTCCGCCCACCCGCCCTGGCGCTATGCTGCCCTATTTAGCCACGTTTTCTAAGCCGTGTGCATGCGTGCAAGCCACGCGCATGAGCAAAGCACATGCACAGAAGGAGCACATGCTCACATTTTCGGTATTCGGTGAACTGGTGAAACCCACCTCTGTCCATCTTCCATATATCTTTAGTTCATTATGTGCATTATGTCCCATCCTTGCTCACCCCCACAGTTACTCTTTATGAAGAAAAGTAGCAATGTTGCAAGAAACTCAGATGGGTCAAGCAGAAATTAGTGTCTGAATAGTATAGCATTTTTATGAATGTTCCTTGTAGCTATGGGGAGTGTGGGGAATTCTATATGCTCTTTATCATGAGCAGCCTAATCAATTGATGATGCATATGTTCAAGTTATATTGTTTAGTCCCACATCATCTTGACAAGAAGTGTTGGACTGCTTTTTGTGACGGTGTGGTTATTTCTTTGGGTGCCATTGTTACGGAGTTGTCACTGATCTTCACCAATGTCCATGCTGTGCTGCTTAATAAGTGTTACTTGAGCTGAGTAGAATGGCACTGTATCACAAGGGACATTTCTATTGGTAGAATCAAGAAAATATTGGCAGAGCAGCTCTTTGGTACAAATTCCATTTTCAGGGACATTGTATTATGATGCTACATGCATTTCCTTAACCTGAGAAATAACAGAAATGTAAAGTTTCATGCTATTTTTACTAGTTCATCTTCTGCGATTCCTGATTGATTATTTCTCTGTCATGCATTCTTTTATACAATCATAAGTAATAATTACATGGTAATATCAATTTTTCCTTCACTGTGTAGTACTTTTTAAAGGGCATCAATTTGTTTTGAGCCATAATGTAATTATATAGCATTCATATAAATGTTTTGTGGAAAAGGCTATATTTACTGAAATATTCAAATTTTGGTCCTATGGAAGATGAATGTCAATCTTTTTTTTTAAGCACTATTGTTAAACCATGACCTACTTTTGTTAAAAGCAGAGCCATTAGACAACTGTTATCATTGGTACAATTATATAAGGGCAATATTTTTCATAGTACTTAACATGAGATCTTTATTACTTGGTTAATGTGAGTGGGTTACTACACTACAATATGGTAATGTAATAGTAACATAACTTCTGATTTTTATGTCAAGTACATTAATACATAGGCTATAATATTTATTCATGCTCCATCCAAAATATACTTCATAGGTTCACATATACTCCCTAGGTTCACATATACTCCCAGTTTTCTTTTCCTCCCACCATTACATCAGGCAACCAGGGAACAAAAGGCCATAATTTAGAAAAAGATGGAAATATGGAAGGTTTCATAAATGCTCTTTTTCTGGGAGCCTCAAAGTAGACTGCCTGCCTTTGAATCTGATACACTTCTAATAAACTCTCGGATTTTAGAAAATTATTATGTATTTTTGACGAAGGAAGCAAACTTGAGAATTTGAATACAAATAGTTGGGAAAAACTGCAGTCATAGTATTTAGCCAACTTACAATGGCCTGAAGTGGCCACGTATTGCAAACATTATTGCCACATTCTAATTAAAAGTAAGCCGTTGTTGCTTTATGAGTATAGTGCATTGGCAATAATTTGTTCGTTCAAGTTCTTTTGTTCATTGGGAGTACATAAGAGTACACATTAATGTGACTAAAGTTTTCATTATTTCACTCTTGTCACTCAGGTATATATTACTTTTATATAATAGTAGAGTGAAAAATGTGTCTAATTTTGAATTAGATATTATGTTTGAGTTTAAGTGGCAGTGGTAAGCAATGTAAGAGAAGATTAGTCAAAGAATACCTTGGCCATAGATTGCTATCGTTGGTTTATTCCTCCTTCTCCAGTAACAACCTCTCATCTTTGACTTTGAAACCCGAACAGTTTTAAACTGGGTTCTTGTTTCAGTTGCTTAATCCCCTTTCATAAATCATGTTCAAGTGCTGGAATAATTTGCACATCATTTAAGAATATTTACTTTGAAACATTCACCTCAAGCCTTTTTTGTATATCCTTTGTCTCTAAAGATTTGTAGTATTGGTTTTGTTCTCTGAGGTATAAAAGACCTGGGCAAACTTTATTCCTGTTGTTTCAAGATTAGTGAAATAAAATGCATATTTATTCAACAGGGAGCCAAAGAGGCTTTTCATAAAGATGATCATACACAGAACCCTAGAGAATGGTATAATACACAATGCCTGCCTTAAAAATCTCTCTAGACTTGTTCAAAACGGTATTGAATGACTTAAGTTCAAAAACAGAAAGGATCTACAAATACATTCTTTCTAAATATATTTTATCTTTGTTGTGAAGGAGAGAGCTGTATATTCTTAATAAAAAAAATGAACTCAATATTGGGGAAATTTGTATAGCAAACTATAGAAAGCAGTATTTCAAACAGGCTTCAGTTCCTCTAAAGTGAAGGATTATTAAGTACAATCGTCCTGCCTTGTCCAGTATTGTAAATATCTATTATAATTGTTTAGTTACACCTATAATCTTGTAAAAGGATATTTAAAATTGTTTCATGTTTTGTTAAACTGTAATATATATATATATATATATATATATATATATATATATATATATATATATATATACACACACACACACACACACACACACACACACATACACACACATATACATATACATACATACATATATCTCAGATTTATACTGTTTTCTATTTGAGCCTGTAGGACATAAAATTCCTATTGCTACTGAATAGTACAGTTAAACAGCGTCTTTAAGCAATAATTTATATCCATGTACAGCAAATTGCAGGGAAAGTAATGTTAGAGGATTCCAATATTAATCATTTGCACTTTTTCTCTCTCAGTTAAACTTTCTTAGTACTGGAGGTTAAAATATAAACTTCTAACTCCATGTTTGATTCTTGCATATAATACCAGTGTGTCTAATGGTTGCAGTGTGGATAAGACCAGAGAGACTCCAGATCAAATGCCAATTCATCCATCAAAGTAATTGTGTAATCTTGAGCTGGTCACTTTTTTCCCCTTGAGACTAAGAATACAAGGGAACAATGTTTGCCCTCTTCAGTTCCATGGAAGCAAGACCATGGATCTAAACATTATAAACAGATGTATAAAAACAACAACAACAACAAAAAATATCATGTAATTTGATGATGACAGCTGATAGATAATCCATCTTGAATAGGCTTCCGATTCAGAAATCGGAAATGTAGATGGGCAAAGAGTATCCAATTTGAAAGACCTGATTTCAGCTCCCTAGTGGCCTCCAAACTCATTGTGGATTATAAAATGATGCTGAAGATATGCTAGCGAAATTAGTGGCAAACCATTTTGGTCTAGTAGGTTACCTAAATTAGGGGCTGCCAGATGTGGACTACAAAACTTTGGATGACCACTAGATGGCAGCAAAGAGTTAAATTTGTATGACTCTTTTGGCTGCTATATCCTAATTATTTGAATTTATGTAGCCCTTCCTTAGTTCATCCTAACATCCTAACAATGAAACATAATTATTTCATTTAAAGTTTTGTCCTCTGAAATGTTGTTTTATGTTTTAAAATACTGTTTGTCTCACTCATTTAAGACTTGACAAATACATCTGTATATACATTTCTGATAAACCAATTTTGTTACTCAGAATAAAATCAACTATGAATTACATTCCCTTATCAAGACTAATCCCTAACTTTTACACAGTGTGCATCAAACAGACATTATAAAATACAAAATTACTGTAAGCCATGCATCCAGTTGACCTCGGTTTTGCATTTCCTTTCAAGATGAAAGAGAAATATATTATTTTTTACGACCTGTACTGAAAATATTCAATTAATAAACCTACTGATGTTAGTTTAACAACTCTTATTTACATCTTCTACATTGCTGAACGATGACAAGCTTGTATCCAGTTGAACAAGAAACTTGTGAGGTGGCATGCCTGTGACTTGATCCTGTGTGCCCTTGTATGTGCTTTTTATACAATTGTGTTTCAAAATCACCAGTGATGGCATTCTTTGCTAACATTATTGTTTGCTTTACTTCTGATTAATCCTATTAATTATTTATTAGTCTTTGTTAGAATTAGTCCTAATTAGTCCTTCTTAGTAATAGTTTTGTAGAGAATAAGCCTGAATCTCAGTTGTATTACGTACAGAAAAAAATATTTTTCTTCCCATCCTCCATGTAACTATTTATAACTAAACTAGATGTTAGCTTCTTAGTAAGTTTGAAATAATTTCTGTGAAAGAAGGAAGGAAGGAAGGAAGGAAGGAAGGAAGGAAGGAAGGAAGGAAGGAAGGAAAGGTGATAGGAATAAGAGGATATAAAATATATTTGTATCAAATTAGGCAATTTCTGATTTAGGATTTTTGATTAAGGCAAAAAATACTCATTGACCTTGCTTACTTGTTGTTGTTTGTGGTGGAGAAATCATTTAAACGTTTACAAGTTTTTTTTCCAAGTTGATGGTCAAATTCATGTATATTATATCTCCCCAATCCAGACTTGAATGGATGGAAGCACATTCCTGTTAATTGATCAATTCCTTAAAAACAAATGTGTTCCCCAGTTCTACCACTCCAATTCCAGTTAGACAATTTAAGGGAAAGTTAAAGAAGGTTATTCAGTGAATGTTAGTTTGAGGAAAAAAAAAACCTCTTCTATTGGAGTAAAGCTTTCTTCTGATTTCAAAGCTCTTTTTTTTCCTTTATACATGAATTCATATCTAAATAAATGGAAAGGCTGACATTTGGCAGAGAAAAATAATGCTTCTTTTCTGCAATCAAAATATAATAATAATCTGAATAGAGCTGGAAAGGACCTTGGAAGTCTTCTAGTCCAACCCCCTGCTCAAGAAGACCCTATACCAGTGATGGCTAACCTTTCTGCCATCGCATGCCAGGAGAGGGGGACGGTGGGGGAGGGTCGCGTGCGTGCACGTGCCCACATCAATAATTCTATGTGCCCTGTGCATGCGTGCACAATCCCCCTCTCCCCACCTGCTCCTGGCACGCAATGGCCTGGTAGGCCCGTTTTTCTTTCTTACCTGGTTCCAGATCCTCTCTATTTATCTGGGAAGGGCGAAAACAGCCTTTCTCACTCCCTTGGAGGCCCTCCAAAGGCCTGAAACGGCCCATTTCCCAACTCCCGGTGGGACAGGAAGTGACTTTTTTGCTGTCCCCAGCCTCTCTAGGAGACTCTGGAGGCTGGGGACAGCAAAAAAGTCACTTCCTGTCCGACGGGAGTTGGGAAATGGGCCGTTTCAGGTTTTTGGAGGGCCTCCAAGGGAGTGAGAAAGGCTGTTTTCGCCCTCCACAGATGCATGGAGATGATCTGGAGCCAGGTAAGAAAGAAAAACAGGCCTTCCCCACCCTTCCCCAGGCCCTCCGGAGGCAGGAAACAGACTGTTTCCCTACTTCTGGTGGCCCCAAAAGGCCCGAAAATTAGCTGGCTGGCGCACACATGTGCGCCAGAGCTCAGCTAGCTTGCCCGCTGAGCTCCATAGGTTGCCATAGGTTCGCCATCATGGCCCTATACCATTTCAGATAGGTGGCTGTCCAGTCTTTTCTTAAAAAAACTCCAGCAACCACAACTTCTGAAGGCAAGCTGATCCACTGGTTAATTGGTCTCACTGTTAGGAAGTTTCTCCTTAATTCCAGGTTGCTTATCTCCTTGATTAGCTTCCATTCAGAGGTGAAATGCTACTGGCGGCGCATGGTTTGGAGAACCGGTAGCAGCGGCAGTGCATAGCTCCACCCACCCATCCAGATGTCGTTACTTCCTGGCTTTAACCAGGAAATAACCTGTTTTTGACCTTCTGTGCATGCACAGAAGGCTTTGCGAATGCGCAGAGGGTCCAAGCACGCACTTCCAAACCGGTAGGGAAGGTAAGTATATTTCACTCCTTCTTCCATTCATTGTTTCTTGTCTTGACTTTTGGTGCTTTGGAAAATAAGTTGACACACACACACCTCTTCTTTGTATTCCAGTATTCAAATACTGGAATACTGCTATGATGTCACCCCAGTCCTTCTTTTCTCTAGACTGGCCAAACCCAATTCCTGCAACTGTTTTATAATTTATTTATTTTTTTGTCTCCAGGCCTTTAATCATCTTAGTTGCTCTTTTTTGCTCTTTTTCCAAAGTCTCAATATCTTTTTTGTACTGTGATGACCAAAACTGGATGCAGTATTCCAGGTGTAGCCTTACTAAGGATTTGTAAAGTGGTACTAATACAACTTAGAAATCTGAGTTTAGGGTGATGATTAATTTGGTAGGGAGCAAATTATAGCATAAGAACATCTGTGAAATATATATAGGCGGCTGAAATGACAGAGCAAGTTGTTTGGTTGGAGAATGATCTGTATAGGTTAGAAAGAAACTTAAGAAACTGAAAGCAGCATCTTTTCATAAGTATTGGGGCAGTGAGACCAGAACCCAGGAAAATGGAAGCCTCATGTATGGGGAAGTGTTGCTTTTGGGATGCTGAAAATGTTTGTTATGGCTTTATGATTTTTTGATATATTTATTGCTGTTTCTGAGTCATGATACATAAAATGGGTGGCTGTATAAGAATTTTAAATAAATAATTAAATTTAGCTAAGGGAAAAAATCCAGTTTATTATCTATATAGCTGCATGTTATAAATTGGTATTACTCTACCCAATGTTGCTAGGGCATGACTCAACTACCAGTATTCTATCTAATTTTGACTGTGTCCCCATAGAGGCTTGTAATCACATTGTTGTCAGAATAAAGGAATTGATTTTCATAGAGAATCACAGAAAGGTCTACAGTGGATAGATTTGTAAATATAAATGGTCATAAATAAATGCCACTAAATTGGAATTGTCCATCTGTAAATTCCTGCACTGTAGATGTTGCATTGCATAATTCCTTCCTCCCTCTCCTTCTCCCTCAAATATTGTTCATATGCTTCGGAGTTCTCCTTTCCTTATAAAACAATATATATTCGCTTTTCAGATGACCTTTTTTCTGCTCAGCTAGATGTAGCTCTGTGACTCTGCTTTGAGTTCTCTTAGCTTGAAGCTTTCCATCTTTGTTGGACATCTTGATTTATCTCTTCTTTGATCAGAGATCTTCTTGTCCTCTGTGTGGTAAAGTTATATAATTTAGTATTCTTTTGTAGTGACATATGTCTGTTTTCTGTGTCCATTGATTTAGATTTAAGGATCTGTAACAGCTTTGTTTTCCCATATACTTGTGGTCAGTGGTGGGATTCACTTACCTTCCCTACCGGTTCACAAATGTGAGCAAATGGCTAAAGTGATGATGATGAACACACACACATAGACATATACATATGGTGGTTGAATTGAATTGAATTTTTTTTAAAGCTGCTAGGTGAAATTCTCCAATCTTCTAGAACTTCTGTTGTTCAAAAATGTTTTAATAACTTAATTGACATAGAGATTACGTGATAAAGTAGACAATCAAATGCAATAATAACTGTATTGAAAACCAAGATAAGACCTTTGATTACACATTCCTCAATTACTTTAAAATTATTTCTTTAGGAAAAGGTAATAACTCTAAGAGACAAGACAATGGCCAGTATGCAAGGTATCATGAAATTGTTACCAAATGATACATGCTATTGTTGAAGGACCCTATGATAATGGCAAAACATATTGCTTAATAGCCCCCAAACAAAAAGAGAAATAAAACATAAAATGACAAGAAGACATTAATAAGTGAGAACAGACCAAAAGAGTAATTGTATCTTAAATAGTTTTCCAAAAAGTCAGCATTTCTTAATTAATCAGTGTGCTGTGCTAATGTATGACTTTAACTTTTTCAAAATTAAAGGGGAAATACCAAATGTTTCTTCTCAAATCCTGGAAACCACTGTAATAAAGGCATTGGCCCAAGTAGAAAGCCATACTAAGAGACTGATCTCAATCTCTCTTGATGTCTACATGTTTCTCCCATACAAAAAGGGCAACCAGTAGAATCCCCAGGCAGCAGTATCATAAGCCACACAGAAAATGTCATGTCTCACCTTTATATTGTCTAACTCACAGTCTGTTTCGTGCAGTACCAGTAATCCTTGACTTACAATCATTCATTGACCATTTGAAGTTATAACAGTAAACCCCCCCCCCCAAATGACCATTTTTCACACTTATGACTGTTGCAGCATCCTGGTGGTCATGTGATCAAAATTCAGACACTTGGCAGCTGACATATGTATTTATGTCAGTTAATTAAACTAACTAAAGAGAAATACATGATGGTGAAGAACAATTAAAGCAAGGAATCATAGCCTTGAGAGTACAGCAGGTAGTTACCCAGCCTCTTAATCTGGGAGTGGTTTCATATGTTATTAAAGAGATGGGAAGTAGACGTGTGAGTAACTGCTAGAGTGTTCAAAATGATAAGAGGCATTAACATGAAAATCCCAAGTGAGAGACACAAATCTTTTCCAAGCATTTTAAGAAAAATACATCTTGTTAACTGTTTAACCTTTAAGTATGGAAGATGCTAAATTTGGACTTTTGAGTATTTATTTGTACCAGATCTAATAGTAAGGTCTTCCCCACCCCTCCATCTCTAGTACTTAAGAAGCACTAAAGTAAAATGAAGATCAGTTTCTTATATATGATTGATTGATTATGTGCCATTATATAGTTGTCAATTCTTAGTGACCACATAGATTTTTTTTCTTTGTGATGATCTGCCCCAACTTCATCTTTCAGCTCTTCCTATGATGCTCTCATCCCCACTGTAACTGAGTCCATCTAACTTCTGCTGGTTGTTCTCTTCTCCTTTTTCTTTCCACCTTTCACAGCAGTAGAGTCTTCTTCAGAGCGTTAGATCTTCACATAATACATGTCCAGAGTAGGACAGTTTGAGCTTGGTCATTTGTGCCCTGACTATAAACCCTTTGTTATTTGTTTGATGATCCATTGTGTTTGTTTTCTTGAGTGTGCACTGTGCATGGTATTCTCAGGAGCCTTCTCCAATAACAAAGTTCAAAAGGATCAATAGTCTTTCTAACCAGTTTCTTCAAAGTCCAATTTTTGCTTGTGTAGAACACAAAATATTGTTTGTAGTTATAAACAAATCATGGTATTTGATTAACTTTCCCAAGACTTTGGAAATATATGCTCTACCAAATTCCAAGCTGCAGTGTAGTATGTTTTGACTGCTTGTTCCTTTACTGCTGATGGTTGATTCTAAAAGCGAGAAGCTTTCCACCGCTTTGATATCTCCGTTGTCAGTTCTACCTGTTGTTCTACCTGTTGTCATGAGTTTGGACTTTTTTATATTTAATATTAGTTCCATTTCTTATAATTCATCCTGACTTTTATTATCAGAGCCTTAAGGTCCTATGATTGCTACTTAGTCTCACAAAGAACTAGGTGTCAGATTTGATATGGCTGTTTTCTCAGTCTTTGGGGCATAAGTGTACCTATATGGATGTCTCTTCCACCAGGAATGCTTTGCTGTGGCAAACTCTATTTTCAATGGATTGTACAATCTTGTTCACCACTAGTTATCTATCACCAATCACTTTTCTATTGAAAAAAAAACCACAAATTTAATAACAAAAGTACCTAAAATCTGCCTATTTCACAGAAAGGCAATATAGATACACCTATGAAATAGTAACTTTGTTGTAAGTTATTGTTTACTTCTACTCGGTAAACAGTAATCACTGATCCTAATTTCTTTTCAGAACAAGTACAAAATTTTCCTTTTTTAAAAAACGATCTTTTTATGACATATATTTTGCTTGCTTGATTATCATATTGGTACAAAATTACGTGGCTCCAAGCAGTGGTTAAATTCTTTTTTTTTTGCTATCAGTTCTGTGGGCGTGGCTTGGTGGGCGTGGCTTGGTGGGCGTGGCAGGGGAAGGATACTACAAAATCTCCATTGCCACCCCACTCCTGGGGGAAGGGTATTGCAAAATCTCTGTTCCCACTCCACTCTGGCGCCAGCCAGAGGTGGTATTTGCTGGTTCTCCAGACTACTCAAAATTTCCACTACCGGTTCTCCAGAATCTGTCAAAACCTGCTGGATTTCACCCCTGGATCCAAGTATACTGTTTTTGCCTTTCTTTCTTCCACAATCATACTAATTCTGCCATAAGCAATTCTACAGTTCGGTTATAAAACATCTTTTGTAAAAACTGTGATTTCAGTATGTTTCAAATAGTTTAAGCTCAACTCCATTACAACTTTTTATATCTTCATAATATAGATGTGAGAGGATTAGGTCTTGGTTTTCAGTATTTCTCTCAGCAAATCATATACATTTTTGTCTCCTTGCTTTCCTGTTTTCCTTGCTGCTGGTATATTTTTCCTATGATAAGTGTCACCCTGTCACTCTTCTCACATATTTCAGAGCTAATTAAGATAAACGGTGATTATATGTCAGCGCTGATTTGCAGGAACAACTACAATTTGGCATCTTTTCCAGTTCAGAGAAGGCTCTTGGTGAGGAAATGATACGAGTTCTTATGTTACATGCATGCAGATCCAGTGGGTAGAATTCTATTTGCAGTAAGTGGAAAGTCAAGGAGAAGTCAAGAGACAAGTGACAACCAATAAAGTAACTTCTGGTTAATTGTTTTTTCTGCCATTAACATCAGAGGAATCCAGTTGGCATTCCAACAATCCCTGTCATAAAGCCTCCAAGAAGTAGAGTGTGGATGAGAGATATGTGAATGTGTGTGTGTGTGTGTTTATTAAGAAAATTTATATAGCCACCCAACTCATTTTCAGTGACTCTGAGCAGCTCACAAAAGTAAAATCCTTCTGGCAACAACAATCAAACCAACCACTTTATGGGCTTCCTATTACCTTGGGGTCCCTGGCCCATTGGTCAAACCATATCTTCAGGGCCTTTTGAAAGAGTGTCAAAGTGGAGGCCAATCTGATTAACGCGGGGATGATGTTCCACAGGGGTAGAGTCACTACAGAGAAAGCCCTTCTTCTTGGTCTTAAGGAGACAGACCTCCTTAAGAGAGGGAAACCCATAACTGCCTCGCTGCTTTGGTAGGTTGGGAAGATATAACTGGGAAAAGACAGTCCTTCAAATAACCTGACCAGGCCATCCAGGGCTTTAAAGATGACAACCACAATCTTGAATTGGACTTGGAAGTAAATTGGCAGCCAATGTAGCTTCAATATACACATATACAGTACATGTGCATACAGTAGAAAGGCATAAGCAATTCTGTTACTTTTCTGCTATTTTTATTTCTGCAAAATTTCTCAGTTTACTGACTTCAATTTCCCTTTAGTCTCAAAATTCACAAATTCAGCAGAAGACTTTGATGAAATTTCCATTTACTTTTTGTATACATGTTTTGTCCATCCTATTTCCTCATTATGTATTTGTTTATTAAACAACTTTTGCAAGTCATAGGAAAAGCTTACCTTCCAATGTACATACACATTTTGGACTTTCTTACAGATTGAACAAGTCAAAAATCAGTGTGTTAGGCTACCGCCTACTGCGTGGCTTCAGAGTTCCTCTGTTTGCAAACTAATGACAACAGATTTAAAAATTCAGAATTGCGTTGACAAAGTCAGCATTTTAAGAAAGTTATCTACATGATTCATTGTAATTGCAAAACAGAGACAAACGTTTTTTGATTAATTGGTATAATATTTATTTATTTATTTATTTATTTATTTATTTATTTATTTATCGGACTTATATGCCGCCCTTTCTCCACAAGGACTCAGGGCAGCTCACAGCAATAAGCAACAACAAGTCCAAATTAAAATTCAAACAATAAAAGAATCTAAAATTCCCATTAAAACCCCTTCAGTCCAGGCCAGCCTGGCGAAACAACCATGTTTTAAGGTCACAGTGGAAAGAGCGAAGGTCGGGGGCCACCCGGAGCTCCAAAGGGAACTGATTCCAGAGGGTAGGTGCGCCTACAGAGAAGGCTCACTCTCTAGGGGCCGTCAGCCGACATTGCTTGGCCGACGGAACCCCAAGTAGACCCTCTCTGTGTGAGCGCACCGGGCGATGGGGAGCTGTTGCTGGCTGCAGGTGATCCACCAGATACCCTGGGCCTAAGCCATGTAGGGCTTTATAGGTAATCACCAACACCTTGAACGTCTTGAATATCTATGGTACATTAGGAATAGTACAGCAAGATGAACTTTAACAGCATCTTTGTCTTTCCTGCAAAAAAGTTATCAATCACAACTTGAATCATTTCTAATGAGCAAAGCAAATGGCCATATTTATGACCAAGGATCACCGGTGTTATCATTTAATACATCTGGCGGACATCAGGTTGCCGAAAAGTATTTTAAATTAAGCTCTTCCTGGGGATACGAAAGTGCTTTTAGATAAGTGATGTATATAATTAAATGCAACATCTATATTTCTTACAATAGAGATGCAAATATTTGGTGGAGCATGTAGCACATGCTATTCTAGGTGTCCTAATCAAGGGATAGTTTGCTGTTGTAATGTATTTCAGTTAGAAAAGTGGCACTTTAAAGAAATTGGTTTTGCTATACACATGATGTGAAACAATCAATAATGCTTTAGTTTGACAAGCTCTGTCAATATCCATTGTCACAGTTCAGAAAGTCATTAATGGATGGTTCTTCAAATCCAGTGCTTCCAACACACGTCCAGAACACTGAGATAACACTAGATTAAGTTGGAATTAATCAGAGATGGTAAACCCTTGGGTTAGGATAAATGTTTCATAAATTGTGACATGAGAGTTCTTTGGGAAATAAACATATAACCATGCTACAATGACATACTTTCTCTACTATTGAAATACTGTACTGTGACCCAATTGCCTCTGACCATTATTCCTGCCTGAATTCTGCTACAAAATCTTTTTTAAAAAGTGACAGACCAGCATCATCAGTATTTTATATTTGGATCCAATACCAATTTTCTTCGTACAGACTTCTCAAAGTGAAGCGAAATATTACTGTACCTTTAATAGACCAATATGGTCAGAACGTTTTTATGCAGATATTTACATTATTCACTTGTTATAATCACCCATCCAAACCCATTCCAAATGAAAGCTGTCTTGAAACACTCAAGAGTTCACCAGTAGTTTTGGATTTCATGCTAATATCACAGTTCATTCACAAGATTAGATTGTTGATTTGCTTCATCCTATCAAGCTTGCTTTTTAAAAAGTTTTATGTTATGGAATTACAGCCAACACAACTTGTGCAGTATTACCCTGTAACAAATTGCTGTGATTTAGGTTACAGAGAAACACAGTTAGAGGTGTGCAAAACATTTTGAGGAGAAGTGTGGATCTCTATCCCATTCTCTACCTGCCTTGCTGGGTAACTAGTTTAATAAGATTCTTAGAACAGGGGTGTCAAACTTGATTTCATTGAGGGCCACATCAGGGTTGTGTTTGACCTGCGGGGGGGAGCTGGGGAGCATGGCCAGGGTGGGTGTGCCATCTCAGTGTCACTGGCTCTGTTTTCACTGACAGAGGGCTGCAGGAGGCAGCACTGCCAAAAACGGAGTCCCGGTGGGCCATGCATGGCCTCCCTGTGCTCCGTTTTCACTGGCAGAGGCACCGCAGGCCGGTCCTTCACTGTTTCCAGGGAAGCCATAAGGGCCAGATCTAAGCACCTCATGGGCCAGAAATGGCCCATGGGCCTTGAGCTTGACACTCCGGCCTTAGAAGAAATAAATATATCTTTGTGGGCCAATTGTGGTAGAAACATCTAGCTATGCTTTGTTGTACTATAAATTCTATAGAAGCATCTAGAAAAAGTTAATTTCTGAGATGGCTTTTCTGAGATGGTGGTAATAGTGTTCAAAAATTGTATATATACATCATAATAAGCTTTCTTAGAATTGTCTAGGGGCAAATTCACTAATTTTGTAAGATATTACAAAATGTAAGAAATACAAAAGCCCACTTTTGTATTTATATCTCTGCAGATTGCCATAGAGAATTTTGCTAGATTTTGTCGAATGCTGGAATGCATAACTGATAAATCCATATCATGCATTATAATACTCTAACCCCATTAGCATCCTGTTCTAATGTTTTCAAAAATGTTCCAATATTCATTCGGATATTACTGTTAGTGTTCTAATGTAAATATGGGCTGTTCTTACTAGAAGCTGATTTCAACATGGATTATTTTGATCTTTGTTGGTTAGAATAACCTGTTTTGAGGCCAAAAAAGTAATGACCAGTAGGATCAAACTGGTTCCTATGTCAGAAAGAACTGCTATTTTGAAGTCAGAATTTGACGTTTCAGGGTTGACTTCAAAACTAGTTATACTTTTGGCTAAAATGTGAAACAGGCCATAACTAAAATTATACTACAGGCAATCCTTGACTTATGACCACAAGTGAGCCCAAAATTTCCATTACTAAATAAGACCATTGTTAAGTGAATTTTATGACCTTACTTGCCACACAGTTGTTAAGTGAATCAGTGCAGTTGATAAGTTAGTAACATGAATGTTAAGTAAATCTGGCTTCCCTATTGACTTTGCTTGTCAGAAGGTTGCAAAAGGTATTTTTTTTTAAACATTGCAGGATATTGCAACCAGTATAAATACACACCAGTTGCCAAGCATCTGAATTTTAATCCTGTGGCCACAGAGATGCTGCAAAGTCACTTTTCTCAGTGTGGTTATAACTTCAAATAGTCACTAAAAGAAAGGTTATAAGCTAAGGACTATCTGTGTGACGTATTCAGTAAGGCAGATACAACCTTAATATCAGTACTACCCACTCCAATATGAATAGGATATTCCCTTTTTTAAAAAAAAAAAAATGAGATCTGTCCAAATTAATAATCTCAAATTAATAATAATTGGATATTTATGGAACTTGGCATTAGATGCAAACCGATTATTCAATTTAAGGTACAGATGATCTTCATGTCACACCCATGAGTGGGAAGGATGTAGATCAGGGCTGTTAAACTCGCGGCCTGTGGGCCAGATGTGTCACACGCTGGCCACATCCATGCCCGATTTAGCAAATATGTCTCAATATGTCACGTGATGACACCATGATGACGTGAGTTTGACACCCCTGATGTAGATGGAGAAACTCCATACTGAAATACTTAGTGAATCTTTATATTGTGGTTATCCTATTATATGGAATCTTGTTAAACTAAAACTAATCAATAGATGTGAAACAGTACAACTGGCTGTTCAGGAGAATTATGAGGTAGGCTCTGCCCAAACAAAGTTAAATGCTTTGAAATTCATCTTAACGTGCTTTATTTAGATATGAATATATGCAACTAGATAAGTAGGTACAAAGAGAACATGGCCATTAAACACTGAAGAAATAATTCTACATAATACCCTTATCCCATCAAATTTGTAGCTAGGTCAAATAATGTTGATCTGTTTCACTTTATGCCATACAGCTGAGTTCCTTGGAATTTTTGCATATTACTGCCAAGAGTTGTTCCCATTTGAACCCAGAGGTTTTAAAATAGAACTCATGAACAAAAGAGCCAGCCATTCACAGGACACTAACCTCTGTATTCTATGATAAATCATCCTAAGAATGCTATCATTAAAAATGTGGATTTTTATTTATTTTTTCCTACGTAATGGATTATTGTCCCATGCTGTGAGTGTTCCAGTAAAAAGTGTCCTTTTATATGTCCTTTGTGATTACTAACATGCAGAAATATGCGTGGGGTCAGTCCAGTGCTGTGGGAAAATGGACTAGCCCTCTGTTCAAATCAGCAGTGAAATCAGAAGCAAAATATGCTGCGATTATCATAGGCATGTAGTTAAATGTTGTTTCCCTTAATTGGCTATACTGTATTTATTTAAAATGAAAAAATGTGGCACGTTTTTATCCCTAGAGAGCAGCAAAGTGAAAAACTTTTGTATGTGTGTGTGTTATTTTGGTTATTGCTTTCAAAGTTATAACATAAGCAGGGTACCTTTGAATTTTCATGTTTCTAAATAGGCTACTTGAATTTGCCCTATTTATAAGAATGGGCATATTTGAATATCCTGTTCTGTGTTTCTTCTCTCAAAAAATACACTTTCTTTTCTTTTTAAATAAGATGTGTAATATGTTGCAAGTTTTGTTTCTAAATGCATTACATCTTGTGTTATTTCTACTAGCATCATCACTACCCAAAGCATAAAGGTAACAGAGTTTTTACCGAATGCAATCAAGAGTGGTTAACAAACGTTTATGGAAAACTTTAGAGGACTCTGAATAAGATTATGCTTCTTGGATTCATAAAAATTGGATTATTAGATATGCCAATTCTACCTTTTCTCTTTTTAGTATAAATATCTAGTGTAGAAAAGAGTTTTTACATTCCTTTTTTTGCTAGTTTAAGGCTATGATTTCTCTTAAGCATCTTGGATATGGTAGCTTCATAATGTTCCTTTCCTAATTTTACTCTTTTTGTCAAAGAACTAAATATTATCAGTTTAAATGTTCATTAATATGTATATGAAAAAATAATATTGACAGAATAACAGAGTTGAGAGAGACATTGGAGGTCTTCTAGTCCAACCTCCTGCTCAAGCAGGAAACCCAATACCATTTCAGACACTTGACTGTCCACTCTCTTCTTTAAAAAACCCCAATTTTAGAGCACCCACAACTTCTGGAGGCAAGATGTTCCATTGATTAATTTTTCAACTGTCAGAAAATTCGTCCTTAATTCTAGGTTGCTTCTCTCCTTGATTAGTTTCCATCCATTGCTTCTTGTTCTGCTTTTAGGTGTTTGGAGAAAAGGATGACCCACATTTATTTGTGGCAGCCCCTTAGATATTGCAACACTGCTATCATGTCAACCTAGTCCTTCTTTTCATTAAACTCACCATACCCAAATCTGTCTTTCTGTCTGTTTGTCTGTCTGTCTGTCTGCCTGTCTGTCTGTCTCTCATATTTTATTTTATATAAAAAGATGGGACTTGTTTATGGGCAACACATGTATGCACATCAACTCTTATTTTATAATTTAGAATTGAAAGTGTTTCTCTTCGTTAAGAAATATTTGTTTTACCTAGCCAACATTTGTACAATGAATAATCTATTTCTTCAATCAGAATAGAGTTGGAAGGGATCTTGGAGGACTTCTAGTCCAACCCCCTGCTCAAGCAGAAGACCCTATACCATTTCAGATAGGTGGTTGTCCAATCTCTTCTTTAAAACCTCCAGTGATGAAGCACTTACAACGTCTGAAGGCAAGCTGTTCCACTGGTTCATTGTCCTCAGGAAGTTTCTCCTTAATTCCAGGTTGCTTCTCTCCTTCATTAGTTTCCATCCATTGCCTCTTGTCTTCCTTTCTGGTGCTTTTGAAAATAAGTTGACCCACTCTTCTTTGTGGCAATCTTTCAAATACTGGAATACTGCTATCATGTCACCCCTAGTCGTTCTTTTCACTAGACTGACCCTACCCAATTTCTGCAACTGTTCTTCATATGTTTTTGTCTCCAGGCCCTTAATCATCTTAGTTGCTCTTCTTTGCGCTTTTTCCAAAGTCTCAACATCCTTTTTTGTAATGTGGAGACCAAAACTGGATGCAGTATTCTAGGTGTGGTCTTACTAAGGATTTATAAAATGGTACTAATACTTCATGTGATTTTAATTTTATGCCTCTGTTTATACAACCAAGGACTGTATTAGCTTTTTTGGCTGCTACCACACACTGCTGGCTCATGTTGAAGTGATTGTCCACTAGGACTCCAAGGCCCGTCTCATAGTTACTGTTTTTGAGCCAGGTTTCACCTAATCTGTATTTGTACCTTTGATTTTTCCTGCCTAGGTGTAAACCCTTGCTTTCCTCCACATTAAATTTCATTTTGTTGAATAGGCCCATTGTTTAAGTCTGTCAAGATCTTTTTGGAACCTGAGCTTGTCTTCTGGCATATTGGCTATTCCTGAAGTTTAGTGTCATCTGAAAATCTGAGGAGTTTCCCTTTTATTCCCTCATCTAAGTCATTTATGAAGATATTGAAGAGTGGAACCTTGTGGAACCCCACTGCTTCCTTCCTTCCATATACATACAGTACCATTAGGGACTACTCATTAAGTACAATTTGTAAGCCAGTAGTTCCCTAGGTCAGCTCTTTTCCAAACCTCTGGTAGTTCCTCGGTGCTCCAGGATTTTTTAAAGATATGGAACAATGGTTCTGAGATAACATTTGCCAGCTCCTTCAGAACTCTGGGATGTAATCCATCAGGTCTTAATGATTTATATTCATCAAGATCAGACAACCATTTTCTTGCTTATTTTAATTTTCTTTCTACTCTGTCTTTTACAGTTATGTGTTTGGTAGGTTGGGGTATAGTTTGTTTTCTCATGAAGACTGATGCAAAGAATGAGTTAAACAGCTCTGCTTTCTCTCTACTGCCTGTTACTTCCTTGCCATTTTCTCTCTTTAGTGGACTGTTTCCTTGACTTTTTTCTTGTTATTTATAAGTTGAAAGATTTTTTTTATTATTATTATCTTTGACTTGTTGTACTTCTATGTTCATTCTGAGCCCTTGCTTTCCTGATTTCATCTTTGCAGATTTGGGCTATCTGCTGACATTCTGCCTTAGTTATGTGTCCCTCATTCGTGGCTCATTCTTAGTTATGTGCCCCTCATTCTTGGTAAATAACCTCAGGTCTCTCCCAAAATTGCAACACTGTCAGTCCACTGTTTCAATTGTCTAGGAAATGATGAACAGCACATTTTAATTTTAAATGGAAGACTGAGCGTGCCAGAGTTATGAACTTTGAGGATGAATTCAAAATTTACACATATATTGGTGGCTGTCCAATAATATGAACCATTGCTGATAGAATTCTCAGCTCACAATGTTTATTTATAATCATATTAATTAGATGATACCACACAGAGTATTGAATGAAGACATAGGCAAATGTTCTACAGATTTCTAGCAAAGCTTTCTGTTTTTTAAAAAATAATAACATCATTTACAATGTTTATTTGGTATTTCTTAAGTTTTCAGGCTGAACTACAGCAAGTCCGATACAAATGACAGAAGCCAAGTTAAGAGCAGATTAAAGAAGTTTATCACTCGAAGACCTTCTCTGAAAACTTTGCAAGAAAAGGGAATCATTAAAGGTGGGTTGTTCTCTTAAATGATTTTACTTCTGATGGAATAATCGGTTGATGTTTCTCCTTTTTTAAAACTATTCATCTTCCTTACATCGTTTTGTTTATGCTGAACATCAAAGAAATATTTTAGGTTGGTTTTTTTTTACAGAAATCATCTAATGATCTGTTCCCAAATGCTTAAGGAGATACTGTCAAAGATAAATCAGGGTAAGATCATCAAAAACCCTGCCCCACAAATTCTCAGACTTCGTGGAAATTAAGAAAAATGCACAAAGCTATCAGTTGTGGACTTTACTGCATGTGCATTGTGTGTGTGTTCTATGGGCTTCAAAGTTCCTCTAGAAATTAAAAAAAAAAAAAGAGGACTTTGAAGTGAGGGACGTGCTCAGGAAGCAATACCGTTAATATCAGAGGTGACCCTAGTATGCAAATTGTCAGCACTCATATTAGTGATAATGATTTTGCAAGAAATCTCAGAGTTTCAGGGCAGTTTAATTTCCACTTATCAGGAGTATTTTCACCCCAATGTGAACAGAGTAGGCATAGGATATGATCTTGTTTTTCAGAGCTATATTGTCCAGCTAAATTGGTTGAACAGATCTAGTTGTGTGTTAAATTTTAATGTAGTTGGAGAAAAAACATTAGTATGCAAGTTGGCTTGGCTTCCCAACTCAACATGATGGGTGTTGATATGTGTATATATAGTATTAGTACATGTGTGTGCAACAAAGCTTTTACATTAGCTTCCTTGAGCAGGGCAGCTGGTAGCTATTGAAGGAAAAAATCTTCAGAAATGGATTTCTTCCAGCTAGTTTATCGGAGGGTACATGTGGTTTATGTACACATATTGAGCGTGATCCAAAGCTTAATGTGCTTAATGGTACACAAAGGACACCCAATAAACAGAGTCTTTTTATCCTTTTTATGGGCTTTACAATGGTAGGAAAAATCTTTATATGTGTATAACATACTGCTTCATGGAAATACATACATGGTTTCTATGCTGCCTGAGTTTATATGAACTTTCTCTTCCATGTGATGGAACTGCTCAAAGGTGAAAAAAAATAAGTTTACGCTGGAAATGATGGCTCAGTAGAATATATTTCTTATTGTTTCTTATTTATGGACATGTCTGGTATTGTGGAAGTCTTTGACTATGAGAGCAAAGTTGATTTTTATCTCATTTTATAAAACCTTCCGCATAACATTTGCCCAGTCACCAGTGAGTATATGTTTAAACCACAACTGATCATGTAAATTAGGTAGTTAAAGGCTCTTTGGTGCCAGCTGTGCACAGCCACAGTATACTGGATGTTCTGGTTGTGTTCCAGCAATTTTGAACTAATGGAAGGGTTTCATCTACTGCAAATGAGGGCAGTTCCACAGAGGGAAGAAAATAGAAAGATCCAAGAAACAGTGAAGGTGGATATTCATTTCCTGATTTCCTCTAATCCACAGAGATTATGAATGGCGACCAATTTACACTGATGCAGTCCCATTATAGTCACAGAATGTATGATATTTAAAGAAGGAATCTCTTGGTACAATTTACTTTTTATTCCTTCTGATTACAGCAGTCAAGGACCTAGAGATGAACTTCTCTTAGTAGTATAAAAACCAATTTTCAGGCATCTTTAAAAAATAAATAATCCAAATTATATCTAATAGTGACTATTGCTTTATTCATTGAATTTCTAGTAGTACCTATTCAAAAAGCTCAGTTTTGGTGAAAAGGATGTAATAACCTCTAATGGATAGTTATCACTGGTAAGAAATGACAGAAATTCCAAATCCACCTTACTGTTTTGTGTCACTAGCAGTCACTGTCGCAATATGAAACATATCCTTATTAGTGCTGGTAATTGCACAGCAATGGATGTATGGCAATATGAATTACCACTGTGGAAATTATTCTTGTCTACTTATTCCATCTGTTAAAATCCTGTAAAATGAAAAGGTGACAGGTTTTTTTTTATTAGAAATCCTGTTTATTTGTTTTTTAAAATGTTTTAACATGTACCATTGTCAAAATGTAATATTTAAACTGGTCTATTTGAGATATTGCGGCCAATGAATATTAGAATTAATTCAACATTTTCTTTATCAGCTGTACAAAAATATGCCTAAATTCTCTCTTTCAGTAACTTGGAGAGAGTCAGTTTAATATCAGTGTTGAAAAGGCACTGATCTAGAAACCAGGCTACTGTGAATTCTGATCTTATTTAGAAGCCAAATGGGTGACTTCAGCACCCTGGTGGCAAAGTGGTTAAATGCAGTACTGGAGGCAAACTCTGCCCAGAGCCTGGAGTTTGATCCTGAAAGGCTCAAGATTGACTCAGCCATCCATCCTTCTGAGGTCAGTAAAATGAGGAGCCAGATTATTAGGGGCAATATTCTTACTCTGTAAACCACTCAGAGAGTAAAAGCAGTAATAGGGCAGTATATAAACCTAACTACTATTGCTATTGCTATTCAAGCCAAAGATTAGGCTTTGGGAAGCCATTTCCAGAATTGTTTCCAAGAAAACTGCAAACTTGTCCAGGCATTTTCAGGAGTCAACACTGACTTGAAAGCACACAGACACACAAACAAACATTCACCGAACTGCAGAGAACTGAATTCTTATGCATTCCTTTTTAATGACCTTGGAACAATCTCTAATTTTTAAATCGTGTCCACTTTGGCAAAAAAAATTAAAAAAAATAAATGCATATTTTCCTTTTTTTGCTGTTGTAGATTAAATTAGATGTAGATTATATTCCCATAGGGCAGGTTTATAGGTATAATGCAAATTAAAGGAAGAAAATGATCTTTTTCTCTCTCTTTTTTTTTTGAAGATGAAAACAGATATTGTCTTATCTGTTGTTTTAAGATGATGAACTCAAAAAGTCATGGTTGGGATCTCTGCTTGGATTTATCAGGTGCAAAGAATCAGGACCATTTCTTAGGTTGCTTCATGGTAGATTTATTCAAGTCTAAACACAAGAATCTAGTCAACTAATAGCACTAAATTGGCATTAGATAAGGGCCAACTCAAGGACTGATAGTACATTGATGATAACCCCACCCTCCAGCTCTGCCTACTCTTCTCCTACAACATGTCAGGAAATTCAGCATGGTGGAATGGGCAGCCTCCCTCAAGTCCACAAGAGTTTTCCAGTAGATCAATACACTAGTGAAACTTGCCCAAGGATTGAAATAGGAAAAGGAATATTCTTTTACCATATTATCAAAGCCACAGAACTGGAAGGAATCTTGTAACTTATTGCTCATAATAAATCCTCTTTAATAAGCTTGTTGTATGTCAAACCCCATCCCACCCTCGAAACTGGTAGCTAATCCCTTTAGTATGGGGGAATATATATTGAAGTGAAGTGTAAACCATTTTAATTATTTATTTAGACCTTATTAATCAGTATAAAATTAATATGTGAAGTCATATGATTCTCTTATCCAGACTCAGTCCATGTAATCACTTGAACAGTTTTTCAGTTGTGGCATCCAAATGTTCATAGTTGTTAGAAATTTTATATTCACCCTGAAAACTAGCAGCCCATCAAGCACAATCTCACTGACTATGCATGGTGGACTTTTAGAAGGTGTCCTCTTGTATTGTTTGCCTATAAATCCCAAACTGGTAGAATAGCAAGATACAAAATATTAGAAAATGGATTGCATTTGTTGAGGTTTGTCTCAAGTTGTGTAGTCTGATGGTTTATGTGTTGGCTTTGAAATTAGTTGAGGCTTTAATGTATTGACTTACATTTTTGTATTACTTTGCTTTTTTCAGTTTAATAAATTGTAGCTGATGAATCTCTATTGGGTGTTTTTTAGGGATCAGATGTGATCCTTCCTAACAAATACAGATTCATTAGCATAACTCAATTCCATTCTCTAATGTGTCTCTGAAGAAAAAGCAGATGCAAGTATTTTCAAACAGACTTGCTTCAGAATGTTGATTTACCAGCATATAGTCTGGTTTTTATCTAAACAAGAATATGCTTTGCTTGTATGATCCATCCTTTTCCATGAAGTGTCAGGCTTTGCCATAGAGGCCCAGTCTTTTCTAGCAAGGGAATATTTCTCAAGAGCAAAAGCATGCTACTTTTCTACCATAAAGTTTCATGAGGATTAGGTTGTGGCCATGCAAATGAATTAAGATTTGTTAGCAGAGCTTAATTGCAATCTCCAATATGTCTATGTGAAATGCTCATTTTATAAGGTGCTTTCATTGTCTTCAGTACACTTTATCCCTTAATCTGTTCAAATGTTATGAAAATGCAGTTGCAATGCTTTCCCTGACAGCAAACACTTTTAAATGTTAATTTTTAAAGCTTGAATTAAAACATGTTAAGTAGAAACACAGATTAAAAATAAAACAGCTGGCCAAATTTCATATACTTGAAAGAATGATTTAATTTTTTTATAGGTGAATTAAGAGGATTGAGAAATTGTTTATTTCTACTGTTCTTCCTCCCTCCCTCTCTCCCTCCCTCCGTCTTTGTCAATAACAGCAGAAATGGTTTGGGCAGAGAATTTCTTACCTTTTTGTCACAAGAACTAGTTTTCAAGAACTATTGTATACCTATTATTTGCCTCAGAAAGATCTCCAAGACAAAATTAAATCTAATTGTTGCTTTATCCAGTTGATGCTTGTCTACAAAAAAATTTCCAAATTGGATTAAAAATATAGATAATCACAATAAAGGTAATTTTTAAAATTTATAACAAAGCAAATTTAAAACTAATTGTAATTTAAAATAGAAGCTAAAACATAGAGAAAATTTAAGACACATCTTACACTATTGTCAATCAGTCCTTACTATAGCCTTATAAATTGCCAGGTCTTTGTAAGATTAGGATCGTAGAAATTATATGTGTGTTTCTCATAAGGCTCCTTATAACACTAACTTTGTATCATCTTTTTGTTTTAAATGCCTAATCAACACATTTCACCAACCTCTCATATACAGATTACAGTTCCAGTATGCCTTAGATATTGTATACAATAGACAGAGATGAAACCAGATTCAGACATTCAACTGAATATATGCAGCATTCAAACTAAGGGGAGCACTTACAAAATCTGTCCCTTTTGCTTTCCAACTCCACACATTCATTGAGTGGTTTGTACCACTCAATTCATGTAAAAAGATTTACTTTCATGAATTGATCATCAAGTCTGCTTTATTAGAATCCAGGATCAGAATAAAAGTTGCACTTTATTTCAATCTCATGTGAGTGGAACTTTCTTTGAAAGAATGACTTGAACTTGTAGAGATAAGACATGTCTCTATTTCCAATCCTATCTGATGTCTTCCAACCATTCGTCCAGAGGTGGTATTCAGCAGGTTCTGACCAGTTCTAGAGAACTGGTAGTGGAAATTTTGAGTAGTTCGGAGAATCGGTAAATACCACCTCTGACTGCCCCTGCCCCATCTATTCTCTGCCTCCTGAGTCCCAGCTGATCGGGATGAAATGGAGATTTTGCAGTAACCTTCCCCTGGAGTGGGGAGGGAATGCAGATTTTACAGTATCCATCCCCTGGAGTGGGGTTGGAATGGAGATTTTACAGTATCATTCCCAAGCCACACCCACCAAGCAATGCCATGCCCACAGAATCGGTACTAAAAAATTTTGAATCCCACCACTGCATTTGTCTAAATGCTTGAAAAAGGCTATAGATAAAATGTCATTGTCCATTGACAGAGCTGTTTCCAGAAATAATCTGCTCTCAATGTAAATAGGCATTTTAACTATGTCTATCTGTCTTATCTATAGAGGCCTGTTCAGATATTCAATGTGTAAATGGGGGATGCAAAGTTATAGTCCTGACATCACATGTCATTTTCAGATTAATTCCAAAATCCTTTGCAAATAATGAATTTAGATAGTATGTCTTTTGCTCATTTTAAGTGATATACTTTTTAAATTTTGGCTATATGTAATGGCCACCTAAGATAGGCTTACTGTAGAGCAGGGGCATAGGAGTTTTGTTCAATTACTGATTCTCTGGAATTAATTGAAGAGGGGGAATACTAGGTGGAAAATATAGACTTCAAACACAAAAAAATATTTCAATTTTAAAAAAATACTTCTCATTAGTGATTTTTAAATATTTAACAGATTAATGACTTATTCCAAAATTACTATCAAGAAGTTTACAGTTAATAAAATAACAGAAAACTCAGTCTTAAAAAAAAAAAACCTCTTAAAACATACAACTTTCATAAAATATAGATTTAAAAATGGAAAAATAAAACAATATTCCATACAATCTTTGTGTATTGGGTCTTTTTCTTTTTGTTTTGAAAACAAACATAACAAATTTTAATTTCATTAATTTATTAGTTGTAAAATAAATTAGAAGTAGCTTTATGACACTGCCTATAACATATATCAGATGCCTTCTATTTTTAGATGGTATTTCTTGATTACAATTCTATTTATTAAATTGTTTTAATCTTATAGGTCTCAATATACCATTTCAGGGATATGCAACAGACTCAGATCTATATAAATAATGACACAAGTTATTCTGTTGAGGAAAGAAGGTAACTCACAAAACCCAGTTACAGTTAAAGATCACATGACTATGATACACTACAGTTTTCTTTACATGTTTCATCCTTTCATAACACTAAGCCAATCAACATGTCAGTGTTTGGAACATGTCAGTGTTTGGTAACCTTAATTTATAATAGAGACTTCAGTCCAAAAATCGAACACTGTAGTACAAACTCCTTTTGAGCGTAGATTGGCTTATCCAAGTCCAAAGCACAATCTGATGACATTCCAACCTCCATTGCCCATAGTCTTGAATAGTCTAGAATAGAGTAGAGTAGAGTAGAGTAGAGTGAGTAGAGTAGAATAGAATAGAATAGAAGAATAGAATAGAATAGAATAGAATAGAATAGAATAGAATAGAATAGGAATAGAACTTACAACCATTCTTTGAAAAAAAGGACTAAAACAGTGAGTTATGACTGTTGTTCACTCCTACGACTGTTGCAGTATCCCCATGATCATGCGATCACAATTCAGACTCTTGGCAATGGGCTTATATGTATGACAGTGGAGAAACCAGATTCACTTTACAACTGTGTTACTAACTTAACAACTGTGGCAAGAAAAATTGTAAAATGGGACAAAACTCACTTAACTGTCTTGTTTAACAGCATAAATTTTGGGCTCAATTGTGGTTGTAAATCGAGAACTACCTGTATTCCCAAATAGTCCTTCTGGGCTGCTAGCCATTAAAGGGTCCCCACTGTGTCCTCCTTTTCAGCAGACTAATGTTGGAACAGGATTTGTGAATCAGGCTCTGATTCTCTGTTGTTTGAAATCTTGTTGTACAAGCAATTAATGCCTGCCTGCCTAACGATTCCAGTAGTTTACATACACCTGAGATGTTCCTGCTAGTTTGTAATTAACCAAAGGAAGAGAAAAGAAAAAGAAAAAAATAACCACACAGTCATATCCTCAGCAGAAAAATTCTAGCCCCTTTAAAACTGGGGGGGGGGGGGAATAAAGTGAAAGAGAGGGTTTTTTTCCTTATTCTCTCTCTCCCTTCAGTTAATAGCTCCAGGCAGACAGCCAAGAACCATTTAACAGGTGAATACTTAGTTGCGATAAAAAAACAGCATGAATGCAGTCAACACAGAAACAATAAACACTTACAGATCATACAGATTAACAGAGTTGGAAGGGACCTGTAGGTGATCTAGTCCAGTCCCCTACCCAAGCAGGAGACCCTACACCATTTCTGACAAATGGCAGTCCAGCCTCTTCTTGAAAGCCTCCAGGGATGAAGCTCCCACAACTTCTGAAGGCAAGCTGTTCCATTGATTGATTGTTCTCAGTGTCAAAAAAATTCTCCTTATTTCCAGGTTGAATCTCTCCTTATTCTTGACAGGATTAGGCCAGGGAAGGAGTTTTAAAAATGTTAATACAGAGCAAGAGTTTCTTGTCAGAGTTCTTGTGTCTTTTTAAATACACGTTCTAATTAGCAGAATTGATTTTATTAATTTGGAATAGGGCTGCAATGCTGTTTCTATGTTTATGTATTTTGATCCTGCATTATCAGCATTTAAGAGTTAGCTTACAGTATTAGACTGTAAAGATTTCAAATTATCTTGTAACTGTGTTGCTTGTGTGTGATAGAGCACCCATAGCTTCTGAAGGCAAATTATTCCTTTGGTTGATTGGTCTCCCCGTAGAAAATTTCTTCTTAGTCCTAGGTTGCTTCTCTCTTTGGTGGGTTTCCATCCATTGTTTCTTGTCATGCCTTTTGGTGCTTTGGAAAATAGATTGACCCCCTCATTTTTGTAGGAGCCCCTCAAATTTCCTGACAGAACAATTAATCAGTGGAACAACTTGTCTCTAAAAGTTGTAAATGCTCCAACACTGGAAGTTTTTAAGAAGAGATTGGATAACCATTTGTCTAAAATGGTACAGGGTTTCCTGCCTAAGCAGGGGGTTGGACTAGAAGACCTTCAAGGTCCCTTCCAACTCTGTTATTCTATTCTATTCTAAATATTGGAACACTGCTATTTTATTGTGCTATTTTATTGTGAGTTGGACTAAGGAGAAATTTCCTAAGGGTAAAACCAATCAAGTTGGCCACACCCACCCAGTCACATGACCACCTAGCCAGTCATTAGGGCAGAGAACCGATTGTTAAATTATTTGAATCCCATCACTGGGTGTATGTCCAGGAAGGAGGGCAGGGGTGAAATCCAGCAGGTTCTGACAGGTTCTGGAGAACCAGTAGTGGAAATTTTGAGTGGTTGGGAGAACCGGCAAATACCATCTCTGGCTGGCCCCAGAGTGGGGTGGGAATGGAGATTTTGCAATATCCTTCCCCTGCCACACCCACCAAGCCACGCCCACAGAACTGGTTGGGAAAAATTTTGAATTTCATCCGAGGGAGGGGATGCATTCCAGAGAAGAGGAAATTCAACTCAGATATTATGTGTGGGAGAAGAGGATGGAGACAGTTGCTCCCAAATAGTCCACAGAGTATATTGTGGATGAAGAAGGTAGAGTCCACAGCAGAGGTGAAATCTAAATTTTTTTGCTACCGGTTCTGTGGGTGTGGCTTAATTAGTGGGCGTGGTTTGGTGGTAAGGTGACTGGGAGGGCATGGCTTGTTGGTCAAGTGGGCGTGGCCAAGTCAATGTCACTTCTTTGCCCTTTTTTAACCTACAAAACACAACACAACACAACTGGCTCACCCACAATATAAAAGCAGCTGTGCTAGACCCAAAATGGCCCTGCAACAAGCAGGAACCTCACACAGGCACAAACAGCCCAAAAAAACAACTTTCACACTTTACACACACACAACACAACACAACACAACTGGCTCACCCACAAGTAAAAGCAGCTGTGCTAGACCCCTGCAACAAGCAGGAACCTCACACAGGCACAAAAAGCCCAAAAAACAACTTTCACACTTTACACACACACAACACAACACAACACAACTGGCTCACCCACAAGTAAAAGCAGCTGTGCTAGACCCCTGCAACAAGCAGGAACCTCACACAGGCACAAAAAGCCCAAAAAAACAACTTTCACACTTTATACACACACAACACAACACAAAACAACTGGCTCACCCACAATGTAAAAGCAGCTGTGCTAGACCCAAAATGGCCCCTGCAACAAGCAGGAACCTCACACAGCCACAAAAAGCCCAAAAAACCAACTTTCACACCTTACACTCACAAAATTCCACATACAGCTTTGTGAGATTTTGTGTGTTTGTGTAGTTAGAGTGAAACACTACAGAAACACACTAAATCTCAGAAAGCTGCACAAATATTCTTTTATTTTTATTTATTTTTATATAAAAGCAGCTAAATTTAAAACTTCCTAAACTTTAAATGGCTAGGTCTAAAAAAAGAACAACTAAAAAAAACCCCAATTAATTATTTTTTTAAAGCTCCCAAAGGGGGGAAAAAACTTACCCAATAGAACAGGGATCTCCAATTTTGGCAACTTTAAGACTTGTAGACTTCAACTCCCAGAATTCCTTAGCCAGCTTTGCTTTGCTGGCTGAGGAATTCTGGGAGTTGAATCAATTGCAGGCATTACAGCAAGGCATTATGACCAGCAGCTAAGGTAAGCAAGCTGAGGTGGGAGGGGGAGGGATTGTCAGAGCCATTTAAAAGAAAAAAAGTTTTTTTCTTTTACATGGCTCTGGCGATCCAAGCTGAGTTGCCTGATTAGCAGGCAATTCAGCTGGGATCGTCAGAGCTTGGCTGGTCAGAGCCATTTAAAAGAAAAAAAGGCTCTGATGATCGCGCGGCTGAGCTGGGCATGGGAGGTGGGGCAGGGATTTTTGCTACCGGTTCTCCGAACTGCCTGCTGCCATCGCTACCTACTCGCCCGAGCCGGTCCGAACCAGGAGCATTTCACCCCGGTCTACAGTCTAGAACAGAGGTCTCCAAACTTGGCAGCTTTAAGACTTGTGGACTTCAATTCCCAGAATTCTCCAGCCAGCTATGCTGGCTGGAGAATTCTGGAAGTTGAAGTCCACAAGTCTTAAAGTCTTTTGTCTATAGACAAGTCTTTTGTCTATACTGTAGATGTGAAACAAGAAAGAACTAAGCTCAGAAGAATGACCACATGTTGTTCTTGGTTTGGGACCTGACAGTCCTTCCTCACCAGCAAATTGTTCTTCCTTAAAGCCTAGGATTTTGGTGTATGCTCTGGCTTTGCACCCATAGATGCTTTTAATTTTTCACCCTCAGAAAGTCCTTTACCTGGGTAAATCTGCTGCCTGGCTTTTGGGGAATGAACAATTCATAGGTCTGTTTTCTCTTCAAACTCTGGCTTTTTTTTTTTTAAAGTAGGATGGTCAGATCATAGGAGCTATAATCATCGTATTTCATGCCTCAAAACTGCAGAATGACTCTCCTATCCTTTCCCCTTGTCTCCTTTTATATTCCTGTTCAAAGCTGTCATGTCCACTACTGCTCCTAATGGATGGTTTTTATGTGCATATATCTGAAACCCATAATGCAAACCATGCTGCTGAACACGTTGAGAATAGACTGCTCTTCTTTAAAAAGGTGGTTGTTGTTTTTTCCCCCCATCCTACAGTATTGACTAACTGTCGGTGTTTGATGTATGGGTTACCAGGCTGATGTAGACTTATGGTTAGAGCTTAAGTTGTTAGTTCTGCTTTTGCAGCCAATTCAGAATAACTACAGATGCCTCAAGATATTAAAATTGACTGCTCAAATGGACTCAGTGTGGGAGTTTCATTGGTTTTAAATTGATAACAGCTGAAAGGGAATGATTAAAGCTGTATAAGGGCATAGAATGCCGCTCCGTTTTTCCCTTCTCCCTTTTCACAACTCCTCGCAAACAACTCTTTCTATGGGAATTTTCTTCCCAATGGTAATAATAAAAGTATTTCATTCCTTTAAATTTCCGAATGATGAATAAGGCCATTTCTTCTGAAGAAGGAGCAATTCCTGAGAACCTAGGAAAAAATCTAGGGGAGGACAAAAGAAGTTTCTATTCTAAAGGGAACATTTTAAGTTAAATAGCATTCCATAAGGTGGACATTGTGTCTATTTCCCAGACATTGGAGCTAAATAAGTTGAATGGGAGACATAAACTGTCATAACAGAAGATTAGGACATTTTTGCTTATCTTCACTACTCCCTACCCCATTATTTAAAAAAAAATGGGTGGAGAGGAGGAAGAAAGTATAAGTTTTAAAGAACATTTTCAGAAACAAATCACACAAAGACCTTTTGCTTTTTTTATTCCCTTATTGTTTTATTGGAAAAGATATTCTGTATGTTTCTTTATTCCAGGAAGACTTAAACTACTTAGATATGGCAAAGGAGGAATTTTTTTATAAGAACAACATAGATACTTCCAATATACACATCCAGGCATGCATGATATAGATCTGTGATGGCGAACCTATGGCACGCTTGCCACAGGTGGCACACGGAGCCATATTGGTGGGCACGCGAGTGTTGCCCTAGCTCAGCTCCAGCATGCATGTGCATGCTGGCCATCTGATTTTTGGGCCTTCTGTGCCCACCAGAAGTTGGCAAACGGGCTGTTTCCGGCCTCCAGAGGGCCTCCGGGGGGGTGGGGAAGGCTGTTTTCGCCCTCCCCAGGCTCCTAGAAAGCCTCTGGAGCCTGGGCAGGGCAAAAAACAGGCCTACTGTGCCCACCATGCAATCACATGCCAAAAGTGGGGGGAGCATGGGGGGGTCACACACGCATGCGTGGGGGGGCAGGGACATAGAATTATGGGTGTGGGCATGTGCGCGCATAACTATCCTGCACTTCCCCAGCTTTTGGCACGCGATGGCAAAAAGGTTAGCCATCACTGATATAGATTCTTTTAATCAAGATTTCAAGAGTCTTTAATAGGTTGTATTCTGGAAGCTGGATCCAGCCCTCAAAGATAAAAGTGGCACAGATTAAGTAGTTATTACTCAGCTAACCCAATTATGGCTTGTCTAAACCAAAATTGTATTTTTGTATTCCTCAAAGCTGCAACAGAAAGGCCAATGAACGCACACACTCGGATTGCTACTGAAGAAGGACACCATAACTGTAAAGGGATTCAATCCATGGGCACAGACTGAGAGTGAAATATGCATAACTCCAAGTCTGAGGAAAATATAATTCTGTTTTAGATATTGGAATTAGTTTTGGACTGAATTATCAGTCCTCTCTTTTGTGGAAGGGAGAAACCAAGTGAAAATTCATTACCATTAAACTAGTCAGGGAGATTTCTCTACCACCGGAAACATTTGAAGGGGGAAAAAAAAAACCTGGAAAAAGAAAACATGAAGCTCTGCAGCTTCCATTTTGTAAATCAATCTCTGCACACCCAATGAAAACTAGTAAAAATGGAAAGTCTCTGAAAATGGTTCCTCTTTTAAGGCTGGCCCAGCAAATGCATTTCCAGCCCAGCTCAATAATGAATTACATTTTCAGAGAGTCTGTTCTTTATATAGACATGGCTGACCCACAGAATGGAAATTTTTCACCAAAATGTTAGCTTCATCAAGTATTTGATTGCAAGTGTGCATGATGAAAAACTTGGGCAAACCATTGTTCTACTTCCAGTGACTTTTGAGTATATGGGGCCTGGGAAAAAATGCTTTCTGTGTTTAGTAGAAATATCTCAGGGGTGAAATGCTCCTGATTCGGACCGGATCACCCAATCCGGTAGCGATGGTGGCTAGTGGTTTGGAGAACCAGTAGCAAAAATCTCTGCGCCCCCCCCCCCCCCGCATGCATAGCTGAGCCGCGCGATCATCAGAGGCTTTTTTTTTTACTTTTAAAAGCATTTTTTCTACAACCTCTTGAAGAGGTTATAGAAGAAATGCTTTTAAAAGGTAAAAAAAAGCCTCTTGACAATCCCAGCTGAGCAACGCGATCATCAGAGGCTTTTTTTTTACTTTTAAAAGCAATGCTTTTAAAAGAAAAAAAAAGATTGCGCACCACAGCTGAACACCCCCCCCTCGTGCGCTGTTCTACTTACCGCATGCCTACTTTTGGCGTGCACTGCGTGTGCACACCTCACATTTGGTGCGTGGTGAGCACTGTACATGCACAGCCAGCGAACTGGTAGTAAACCGGTTCAGATTTCACCACTGAAATATCTGAATGAAAACTGATGGAATCTTCAGACAAATTTTTCAGCTTCATCCACAGTTGGAAGCGCTAATAAATTTTGTGATCATTTTTTTCATTTCTTCATTCAAAACTTTTAAATAGTTTTTTCCAGCAACCAGGTACTTAAACAATATATGTCTGTGTGTGCACAGCTAAATGCCTGCACTGGGCTGTCCTCTTCGTGTTGTCATGGTAAATTAAGAAAATATGTTTGTTTATCCAGGAAAATTTCTGTTTACCGGCTGTAAAGATAATTGATCTCAATAGACGTCATAATGTGATTAAATCTTAAAATGATTGTTCTTTGAACTAATTCTTTGAACTAATCCATACAATTTCTTTGCAAATAATATTGGCAAAATTTTACAAAATAAGCAAAAGAATGAAATATGAGGTTTTTGAAACAAAAAAAGAGAGGTTTTTTTTTTACTTGAACACCCTAGAAGAGGCAGAAATCTAAAGATATCACAGTGTTTAATAGTGTGCAGGTTACTATTAGTTATGCATGCTCTCCTAGGATTATTTTAGGCTTTGCTAAGAAACATTGATTATAGAGTGCTGTCAAAGGCCTCTACACTAATTTTCCAAGTGTCATGCTCTGCTGGCAAGGTATGCAGAGACTATCTCTGGGCTTAAATGATGATTTTATAGCCACATTGTTTAAACATTTTAAACCGCTTCTATTGAATGGTTTCTCTCACAGGTTTGATTCATTTTGATTCTGCTGACAAAGTTCCCATTAAGGAGCACTCTCTTCATAATTTGTCAAAAATATGTAGTAGAGATGAAGGAAGATGAAGCTAATTTGTAATCTCAGCGCACTAACCTAGTTATCCTGACATACGTCATGATGTACACCCTCAGCCAGCCAGAGATTTTAAAGTTATGAAGCACAAAAATAATAATAATAAAAAAATCATTTTGTAAACTGTACAATTTACAAGCATTGTCAAGGGTCAGGGCGACTTATTCTTAGTAAAATAATGAATCTCCTAAAAATAATAATTAAACACTTGCCAAGGGAAAAATGTCAACTTTGTACAAAAGGTTGGAGTTAATGCAATAACAACTCTTTTTTTTTTTTTTTTTGCTATTGGATGACTGTAATGTAATGATGACATAATAGAGAGGCAGAATATAATAATGTTATTAAATTATTTACCTGAAAGGACTTCAGTACCATTATAGTACTGTTATCATACAGTACTGTATGATAACAATGCTACTTTATGTCTTAGAACATTCTGGACCCTTTCTTTCTATTCATGGTTTATAGTCCATCCAGTTATCTACTGCTCCTGTGCAGAGCATATGTACACAGTATGTCTTGATATGATGTATAAATGCAATACAAAGTGTTATTTTTAAAAACAATGGATCATTTTATTTATTTATATCTCATCTTTATTATTTTTATAAATAACTCAAGGAGGTGAGCATACCTATTACTCTTCCTATTTTCCTCACAACAATAACTCTATGGTCTGGGAGAGAGTGACTAGCCCAAAGTCACCCACTTAGTTTTCATGCCTTAGGTGAGACTAGAACTCACTGTCTTCTGGTTTCTAACCTGGTGCCTAAGCCACTACACTAAATTGGCTTGTCCTATCTGAAGAGAGGATATTGGCATGCCTTCCACCCCCACCTTCATACTGTAGATTATATTGTTTAATGTCATTGTGCACTCTGTGAAAAAGAGTCGGAAGAACAGCTTCAGACCTCCAGCGAATTTCTCTGTTCTTAATTAAACAAGCCTGTTATTTTTCAAGCTTCTGAACAAGCTAGGAAAAAGGATGTTATTCTTTTAAGCAGTCAAATTATTGAGACTTTTGAAACAGTCACATCTTGTTATCAGCCTTGTGTTAAAATCTGAAAAAGACAGGTTGCTGTAACGAATATATGAGGTTATTTGTGCTTGTTCTTCACGTTTATTCTTGTTTGAAGTCCAAACCCTGTCCTATTAAACACTTTAAGTGTACATGGGCCAGTTGGTTTTAATTTTAAAATATATGTACTGTCCTTCAAAACTTAGTTTTCAAGCACTTAAAAAAAACATAATTTAAATTTTGAATTTGAAATACAGCTGCAAATGTCAGGTATAAACGATCTACTAGACTGATGTTAAACCAAATAGAGTCTTTCACTTATTGTACAGTTAACATTTTCTAAACTCAGATTCCCCATCAAATGGCTATTTTCACACAAGGATTATATTCTCTGGATTATATTACAATGCTGTATACATTTAGTTATTTCAATGCCAGTGCAACTTTCCAGGCTGTATTTTCTGAACAAACCATTGGCCATCTAAGATCACAAGAAAACAGCAACTTTAGCAGGGGTGGATTCTACTTACCTTTACTACCGGTTCGCAATGAGTGTGCGCATGTGCAGATAGACAATTATGAGCCTCCCGCCACTTTTACTACCGGTTCTAAAGAACCAGACAGAACCGGGAGCAACCCACCACTGAACTTTAGGCAGCAAGTAATGATCTCAGGATATGCAGCTGTGACCCTCAGCTATTCTTAAAACATTTTTTTGGAAGACATATCCAGGCTAAAGCTTTCCTATTGATTTTCTATAGGAATAACATTCAACTACCCAGTCTATTTTACTCCTACATATTGAATGAGAGTGGAAGAAGTAGAATTTTCACCTTACATAACAACCTGACATGACGATGATTATAGTTGGGGCTTGCACAGAAAAGAGTATCTCTGCTTATCTGTTCTATAATACAGCTGACTGTTCTTGATATCCACACCACTCAGAACTAGCTGTGGATAGCCTTAACTCAGTGAGCCAAGTAAAATAAATCAAAAGTCATAGCTCATGGCCTCAGTCCCAAGGAAAGAAATGGGTTGCAAATTGGTCATACATCAGAGTTATCTCACTGTTTTTCAGGGATATAGTCACACAATTTGAGTAGGGATCATTGTTATGTATGCTGTATATCTAGTAAAAACTAAACATACACAATGTTCATAAACATAAGGCAAAACTTGGAATGGAATCCTCTGAGTTTCTTTGATATTATATTTGACAAGCAAACTTTTCTTACAAAACTAGGTAAGTGGATGACAAAACCTTTACAATTTACTATTCACTTTGTTTCACATTTCAGGTGGCTTATTTAAAGTGCGGTTTCTGTTTAATCAACCATCCTCTTTTGTGTTTTCTAGATCAGATTTTTGGTGCTTACCTACACAATGTGTGTGAACATGATGGCTCTACTGTCCCCCACTTCGTTAAAATGTGCATAAAAGCTGTTGAGGAACGAGGTGTGTATTTTGTGATCAACATGCATTCCTAAATGTGGCTGGTATGTTTATAAATGAGATTTTAAATTATGTCTTTCATTTCCTTACTGATGGACAGCTGGGTGTTAAAACTACAATGATATCACCCCTTCCTACCTGCTTTAAAGATATGTCCTTGTAATGTATACATTCCATTTTCTGCTTCTGAGTAATTTTCAACTAAAATGAAGTTAGCAATCAAGTAAAAGATATTTCTAATGCACAAAACCAACTTTCATGAAGTTCGTGATAAAGGAAATCTACTTTTACACAGCAGTTGTATTGTACTGCATTGTGCCAAAAAGGTATCCATCAACACCCTTCCTTCTAAGCCTCCAATACCCCTTTGGAATCTATTCTGGAGGGATCGTAAATCTTTCAAAGCAGCAAAGGGGAGTTAAGGGAAGTGCTAGCATGAGAGGACAGAGGATAAGGGGAAAGCCTAATACATTCATTGAAATATGCTCATGTAATATTATATGTATGCAGGGTTAATGGTGTATAATTCCTGGAAATTCCATTTTACTCATATTAAATGAATTAGGAAAATTATATTCCCAGGATATCAAGTAGCTATGAAATACGGAAATATTAGAGCCAGAAGTATGCAGTGGAGATTTTGGAATGTGGGAGTCTCTTTTAGGATTGCTATCTTTTGAACTGACCACTGCAGCTGTTTCTTTATAAGCTTTTTGATCTACACCAATTAGTGATAACATTTAGCTACATTTCATTAGCGGCTTCACCTACTGATTCTACAGGTCAATCCCTTGGAAAAGTAACAAGACCCCAGTTTGTTTCATTTTTACAATTTTGGGGTTAGTTGATCACAACCAAGCTTGTAAAAAGAAAGAAAATATAAATTATCTAAAATGTAGATGAATATTCTGGATTAAAAGCCATTACATGTTTGATAGCCTGAGTTATAAATTGTAGCCTGTACAATTTATAAAAAGCCACTCCTGCTGAATTTGGAACTTTTACCATTGTGATGTTAAATTCCCCCTGGCTGTTCTTGCTCATTGCAAGAGAATTAAACAAGCTTTAGTGAAAGAATACAGCGATGCACTGCTTATGTCCATAAAAGTGTGAACTGGATGCTGGAATAGTTCCCCAGTCTTAGATACCTCCCATAAAGTGGCATTAAACAACTCAAATTCCAAGTACTACAAAATAACTGGTTTGTGGATCAGATTAATTCATTGAAAAATGCAACCCTGTTTGAAAAATGTTCAGTAGTAAATGCCTTTGCTAATGCAATGTTCTTATTTATTCTATTGAATGGCTGATTGAATTTCTACATTGCCCACCTTACTGCATAATAAGTGATTCTGAGTGGTTTACAAGTAAAATGAGATTTGAAATATTAAAATATGCATTAAAGCTAATAGAGATGTTAAAAAGAATAAAGATATATTTTAAGATAAGAAAGATATTAAAAGAAAGATTGTCCTTATCCTTTCAATATGCCATCTACCTGAGAAGAAAAGTAACCCATATTGCACAGTTGTATAAAGTTATAGATGCGGCTTTCCCTCCCTATTTTTCCCCTGTGAAGTTAAGATATTTCTCACCTTTAGCAAAGTCCATGCTAAAAGTGCAGACAAAAGGATACTATTAATATTACAATATGTTTTTTGCCATAGACATTGCCAATACTAGGAAAGGGTTTTTTCTCTTGGTGGAAAGAGTCATCTGGCATTTTACCTTGGCTTTTTCAATGCTATTGGAAACTTTAATTTTAAAATGTTCTCCTAACTCTGCTGTTTTGAAACTTTTCAGGCAATAAGAATTATAGTGCAGTTTTAACATTGTTGTTTTCTGCTGATATCTATAGAAAGACAGGGACACAGTGGCGCAGTGGCTAAGACGCTGAGCTTGTCGATTGAAAGGTCAACAGTTCAACGGTTCGAATCCCTAGTGCTGCATAACGGGGTGAGCTCCCGTTACCTGTCCCTGCTTCTGCCAACCTAGCATTTTGAAAGCACGTAAAAAATGCAAGTAGAAAAATAGGGACCACCTTTGGTGGGAAGGTAACAGTGCTCCGTGCGTCTTCAGTGTTCAGTCATACCGGCCAGATGACCACGAAGATGACTTCGGACAGTGCTGGCTTTTTGGCTTTGAAACAGAGTTGAGCACACCCACTGGAGTCGGAAATGACTAGCACACATGTGCGGGGGAACCTTTACCTTTACAGACAGAAACTTTATTTTGGTCATTGACCAATAAAAGCATAATCAATAAAATGATAATCACACAAAACTATTCCCTAACAAAGAAGAACTGTTAGCAGCCATTTAGGGGGTGAAGTTTACACATAATTTAGCAAAATGTTGCTACTTTAAGCAAAATACTTGTATCTTTGTTATTCATAGATACTGCAAATAAATATTATCAGAGTGCCCCAAAATTACTTTCTATACCTTCTAACAGACTACAGACATCTAATACACTTCCTTGAAAAATAGATATTTACATATATACATTCAGTATATACATATACATATGTATTTTCAAGGAAGATGTCTGTAGTCTTGTGAGAAGACATGCAGAATAATTTTAATTCTGTAGAATAGTTTTTATAAGTACTGTACTGCATGCTTTTGCTTTGATTTGTATGCTTCCTTCCCTTTACTTACTATAACTTAAAGCTAGCATATGGCATTAGCTAAGTAGAGATATAAATAATAACTAATCTCAGTGGCATGTGATAAAATTTGCATTTTATCACTATTTATGACTTTATCCTTGGTATACATTTTTTTTTCTTTTCCTGGACTAGGATTATAATTCCTGTGCCTTTACTTCTGTTTACTCAGTGTGTTGTTTTCACTAAATTCTGGCACAAACTATTGCAGGACAGCAGTAATTTATGTGAAGCTAAATCCAATGTTTATGAAAGCTTCTGATGACATTTTAGACAGGGGTTGGTATTAGGAAGCCATATGTGGAGGTGCCAAGTCTCCCAGCATGGCTGGGACTCAACAGATTTAAAGTCCTCCTCCTAATGGCCAGATATGCCTCCAGCCAAGTTATTCAACTACAGAGTCATGGGAAATACTTATGTACCAATTATGGGAAAGGCATAGTTAATGAAAACTGTATGTTTACTTACATAGTCTTAGTAAGATGGCCTAAACATTCATTGCAGCTGGCATCTTGGCTGAAATAGAGAGCTCTGTGTCTCTCCCTCTCTCAGTCCTATCTTCATACTGTAACCGTATGGTTTGTTTCCCTTAAGTTGAAAGTTTCTTTTCTCTTTCTGAAGAACCTCTATTGCAGAACTAGATTGAACTACTCTGCAGTATTTCTCCCCATGAAAATAAGTACTGGCAGTAAAAAGCCTCAGGTATAACATTCCATATCTTAAAATCAGTTTAAATTCACCTGAATTCATTTGTGAGTTTCACATTGCACATTTACTGGCAATTTGCAAAAATCTTGTCTCATTTGATTAACACTGCCTGCTAGATGTGGCCATAGGCTACCCAAAATCATTTTAAATTAAAAGCTAACAATAATATATTATTTTCATGTTCCATACAAGAGAAGATATACTTTAAAGTAAATGGGATATGGAAAATAATAATATTGAATAAAAGGAAGGAACTTCAGAATGTGTCAGATAGTAATTTCAAACTAAATAGGTCATTAATAATTTCTTGATGCTAAAGGTTTCGTTGAAAATGTTATATATCCACTAACGCTGGATTGCATTATTATTTAAATAATTTAGTCTACTAGTATTCTTAACTTGTTGCCAGTCCTGTGTCATATATCCTTATATAAGATTTATTCATCATCATTGTTTTGATTATGAATAGGTGAAAAAAGTTATTTTAATCTAAATGAATACTTCTCCTCCAACACTTTTTAGATTTAATGTTCTGCTTTGTTCCTTTGTTAGCTGTTAATTTAACATTAATATGTTAATGTTAACATATTGAGAGCCATGATGGCATAGTGATTAAAATGCAGTATTGTAGGCTAATTCTGCTGACTGGCAGCAGTTCGAGTCTCACTGGCTCAAAGTTGATTCAGCCTTCCATCCTTCTGAGGTCGGTAAAATGAAGACCCAGAGTGTTGGGGGCAATATGCTTAGAGAGGGCTGTGAAGCAGTTTATAAGTCTAAGTGCTATTGCTATAATATGTCATTATTAAAGCTCACCTTTATTATTGGTTAGACTAGAAATTCTGTGCAGGGAAAAGAGAAATTATTTCGTGAAACATTTCTGTTCTAGGATTATTTTCACATCTATTTTCTAGCTAATTATGCAAGACTGTTGGATTTTGCTTTGTGGCTCACCAACAATTAAAATAATGTATTTAAAAAATATCTATTTAAAATGCATGTTTGTAAAAAGAATAGACAAAGATATTAGAGAAACTGGAAATACATAAGTGAGGTGCAGACTCAGCCATAAGCTATGTTCTCAACTTCCCACTACAATCCCTTCTCATTACCCACATGGAAATAATATGACTCCTCAGAGATACGTTTTCTGAATGAGAGAGGACAATATGAAAAGCTCTTGGATCACACTAGTTTGTCATTATTATTTAAAATGAGCCTAACAACATTTTGTTTCATCTTTCAGATCTGTTTTGATTTTTAATTAGGGTGTAATTGTGATCCATACAAAGCCAATAACAAATGCACTAAAGTTAGTTAGCAAGAGGGAGGAGTCCGTGCATTAATGTAAATGTTGAGTCCAGAGGCCACCATTGGAAACAGCAATACCAACATCTAATTCTCTTATCTTTCTCTTTCTACTGTGGAATAATGGAAATAATTCAGTGTTGTCCTGCTTTTGAGATGAAAAAGAGGCCAAGGATGCCATATGGTACCCTTTAAACTTAATGAGAAAAGACATGTGTCCATATGGAGAACAAAGGGACAAGTGACAAAATGTATGCCATGACATCACAACACAAATGCTGTTATTTACATACTCATGTCCAAAATTGGGATTATAAGTATGATAGTGCAGTCCCCCCACTCTCTCCCTCTCCCTCTCCCTCTTTCTCATCTCTCTCTCTATCATCATGTTACTATTTTTTCATCACACAGCTACTTCCTGAGCAAAGAGAGGAACAGGAAAAATATCCTTCTCTTTTATCCCATTTCCTAATTCTGAGTTAAGTGGCTAAACTCACTTGCCCACATCTACCACATAGGAAATGCTCTTTTGATTCAAGCCATAGGGCCATATCATTCTGCAGACATAGTATAGGTTTCTAGAAATCCAGAAGCAGGAATTTGCGGTTACTACCAGATCTGGTCAGGAAGAAAAGCTAAAGGCTAGAAGGGTGTTTCTATTATGTCTCGTACTTTAATATCAAAGTGTTGCCTTCAGAGAAAATGATTATGCTGAAAGTTGTTAATATCATGGGACTCCAGTTCTGTAATTTGTCACTTAAAGGTTTTTGGATTTCTTTCTGAATATTCTTAATGGGCTCCATTCTTTTCTTTTTAATTGATATGGTTCAAAATGTTGTAAAGAATCTTGCCCATATAATTTCTATCATGAGAACCAGTGACACTTCAAGACAACTTGTATACTCAAATTCTTAATGTCAATGTTTGCAACAACACTGCTGATTTTTCCCCCCTCTGTTGCAAGAATTATATACAAAAATCACATAGTTGACTCTCAGCCAAAAAGTCCTCCTGAGATCCCTAGCCCTGAATAAAGATTTAAGAAAGACCTTTAGTCCACTTCGAAGAAGGTCCCTGGCTTTTAAAACTTTTATCTCTTAACTTTACTTGTTAGCAGCTGTTCTATTTTTTTGCTGTCATTTGTTTGACAGCATCCAGTTATAGGTTCCGATGTCTGTTTAAAGAAACAGGGAGGTTGTTGGCTTTAAAATCCCCTTACTGCTTGTGTGTTCAACATTTTCCCAGGCTTTTCTGCATAGTTTGCCAAGCAAAGGGACTGACCTTTTGTAGCAAACACTTTTTCATTTCAAAATGCTCACTTTGATTTTTGTCCCATTTTATGCTCATTCCAAACTGTTTACAGCCCACTAAAAATGACTGTGAATTATATGTTTGTGTAATAGATTCCTTTTGTGGTTGAAGAGGAATGTTTACTTTGTGCAATTAGTTATCTTTGGGTAGATTACAGTGACCTGGAAAAAAAGGGGCCTAAAATGATTATAGTACCTTAAAGTATTTCCTTTTGTTATCTCCTGTGGCAGTAATCTAAAAAAATTTTTTTTTTCTCCCTGAGCCTGTTTGTGAACTCATCATTTCATATAGAGCAAATGATCTTCCACCAGTCTTTTGCTCAAATAGTTTGTTTTGCGCTTTAATGTGGGAAAGGATTTTAAATATCAGATTCCCTCTCTCCAAAATGAAGCAGGATTAGGGAAATCTAATCTCTGATATCTTTTAGACAGAAAAGGGAGCCTTCCCCCTAGGTCTTTGGTTATTCGGGTTTTTTCCCGCGTAGAATTGGAAGTGTCTTGGTGATGTTTCAACAAAGTTTCATTTGTCATCTTCAGGCTGGTGTTTTCGGCTCCTAAAAGCAAAATTTATTTATTTATTTATTTATTTAATAAAATTTATATGCCACCCTATCTCTGAGGACTCAGGGTGGCTCACAACAATAAAACAACCAGTTAAAAATATAAAATACATAAATGTATGTATATAATTTATATTAAAACCCCCAAAATCTAAAAATCCTATCAGTCCAGTTGGGCAATGTAAACAACCATGTTTTTAATTTGCGGCGGAAGGTGTGAAGGTCAGGAGCCAACCGGAGCCTCAGGGGGAGTTGATTCCAAAGGGTGGGTGAGCCCACAGGGAAAGATCTACCTCTGGGGGTCACCAGCCGACACTGTCTAGCTGACGGCACCCGGAGCAGGCCCTCCCTGTGAGAACGCACTGGGCGATGGGCATATGGTCCGCCATATATCCTGGGCCTAAACCATGTAGGGCTTTATAGGTCATCACCAGCACCTTGAATCTCACCTGGAGAGCAACCGGCAACCAATGCAAGTTGCTCAGGAGGGGTGTAACATGGGAGTATCAGGACTCTCCCATCACAACCCGCGCGGCCGCATTCTGTAGCAGTTGAAGCCTCTGAGTGGTCCTCAAGGGCAGCCCCATGTAGAGAGCATTACAGTAGTCAACGCGGGAGGTAACTAGCGCATGAGTAACTCTGCCTACGGCATCTCGGTCCAAATAGGAGCGCAACTAGAGAACCAGACGAATCTGGGCATATGCCCCCCTGGTCACGGTTGTTATATGATCTTCTAAGCTCAACTGTGAATCCAGGAGGACACCCAAGTTGCACGCCCTGTCTATAGGGGTTAAAATTTCACCCCCTATAGCCAGCGATGGAATCTCTCCTTCGAACCGAGATGCCAGTATCCACAGCCACTCAATCTTGGCAGGGTTGAGCCAAAGCCTGTTCCTCCCCATCCAGATCCGTACCGCTTCCAGGCACCGGGACATCACATCGAGGGCATCACTGGGCTGGTTCGGGGTGGATATAAAAAGCTGGGTATCATCAGCATACTGATGATACCCCACCCTGAAACCATGGATGATCTCCCCCAGCGGTTTCATATAAATGTTGAACAGAAGGGGTGAGAGAACCAATCCCTGAGGCACCCCACAAGTGAGGGGCCTCATGATCTCTGCCCTCCTGCCAACACAGCTTGTGTCCGACCCGAGAAGTAAGAGGAGAACCACCGTAAAACGGTGCCTCCCTCTCCCAACCCCTCAAGGCGCCGCAGCAGGATACCATGGTCAATGGTATCGAAAGCCACCGAAATATCTAATAGGACCAGAACAGAGGAATGACCTCTGTCCCGGGCCCTCCAGAGATCATCCACCAGTGCGACCAATGCCATCTCCATGCTGTATCCGGGCCTGAAACCTAATTGGCACGGATCGAGGTACTTCACTTCATCCAGGGCCACCGGGAGCTGACGTGCCACCACAGTCTCAACAACCTTCGCAAGGAAGCGAAGGTTGGAGATCGGACGAAAACAGCTGGGTCCAGGGCAGGCTTCCATTCCCTTTGAAGTCAGTCCAGAGCAAAACTATATTTTATGAAAGTCTGATTTTGTTGAACCTACTGTGTTTCTTCAAAAATACAACTGGATATTATTTTCTTTTGACCTCCCAAAAAACAGCTAGGCCTTCTTTTCGAGGGGTGTCTTAATTTTTCCCTCACATTCCTCGCCTGGCCACCAGGCCACTTGTTTCATGGCCAAAAAGAGCTGCCCACTCGCCCAACGTGCCTCGCCTGGCCACTGGGCTGCTTCTTTCACGGCCAAAAAGAGCGACCCACTCACCCAACATGCCTTCCCTGGCCACCGGGCCACTTCTTTCGTGGCCGAAAAGAGTGAGCGAACTGACCCACGTGCCTCACACAACCTTGCCTACCTGTAATGGTTACTCCAGCTACCGGTAGCTGTCCATCTAAAAAAGCCTGCCATCATCCACTCTGGCAAGCCTGGCTGTGCATGTGCTTAAATAGGGCCAAATTTTGGGGGTAGGACTTAATTTTAATGCATGTGCACAAAACAGTGCTGCACAAAGCAGTTCTTTTTGGGGTGGGTTGTGTTTTAGGAGAAACACAGTATATTTCATTCTCAAACATTGCATGATTATCATATGAAAGAATAGATCTTAATTCATGTGATTAACAGAGTGTTTCAATAAGATTTGCTAAAATCAAGGATCATCTTCAAGAAATCATCATCATTCCTCTTTGGTTGTATTTCAATTTTTTCCCTTCCCTTTTTTCAGTCAAATTTAAAGACTACGATGATTAGAATTGTGCTTCTTTTTTAATTATAAAATGTATAAATGTATAAAGTATAAATATGGTGTTTCATAAAAAATCATCTAATCAGAAACACTGAACAAATGTTCTAATAAAAAAGATGGTTCCAAATTTAAGAGAAAATATCCATCAAAAATTAGTAAAATACATAAAACAAGTAAACAGGTAAACTATAAGAACAATATTCACATATTCTCTCAAGGGCAGTTCTTTCAAGGCTAGATTATTTTTATTCTAATTTTATGGTAGAGGTCTCTATATAAATCAGGCATTCTACTATAAACCTCACCTGAATTTTTTCATGAAGTTTCCTATATAATGCCCTGCAATGGATGATGATTGTCATAAGGAGCAATGGCTATAGTCAATATGGAGATATACCCCCTATTATTTTATAACTAATTGTTTTAATATTTTTAAAATTTTTATGTTGTGAACTGCTCAGAACCATTGGATATGAGATGGGAAGCAAATAAATTTTATAATAAACCAAACCAAACCAAACACATTGTTCCCAATTTCATAGTTGTAAAAAGAAAAAAAAGAAAAAAGAAAAGAAAAAAGGGAAAGATGCTTTGCCCTCTGGCATAGTTTGAATATTTGAAATGATGTGACTTCAATCCAAACTGTGTAAATGAAAAGAATACAAAGAATAAGAGGCTCAAAAAAAGAACATTTTTCTCTAGCACAATGAAAAAAATAATAATTCAGTCATTAAATGATATTATTCAGTGTCTTTTGTAAATTTAGTGCTGTGTTGGCACAAGAAATGCTTTCTTGCTCTGATTCCATGAACGGCTTCTCAGACTTTCTGTTCTGTCATCTCCCCCAACTGTCTGGGTCAGATTTTAAGGGCTGGTGGGTGGGTGACTGTTGGTGGGAGAGGGGTCACTTCCATGCCATTATTTGGAAGGTTCTTCTTCTTCTTTCTTCTTCTTCTTCTTCTTCTTCTTCTTCTTCTTCTTCTTCTTCTTCTTCTTCTTCTTCTTCTTCTTCTTCTTCTTCTTCTTCTCCTCCTCCTCCTCCTCCTCCTCCTCCTCCTCCTCCTCCTCCTCCTCCTCCTCCTCCTCCGTCTATTTACATTGCCAACATGATTTCAGAACCTCTCATTACTGAAATTCTGTAAACTGTTCTGTATGTCCTTTTGGCTGAAGAGCCGAGTAGAAATGCATTAAATAGCTGCCATGTCACTAAGAGTTACTGAGCCCAGATATACAACGTAAGAGCCACTCCAAGCTTATTTCAGAACCTTGTCATCTCCTTTGAGCTAATTCATTTGTTATAAACATCTACATTTACCCAAAAATCCATAATATCTACAGATTTGTTTTATTTTTCTAAGTTTATTTACAAATTGCTTATCCCTGATGGTTGCCTTTTAGCAAACAGTTCCTAAAATCTTTTTTTCCCCCCATGCTTCCCGCTTTATATAAGTTTCCAGTTACCTTTGAGAGAAGTACCCTGAAAGTGTAGGGATCATATTGCTCTGCTAGATGATCTGAGCTCTTAGTTCTGGTAATTTTGTAGCATACATTCTTTCCCAGTTTGGGAAAATCTATTATACTTGGATCCAAGCATGCACTAAAAGCTAATACTTCCATGAAAAATGTGCAATTTGTACTGTTTAATGTCTGACAAGATCCTTGAAGAGTTTTTTTATGATTTGTCTTCTTCCAAGATTTCAGCGCCTTGTTTTTATATGCACGTAAAGGGAAAAGAAGCAAAACAAAATGATAGCAAATGGATGCTATTTTAGAGGGGGAAAAACATTCAGCTTTTCAATAGATAATATAATTTTGTATTACAGAACTAAAAAAAAATGAGTTCAGGTCAGTAAAATACATACCTTATCAACCCATTGATTTTATTGCTTTGTGGAATACAAACAAATATTAGCCAAGCCACATTCCAAGCAATTTTACCTTGGAAGTTTATGATATAAAAAGATGTTTTTAAGTTATGAGCAGAAATTAGCAGCAAATGAATGCAAACGTCTTGGCAATAATTGCTCTACGGATTCTGCCTTCTGACTCATTTTATCCAGCTACAGCCACCTTCTTCAGAGCAAAAGCTAGTTCATAATTTTGTACAAAGTCCAAGTTACAATTGGCTCAGAAGGGTATTTTCTCTCTGGGGCCTCAGTGTCTGTAAAAAAGCCACACTCTGGGTCTTTTTGTTTTTTAAGGAAAAAGGGGGGAAAGGCATTAAGAGAAAACATTTTAGAAAATGTACTATGTACAAATTAGAAGGGAAGCAGAAAAGGAAGAAGGAAAACAATGCATTGTTGAGGTATGATCTAAAAAGTATGAAGAACGGAACCTAAGCTGCATTTTTTCTATAAAGTAAAATAAAATAAAATAATGGAACTACAAATAACAGTACAGTACCCCTTTAAGCCAGTTGCCATCTTTCTTTAAGTCACCTGATACCTGCCTCATTGACTAATTCATTCCAGAGAAATGTATCCTATGCTAATAAAAGAAAGCATTTGAATGGTAAGAGTTGCCAGAACAAATAAGTGGTTACTGACTGTTTACCACAGAAACATTTGCTGTGACAGGACTAAATTCATACCTGGGAGCACTCCAGTGGTTTTCCTGGCACACCAGCCTGAGCGGCATTTATGCTTGCCCCTTTTTGTGCTATAAAAACCAGTCTTTTGCTAACCGTTTAGAGTAAAGGCAATATTCAGAAATAAATTCCAATCAATCAGTGCATTCACCATAAAAAATAGACTCTTCTCCACTTCATTAATTTATTTAATTTGGAAAGTTGAATTTCACAGCTTGTTCTAGCACTCATGGAAATGGAGGAACTCAAGCAGTAGGCAATACCCCCAATCAAGGAACTACCAACTGAGACCAATAAGCTAACAATAAGCAACAGCCTAATCAAGGAACCAACAACCCACTCCTTTTTAGCACTGATGATGTTACCTAGTTAGGGAATGAAATGTCTGCAAAGAAAACAACCAAGCTCAGAGAGCATCAAGGATCCCACTCAAGGAAATGCTAGGAATTCTTGATAAACTAGGAATAAAATATTTCCTGATTAATTAGTGGCTTAACTTTTGCTAATATTTGTGTAATATCACTTTTTCAAGGAGCTCAAAGAAACATATATTCCCTTTCCTTCCTCTCTCCGGGTCTTCTGACCCGCCCCCCCCTTTTTTTAAAAAAAAAAAATCCATACAACCACCATATAAAAAGTCAGAACAAGAAATGCTGACTGATCAGGAGAACCCAATAAAATCCAAGGCTGAATTGAAGGTTGAATTTCCTAAATTCTAGATAGCAGCTCCTTACTAACTGGTGAATTGCCAGCTAATAGTTGATGGAAAAAAGAGATTTATCTTTTCTGTCACTGACAAATAAAAACATAGTGGTAGCAAACTCTGCATACTGTATTTTTTCTAGAGATTTAAAAATATTCCACAGTAAAAGAATAAAACTTTAAAACTTTATCGGAAGCTGAAAACATACTCAATCCAAAATCTCTGATATACAGTAATGATTATTCATAAATTCCACCATAATGATTCAGTTACTGCAATGGGCTAAAAGAGATGATACTTACACCGTGTATCAGTTTTTAGTTTACAGATTTTATTTGAAAAAATTGCTCAGGAATCCTATCTGTAGAGCAACCACTATATGTAGAAAGTTATAAACTTAATCTGCCCCCACCCCCCTTTCCAGGCATTTCCTTCGGTGAACATTGTTCAATTTTTTTCTGAAACTCAATTGGAATCAATGGAATTTGGGCATAGATCTCCTAATCCAGATTATTTCCATAGCAATCACTTTTAGTGTTCCCTGGGATTAGAACGCTAAAAACCATGTGGGATTCTAATAGTAACTAGTTGTTTTGTTTTGTTTTGGCAGTAGGTGTCACATGTAGATCCAAACAGGACTGAGTTTGTGATATAAAAATAGATTGTAAGTGAGTTGGGCCATGAATTTCTCTCCTCTGCTTAGACTTCTGTGGGTGCCCAAGAAAGCTCCCCTCTCATAGGTAACAGTCTTTTAGGGGGATTTGCAGCTATGTTATGGAATAATAAATAATCTCCTTATCTGTCACAAGACCCAACTCCCTGCTCTATGGCTGCCTGTGTTAAAAAGAAAAATAGATGTGATCAACTTCTTCAGTTAATATTAATGGTCATTCATGACCAACCACTTCAATAGGATTTAATTAAGCTTATTTAGGCTTCAGTCTGACTTTCACTTAGGAGTCTAATTTAATTCAGTGTGGGTTTAATTTTGAATGAAATAATAAAAATTCATATGTCAATCGTAATATGTTATCACTGCAGTAACTATGCCTCCACATCAGGGGTGAAATCCAGCAGGTTCTGACAGGTTCTGGAGAACTGGTAGCGGAAATTTTGAGCAGTTCGGAGAACTGGTAGCGGAAATTTTGAGTAGTTTGGAGAACTGGCAAATGCCACCTCTGGCTGGTCCCAGGAGTGGGGTGGGAACATAGATTTTGCAATATCCTTCCTCCAGGAGTGGGGAAGGAATGGGGATTTTGCAGTATCCTTCCCCTGGAGTGGGGTGGGAATGGAGATTTTTGCAGTATCCTTGCCATGCCATGCCCACCAAGGCACACCCACAGAACCAGTAGTATAAAAAATTGGATTTCACCATTGCTCCACATATAAGCTGTGAAATCATGACCATCCATAGACATCCAGCCGATACTGACCTTCACCAATCCGCATGTAGACATAATCGTGAGCTCTGCTCTGATGTTTTAAAATGCTAAAACCTAAATATTTTATTTCACTCTCAACAATATGCATGGAGGCTTGCAGTAACATTAGCAGAGCAATTACTACCTGCCTATGAACTTGTATATATACAATATACAATATATAATATATCACATACGAGTGATATATTATTCAAAAAAGTCTTTAAATGTTAGAAGACTTTTATCAGAAAGTTCTTCTTCCTGTTCTTTAAAAAAAAACAAAACTTTTCTTGCTGATTGTTTCCTGAGTGAAATAGATTCGTAACTAAACAGATGTGAAAAATGACAACATTATTGAATAATGTACATATTCTCTTTAAATATATAATTGTGGCTATTATTAGTTCCCCTTTAGAGATATTACTAGCAATGAGCTTGCTCCTCTCTCTGTTGGGATCTCTCAAGAAGCTGAGCATTGTTTGCATAGTATGGTAAGAAGCATATGGCATAAAATTTTAATTAATCTGATAAGTAAGGAAGCAGTTGTTTTTTTTTTAAAAAAAAACAACCCTAAAAAAACAGCCACTGAACTTATTGGAAAGTAAGGATCTAAGTTTCTGCACTGTTCAAGAGTTACCACACAACTTTTATATATTTAAGTTAATAAGAAGTTTGTAACCATATGCCTTAGTAACTGTTAAGTTTTTTCATAACAGTCCTGATCTCATTGACTTCAGTGAAAAATGCCCTCGTTTTAAACTAATTTGTAATTGTAACAAATGTATTTCCTATAGGTGCTGCCCAGCTAAGCTGCTAGGACAAAATTTTTCCCACCATAAATTATTTCAAGGTTCTCTCATGTTAGTTATTGAATTTCTTATGCTTTTGAACATGATGTGAAAGCTGACATGTGCTTTCAAATTTTTGTTACATATGTCTGTATTTCATAATTGGTATGATCTATTTTTCACTTGAGCACTAAATTGTCAAATCTCTGATACACCAGTGGGTAACTTCACAGTTATCTGTATCTAGAAATATATTTGCAATATTGTCTTCCTATCTATTATTCTTTCTTTACACCCTTTTGTCCACAATTCAGATCACTCCAAAAACGCATTGTACAGTTGCCCTTGTCATTTTGAAATGCATGTATTTGTTTAAATCCTTTGCCTTGTTTCTTCAGAGAGCCCAAGAAAGTAAGGAACAGAAGTTAAAATAATTATTTTAAAAACATTTTGGCAACAGAAAGTCAACTATAAAACACTAAAAAAATGAGATCAAAAATAATAATAGCCCAAGTATTTCAAACCAATGTTTTTTTTAAAAAAAGGACAGTGATAATTCTTGGTCACTGAGCATTTCTTTTTCAAATGGACGATTATTTAGACCACAAAGCTGGAAATTGAAGTCCACACCTCTTAAAGTTGCTGAGATTCAGAAACTCTAGTTTAAGACCATCCAATGAAAAAAGAAGAAACGTTAAAGACTTTCAGAAGAGAGCTGTTCCTGGTCCTTTAGGGCATTCAGAATATGTAACAATTGCATGTATTCATCCTGTATCAATTGTCCAATATTTGCTACCTCAAACTGGCCAGCCACCGTGTAAAAGGTATCTCAGCTCAGAGAAGGAGAAAGGGCATGGGACATGTTTCAGAAGGACCTTTCCTAGCTTTTTAGAGAATAAAAGGAAAGGAGGAGAGAAATGCTTCCAGTTTTGCAAGATTTTACCCTGTTTCCCCCAAAATAAGACATCCCCTGATAATAAGCCCAATCAGGCTTTTGAGCACATGGTAATAAGGCCAAGTGCTTATTTCAGGGTTCAAAAAAATATAAGATAGGGTCTTATTTTTGAGGAAACACGGTATTAATGTAACCTTAACAAGAAATAATACAGCTAGTATTCCTGATTGTGTTTCTTGTCTGGACTACCTTGAAGGGTTAACATTGTATTAGCCTTTCTCAGGCCAAAACAGCACTTTTTCCTTTTCCCACTGTTAGTGTGAATCATTCATGTCTTCTTGATGGCTTGGCATTTCAACCCATTGCAAATGCATCTCCTATGCCCCTTCAAAACTGTTGTTTTCCTTCCTAAACTGTTCTCTCTCTCTCTCTCTCTCTCTCCCTCTCTCTCCCACCTTCTCCCTCCCCCTCCTCCCTCTCTCTCTCCTTCTCTCTCCCAACCTCCCTCCGTCTCTCTATCTTTTTTCCAAGAACTTTAAGTTGCAATATAGGCACATTGGAATGAAGCTACAAAGTTTCAGTGAATGAAAACTTGGTTTTGTGCAGGTGAATCCTCAGTTGTTCTTTGCTTCAAATTTTCAATGCACCCACAGTAGAATGAAGGAATCTTCCATTTGTTTTGATCACTGCAGCATCACTGCAACAATGGTAAATTAAATGAGGGCACAGAGAGATTTGCCTTAGAAGAGATAACACCAGAAGGGGATGTGAAGGCATCTGTGTGAGCACATTTAAAGGAGACTTGTCAGTATTGAAATCCTCCGAGGTTTGCCACTGGTTTGCTGCGTGCGCATGTGCGGTGCATGCCAAATGCGTACTGTATGTGCGCATGCACAGTGCACACCAAATGCATGCTGTGCACATGCATGTGCAGTGCATGTCAAATGCATGCTGTGCACGCATGCGCCGTTCATACCAAATGCATGCTATGCACACACGCATCCACAGTGCGTGCCAAACGCACGCTTTGCGTGGAAAAAGGAGGCTTAAAAGAAGGTAAGTAGAACAGCAAGGGGGGAGAACAGCTGTGCTGCACGATTTAGATTCGCTAGCGAATATAAATCGCGCAGCACAGCTGATTGTCGGAAATACTGTACCAGTTCAGATGAACCGGTACCTTTTTTTTTTACTACCGGTTTGCCCAAACCAGGGCGAACCGGTAGCATTTCACCCCTGGGAGTTGTGAGGAAGAAATGATCCATAAAAGGAAAAGGAAAACTCTAATAACTCTCAGTCAGTATGCAGACAAATATACAATTCTATTATTAATAGTCATGATGATGATGGCCATTCAATTTATTGTGAGAGGCTACAAAAACAATTACTACCAACGTGCCTTCCATTGAGGACCTGTATACTGCACGCATCAAGAAGAGGGCTGTGAAAATATTTACAGACCCCTCACATCCTGGACATGAACTGTTTCAACTCTTACCCTCAAAACGACACTATAGAGCACTGCACACCAGAACAACAAGACACAAGAACAGTTTTTTCCCGAACGCCATCACTCTGCTAAACAAATAATTCCCTCAACACTGTCAAACTAGTTACTAAGTCTGCATTACTATTAATCTTCTCATCGTTCCTATCACCCATCTCTTCCCACTTATGACTGTATGACTGTAACCGTGTTGCTGATATCTTTAAGATTTATATTGACTGTTTCCTAATATGATTTGATTGCTTACTTGTACCCTATGACTATCATTAAGTGTTGTACCTTATGATTCTTGATGAATGTATCTTTTCTTTTATGTACACTGAGAGCGTATGTACCAAGACAAATTCCTTGTGTGTCCAATCACACTTGGCCAATAAAGAATTTTATTCTGTTCTGTTCTGTTCTCTTCTATATCCCTTATTATAAGTTTCACTGTCAAAAGCAAGAATCAGGAAGCATGGCGATTCAGTTGACTGCAGGCTTAGTGCAAGCTAATGTTCCCTACAAGAATCCGAACTACTAACAATCAAAGCAAATTGGCTGTATTAAAAGTCAACGGAATTCAAGGTAGGCTGGACTTAGATCTCTGGTGAGCATGAAGGGACTTGGGGCTGATGATACCCTTGATACCTCCCTTGGGCTCAGCCTAGTCCTCTCCTACATATACCAAGCCAATTTGCTGATGGTGATGGTTCTCACTGTCAGCAACAAAAATGGACTGAATACCCAGTGCATTTCACAGCCTCAATGTGCTTAAGTATAGTTCTTTAAAACGTTTGGGTCTTACTTCTGTATAAAACCAAGATGGAGGATGTTGAGGTTCATTTTCATTCATCTTCTTCTATTCCCTGAAAATCCAGTTTTTTAAAGTGTATCTCCAAAAGGGCAAAGTTGAATAAAAATCAGAAGTTTTTTTTTTAGAAAAAATGGTTGCCTTTTTTTATATGCTACTGTCTGGAAGTGGCAGTTCTTTAGCTAGATGAACAAGAACATGTTACAGCTGGCTTACATTCTCCTCCAGTTGTGTAGCCAGTAGGGACTTGTCAAGCTACATATGTTTTCAAACCCCTCTCAGCTAAATCAAAGATCCAAATACAAAATGCAATACACAAGGGTATCATACGGACTTAAGGGACTCTCCGCTGGGCTTGAAGGATCTATAAGGAGGTAAATGGATTACACAGAAGCATACACGAAGAATATTCCTTCATGACAGATATAATCTAGCATTTTTTTTTTTTTGAAAAAAAAAAGCTTCCTTAACTCTTTCGTGCCATTAATCTGTAACAGAAGAAATAAGAGGAGAGATTTTTCTAGGGCAATAAATAAAAATTGTGCTACCCTGCTGCTGAACTGTGTGTGGCTGCACAGGAAGAAAATGCCCAATAGAATAAAATCAGATTTAATGTGTTCTGTTCTTTGACTGATATATTTAACTCCTCCCAGTTGGCATATAGCAAATCCCCAGCTGAGGGTTATATCTCACTGCTGTCTGGGATGTGCCCAGTTTCCATCTGTGTGTGGTCAGAAGTTTACTATTATTACACTTTCTCTTCTTGGTTACTTAGTGATCAAACTATTTTTATCTATCAGTTTAGAACTTCTGCATTAGATTTCTGTAATACACTCTGTTTAGTGGCTGTTTTCGAAATGCATCTTATTGAGCTTGTGATGGTTAACCATTTTTCCTACCAATATTTTACAGTCACTCGTGACTGGTTGTTGAAAATGTTGAGACAGATTTTTATACATTGATTGTGCTCTACAACTTCAAAATGATATCTTTCTTTGTCGCTGGAATTGTCGCTGTCAAAGCTTATTTTTACAATTGGTCCACTGATTGCTTTCCTTTTTGGTAATTTATTCACTTGTTGCCTTTGTTAGGCTACAATGGCTTGCAAAGAGATAGAAAAGATGAGTAACATTTTAAGTCAAGAAGTCAATTTTTTCTAGTTGCCCTAAATAGAAATGGTGGTGACTAGCTTACCTGAAGAAGAATGCCCTTCTATATTTACTGTACTACTGCTGTGTATGTATGGAATATTATCATTTTGCTTATGAAAACAAGCAGGACAGAGAAAAAGGGATGGTCTTAGGCATATGAAGTAGATATTTTTGGATCAACCATACATCCCTGCTCTGAGCATATTTTCTTACATCAGAAGAATCCACTTCCTCTGTGCAATCGGTATTAAGTGATGTGAGAAGAAGGAGGCTCTATTGGCTGCGTCTTCTATGACCATAACTTTTCTAGACTCATATATAGATACAGAGGAGAAAAGAAGACAGGGAATCTCATGGTACAAGTCACATATTGACCATGGGCATGTTCCTATGCTTCAGGTCACAAGAACACCAAGAGTGGAAGCTCCAGAAAACTAAGTGTATGCATTTCTTACATGCTGCCTTCAGGCTTGGTGTAATTGATTTTTTTCCTTTCCTTTCCTTTCCTTTCCTTTCCTTTCCTTTCCTTTCC